>RJWH01001468.1:0-370227 GCA_004363575.1 Solenodon paradoxus
CTTGTGTCTGGCATGTATTATTATCATGTTAGACATCCCAGAAAAAGGTGAAGTGGGAAATTTATTTGAACAAGAGCAATAATACACTTCTAGAGACAGTGAGAAGCTGGTTGAATTGTAGTGAACATCAACACCTATTTTGCCCGATCAGCATGTACTGACGGGGAAAGTCTTTCTGGTAATTCCTGCCGTCTCCACCCCAAAAACGCCTAATTACCAATCAGTCGAGCTAGATTGGCAATGTTCTTTTTTCTTTCTTTTTTTTAAAATTTTATTTCTGACCCTTCTACCACTACAGGGATCTAATAGATGCTTTTGTTTTTGTTTCAACTGGTGATTGTTAATCTTGCCATTTACGTGGTTATCCTACATGGCTCTCCTTTGTTCCGTTGTTCAGCTCTTGCTCTATCCACCTAGGCTGTCCCACCTAACGGTCTGACAGTGGGCACTTAGATCATTTCCATTTCTTGGTTCGAACAACGTTGTATTTTTGATAATACCTGGAAGGCTGTAGCATGGCTGCCTGTGGCTGAGTGCCCAGCGTGGCTGCCTGTGGCTGAGTGCCCATGGCCACCTGGCAAGTGTGGACACTAGCACCTGGACACTAGTTCCTGAGTTCACTTGTTCCATGTTTTTCACAGAATGTTGAGGTGTTGGCCACTCGGAGCCACACCTCAGAGAGGACCCAGGTGGAGGCAGAGATGCGCATGAAGGCCCTGCAGGAGGAGAACGAGAAGCTTCGCGGGCACGTGGGGCACCTGGAGTGTAGCGGAGCGCGGCTTCAGAGGCAGCTTGCTGATCTGGAAGGCGATGAGGCCAAAGCCAAGGAAACGCTCAAGAAGTGCGAGGTAGGGCTCACTGTGCTCCCAGCCCAGATTTGGCAGCTCTTTCTCCTTCTTTCCTGTGTGAGCAGTTTCGGAAGCGGGCAGCAATTTGTTATACTAATTTAGTAGAAAAGGTTAAGACAGTAGTGACTCTCCTCACAAAAAATGTCTTTTGTTCTCGGAATGATATGAAAGGAAGATGAGCTGCTAAAGTGACATAGGGCCAGCCTTTGAATTTGGGTTGGGAAATGCTGGTGTAGACACAGAAATCTCCACTTTCCCAGACGTCAGACAGGTCCCAACTTTTGACACAGCAGAGGCCTCCAGACACCCCAAAAGGCTCTCTTAACACTTCCTTCAGGCAGTTCTCACTCCTATTTATTCTTTTTTAGCACATAGTTAATGGTTTTTAAAGTCACACAAGTTTTAACAAACCAATTATCTCTTTGCTAGATCTCCCAAACCAAGTCAGATCCCTTACTAAGAGATCTGTACTGATGGCAGTGGGAGATGCAGCTCACAGGAAAAGAGGGCACAAAAGATACGGAAACGAGATTGTTTTCTAGCAGAGGCTCTGCAGATGGTCAGACATCAGAATCACCTGGAGGCTTTTTCCAAAACCCTGTGTGGTGTCTGAGTCCCTTCAGGGCCTGTGACTGGATATTTGTTTTCATAAAGTCACGCATGATTTGTGTGTTCACACCTGGCTTGTGAAGAACTGAGGTCAGACACCTTGTGCCCATGATGGGCTTGCTGCGATGACAGTCACTGCTTGGCTGTGTTTGGGGCTGTCTTGTGCTCCCTTCATGCCTCTGTGCTGGCTTCACAGACACAGCACACATCTGCATGCACATTGATCTCCTGTTTTATTGTAGGTAGAAATGCGGCAATTAGAGGAGACTCTTGTGCATGCAAGAAAAGAAGAAAAAGAAGCCATGTCAGCCAGGAGGACCTTGGAGAGTGAGCTAGAAGATGCTCAGGTAGATGCTGAGGGCTGTTGTCTTTGTCTGTCACCAAGGAAGTTCAGGTAACAAAGTCAGAGGGAAATGCACAGGTGGTCATTGGTCATTTCCTTCCAGGTAACCCCTTCCATAATATTAAGCACCTGTGCTTCAGAACCGGGGGATATTGGCAATGTCTGAAGATGTTTTTGATTGTCAGAACTGGGCTAATGCTACTGCATCTCATGGGTGGAGGCCAGGGATGCTGCTAAACCTCTTACTGTGCACAGGATGGTCGCCCAGCAATGAATTATCTAGCCCCTGAAGTGCTGAGGTTGAGAAATCCTGGTCTAGCCATTGAAGAGCTTGATAGCTTTCCAAAGATAAAATATGAATTGCATGCGAAGGCTGACAGGATTGGCTCCCAAGGCAGTGAGGAGCCGGCTCTGGCAGAAGGCAATTTCCTCTCTCCTCTGGGCAAATGAACTCCGTGGAGTGCAGTCCTTGAAGACGACTATTAAAAGGAGCAGGAGGAAGTCATTTCCTTGAAACTAGGTATCTATCTCTATTCAAAAATCAGTAGATTCTTAGAAAATTAGATTTTCTCATTTGAAGGTTAGAAAAGATGGTTTGAAGTACATTCTTGAAAAAAAATTCGATGTGCTCTGGTGGAGCACCTAGGTTAATTGCCTCCATAGGATGCAGGCCACGTACCTCTGGCTTTAAGTCGTGAGTCTGGTGGGAAATAATCAGTGTGAAAAACTAAAATGGAAATAAAACAAAGTGCTTCTTCCTCTACTTTCTTTTTGCCTATCTACCTACTCACCTTCATTCTTGCCCTCACTTTTCTTTAAAAAAAAAAAAGAAATCCTGTACTGAAGTTCTAAATTGACTTTGCAGTGACCTCAGCCCCATCCTGGTATATGCTTCCTCCTATCTGCTTTTCCGTTGGAAAGAGCCAGCACTAAGCATCTCTCAGATGAGTGTTGGAGGGAGTGAACACAGGGTTTCCTTAGTTGTCTGAGGTGAAGGGTGTTAGTTTTTCCATAGGTGTCACCTGTAGGTAACGGCAGGTGGGTGAGGGCATGGAAAAGTGTTCCAAACTGGAAGCTGTCAGGATTCATATGTGTAAATGTGGATGATTTCCTTCTAGTATACAGCTTCTGCTCTTAGAGAAGGGGAATCTTCTCTGTGTTAGGAGCCACTCGGTCAGCTGTAACTCAGGGATATTTACCCCCAGATTATGAGTCTTTATCTTCTCTCCTCCCTGCCTGAGGCAGAGAACTTGTTTTTGCATATTTTAAAGACCTGGCTTTTCCTTAGTTGATACCTGACTCTCCTTGCTTTGGATTTCTTATTCTTCCTTTTTTTTTTAAACTCAAGATCTTTATTACAAACTACTGACAACCACTGGCTTGCGCTGGCCATGACCCAATAGCCGAAGTAGGGTTTAAATCTGTGAACTGGGTGGAGGCAGAGAGGAAAAGCATTTGTACTTCTGTAGGGACAAAAATCTGCACCTTCATGTCTCATTGTCCAGTCCAAGCACTGGGTGGTGTTACAGCCTCTCAGAAAGCCTTTTCATCTTTTGGTCAAACCAGAAAGTTTCACCCACAAGGAAGTAGTTCACCAGCTGTAAACCTGCCTCTGGGAGTTAATTCAGTGAGAGAACCGATGGTGGCCTCAGGCCTGAAAACTTTAACATAATCCCCACCCACCTCCACCTCCAGATCTCTCCTGGCTTTGGGAAAGATCCCTGTGACGTGTTAATTTTGTTCAGGCCCGTTTTTCCCCCTGGGGTGCCGAGAGGGAGTGTGGGGGAGAGCGCTCTGTACAGTGGGGCTCAGCAGCCAGTACGGATATGAAAAGCATCCGATAACATCATCCTCTGTTCTTGAATTATGTGGTCTCTAAAATTGTGCTATGGAAAGTGCACTGTATCTCTCAAATAAAATTGGGAGCCAGGTAGTTAGCTCCTTTCTTTCAGTAACTCTTCCTGTATGCCTGTCTTCCCAAAGCTGCAAGCAGAGGGAGCTTACCCTTAGAGGAAAAGGAAAGAGCAACTTTGGTTTTTTTCACACAAGCATTTTACATTTCGAAGTGTTTGTGCTCTTAGCAATCTCTTGCATCTTCATATATGAAAAACACATTCCATGTAAATTTCATGAACTTAATTCATGTACTTAGTGTAATATACTTAATGGAAAGTTATCTATATATAAATGAGAGGTGCAGGAAGAGAGAAGAGGAAGAAACATTTATTTAGTTGCTCATCCTGGTTGCTCCCCCTGATGCTGGATCTGGAACCTGGTGCGTGAGACATATATGGACTATGATGGCCTTATCCACTGGGCCACCAGGGCATGTGCCGTAAATATATTTCTTTATTAGCTAAAGGCCATGTGATACTGTATCCAGTTCACTATGACTCAGAAAGTTCCAGTGGGGTGTAAGGATGTTCTTCTTGGTTTGCTCAACCCGTACCGTTTGGTTTGGGGTTGATCGTGCTATACCATCTGTGTCTACCTGATGAAATGCATTCAAGGCAGAGTCATCTCTGAGAAAGTTCTTCTCAGATCGGCAAGTAGAAGAACCTTTTCGGGAGAAACCACTGCTCTTTCCTTCAGGGAGGGATAATAAGATCTGTTTGGTAACCACCACCTCCCATACTGGTCAGCTTCTGTGTGCTGAGACAACAGAAGAACAAAGCCCCAATGCACCATCGCATCAGTTACTGGGAGGCAAGGACTCCAAGAAGCCCACCTCCTGCTGACCCAGCCACTCTTTCCTTTATACCTGCAGGCTCACCTGCCACTTTGGTTTTCGTTGGGGCCTTACCTGACCCTGTAGTGAAAGGCTCTGCATCCATTGACAGATAATTCACCTAAAGCTCAGGGGCACACTCAGTTATACAGTCACCAACTTTGCATTTTCTGACCTGATTGACTTTTCCAGTTTTTTGGGTTTTTTTTTTTTTTTTTTTTTTGCTACAGTGTTAGTAGAAATACAGTCTCTGCTGCTCAGAGCATTTCACTCCTAATTCCTAAATGTAGAGTTGCCAAGTTTACTTCTTTCTTGTGAATTTGGATACACGTATTCTCAGCATTGACTTTTCAGACTGCATTTCTTGAATAACTGAAGAGACAGCATTGTTGTAATAGTGTAAACTTTAGAGTACTTTGGAATTATCTGGGTAACTTTTTTTTAAAGAAGAAAGGAGGGAGAGGAGTAAAAACATTTTGAAGGCTGGAAGGAAGAGGAGGAGAAAGTACCTTTATTTGTTTTGGTGGTTCTTCCAGCCCCAGGTTTCAAACCCAGGTCCTTAGGTTTTACATGGTCCATGTCCCAGATGCCAGTTTAGCACCTGAGCCACCGGGTTGTACTTTTCTGGTAACTTTGAAGTGCAATTTTGTGGACCTCACTGTAAGAAAAATTGTGATTTCATCAGAAAGGGCTAGAATCTACATTTTAAGTAAGGGGTACTCTAGTCTTATTTGGCAATTCTGTTATGAGCAATCTTTAGACTCCTTTTGGGGTGAGGTGTTAATTTTCAGCCACTGAACTTTTGTTGTATAAAAATAGAATAATGAAGCTGGACTATGAACTGTTCTTATATACAACTGAGGTGGGAGGGGTGTTGCCAGACCCAGAGTGGGTGAGTCTGTGGTGTCTTACCCACTGGAGAGCAGGGCCTGGTGGGGAGCCCTGACTGAGCTGAGTGAAGTAGAAATGCACACACCATATGAGGTGGAATAGAGCCCAGAGGTTTGTCTGCTGGCCTGGAGCCCCAGGGATTGGCACCCAGGAGGAGGAAAAGAGGCTGGGCTGGAGGGCTACAGGAGCAGGGGTTGGGTTGGATCTCAGAGGTTCTACAGGAAGCCATTGCTCTCCTTTCATGTTTGTTTTTCAAGAATTACATTTTCAGATACATGTTGCTGAGAGTATTATTCTCCGGTGCTTACTTACCTCCCAGTGTGCTGTCCTCAGCCCCAGCACCCTAAGTCAACCACCACGGAAATCTCAGGGGTTTACCCCATCCCTGGTGCGTATCCAGCTGGGCCATGGTGGGATGCACTCCTGCTAATTTGCCCCCATGCTGAACTTCTGTCTGCTTTCCCTTTGCCACCTTTTCCCACCCACTTTTGTTAAACGTGGTTCCCTGCAGTAGTTAACTTCAGCAGCCTGGCTGTGTGCACTGGCTTGCACAGAGTGTAACCAACGTGTTAGAACAGAGGTGCCCCAAGCCCTCCGTCATGGCCCCAGGTTGCCTGGTTGGCCAGCAGCTGTTCTATGTTCTGTGAACCAGGAGTGCCTGAAGGGACTTGGGAGACCTTTCAGGATGCCAGAGTTACTGAGTTACTACTGCATGTGATAGTAACTTGTAGACTATTACACTGTGTAAATACATCATTGTTCTTATGCAGCCAAAGGACACAAGATCTGGTAGGGTCGGTCCTCAGCAGTATCTGTACTGACCCGCATTCAGCCCTCTGCATCTAATAACATTTTTTAGGTGATCCAACCTATGTTTGTATTATGCTGACCCATTCTGAGATGGGCTCCTTCTTGATACATTCACATTAGTGGCCCCAACTGAGTCATTTAAAGAAACTATCATAATTATTTGGACATTTTAGATTGTTATTTTGGAATTGTATGCTGTTTAAATTAAAAAACAAAACAAAACAAAACACCTGTTTCTGAGACTTTGAGAGATGACAGATTCAGGGGCACCCAGGAAAGATATTTAATCCACAGTGGTTGAGTTTTATAGTTAAGTATTGGCATTTGGTGCTGTTTCACTAAACAACCATTCGGAGACCCCTTTTCTGACTTGTGTTTCTTCCATTTAACATCTTCCGCTCATTGAGTGCATCAGCCTGTGGATCCCTTTGCTTCTGATACATGATTCTCTTGATTGCAAACCCCTTTTACCCATGTGAAGTCGTGGCCTGTGGGACAATATTCTCTTTCCTTATAGATTTCACTTTTGGTTATTCTAACTGTAAGAATCATTTGCATAACAGAGTAAATTATAGAATATTAGGTGCAATGCTGTAGGTCAACGGATGTAAGTTGTCAAGTAGGTTTAGGTGGGTCTAATGTATACTCTGACCTCATCTTTTGAGCATGAAGAGTTGTCAATGGCTATACCCAGCAGCCTTGACCACTTTCTGTATTTCTGTAATAAATTCTTTGTTTGCCCTTCATTCTTAAGTATGTTATTGCCTAAGTCAGCTTTGCATTTTGGTCCCTGAATTTCAGAACCAACCATGTCCCCTGTGTCTCATAGACAGCTTTATCTTTTCACTTATCACTGATATGACAGGTCTGGTTGCTTTGTGATGTGGCCTCAAAATTCCCTTTGCTGCCTGTTTCTGTGGTCGACCTGGTAGGGAGATGACAGTATTGTTCTTTGCGTGCCATCTGCAGAGAAATCTGAATCTGGCCACCCAGGAGCAGAAGCAGTTGTCTGAGAAGCTAAAAGATGAGACTGAGCAGAAGGAGCAGTTAAGGAGACTGAAGAATGACATGGAAAATGAGCGATGGCACCTTGACAAGACAATTGAGAAACTGCAGAAGGAGGTGAGGGATCAGGAGTTGGGGAGGGAGTCGAGGGAGAGGGAAGGGAAGATTGGGGAAGGGGAGGGAGCACAAAGGGAACTCTGCCCTAGTCCAAACAGCCTGTCAGGCAGGCTGAAGCAGCGCTTTGCACTCATTGAGGATACCAGACACAGAAACTGGTCTGGAAAAAGTCAGTGCTAGTCCCTTTGTATTCCGGGCCTACTCCTCCCAACAGTTCCCTGAAAAAGTCCTGTGTTTAAGTGCAGACTCAGCCAGTGTACTGAGTCAGAATCTCTGTCTTTGTGCATCATCTTTGCATTTGCACGTGGCTTACTTGACCAGGAATATGAAAGGCAATTTCAAAGCCCAACATTGCAGCAACTCTGCTCATCTCTGTCCTAAAATACCTTGATGGGAAAGACACAGAACTGATGGGTTCCTTACATCTAGAAGTGAATACCACTCATCTAGGACATGCATGCCTGCCAGCTTCTGACACCTGTTTTGTGCCAATCTGCTATTTTTTATCTGGCTAGAATCCTATGTGAATCTATGTATTGTTTTAACACTGATAACAACCCTGTAATGTAGATATTATGATTGTTGTATTTCCAAGGAATACACCACACAGACCCAGAAAGTTTCAGTACATGCCACAGCCATAGGGTAGGAAGTGTCAAGGTTAGGCCCCAGGATTCTGTGTCTAGCTCTAAATGTTGGACTTGCTCACTTCTTGCTGCTTCCCGATTGGAGGTAACCACACCTGGACGGCCCATGACCAGGGGCTTTGCAAAGTCTTTGGGGGAACTTAGAGAACAAAGTGGAAGAGATACGTTCTATGTGTAAAGGGGGCCCAAACCTAGCTCCCTGGCCCCCGGTGGAACATCATACCGTGGGTTCACACCTTGTTGCTTCTTCCAGATGGCTGACATTGTCGAAGCCTCCCGCACATCAACACTGGAGCTCCAGAACCAGCTGGACGAGTACAAAGAAAAAAACCGAAGGGAGCTGGCAGAGATGCAAAGGCAGTTGAAGGAGAAAACCCTAGAGGCAGAAAAGTCCCGTCTGACAGCCATGAAAATGCAGGATGAGGTAACGCCTGGCTGATCAGCTCCTGGTCCCCCCTTATCAAAGTGTCCTTGGAGCCTGCCTTGAAACTATTCTAGGAGAGATTGGGGTCCATGTGCTTTGTATCCATCTTGATCCTTGTATTTGCTACCTGGGGCAAATGGCATTTTAAGACACCAGATGTCCAGGGACCAGGACGTGAAATTGGTACAACTTTCTCTTGACTGTTTTCTTGATTAATCTAAAATGCTCTGCTAAACAGGCTTAGCTGTCCTTTAGGGAGTAACAGTGCTGTGCCCTGCTGTGTCCAGATGATTTATAAACTTTGATGTTCTCATTTAATCCTAGAACAGGGATTATGGTAACTCTTCCCCGCACCCCACCCCCACACCCACCCCCATTTCTTTAGAAAATAGAGACTGGGAGTGGTGGACAGGAATTTCAGAACAATAATAATGGAGACAAAAAAAGAAATCCTGAATAATTTATGAGTCTGAATTTATTAAAACATATTCTTTTATATTTAAGAATAATAGAGCAAAGTAACTCCAAAGTTAGCTCACTTCACTGAGTAAAATGAAAGGAAGGTTTTTGATTAATTTCATGGAAAGCTGAAGGCTCTAGAATGCAAGTACAGTGTATGCTGGTTTCTAGATTCCTCTTGCCAGCTGGAAAACCTTGAACAATTACCCCAATTTTCTGAGCATCTGTTTCTATGTCTTTAAAAGCATACAAGAGAATCGTGATTTAAGAATTAAATGAGATAACGTGAGTCTACAGCAGAGAATCTATATATCCTAGACACTCATGTTAATTTCCCTTTTAATTCTAAAACTTGTTGTTTCCAGTAAGCAGTGCCAAGAGCACTAAGTTTCCACAGGGAAACAAGTTTTTTCTTAAAAAATAAACTTTCTGTGTCTTTGATGATCAAGGAAAATTTGCCTATGAGTCATTGCTGAAACTGTGAAAGAACAATGGACATTTATTGCAGACTTGTAGAACACTTCAAAAAGGACCCTGATAACAGATTCCCTCCGAATCAGGGTCATGTGATACAGGACTCCAGGGAAGAACTGAAATCAGCATATTGATGTCACTGTTCGCCTAACACATTAAAAAAAAATTTTAATTTGACTCTCAAACCCATGTTCTTTTTGTGCATTATCTCCTTTGATTCTCAGAAGAGCTCTACAAGGAAAACTTTATAATTATTCAAATATTGTAAATAAGGAAACTGAGGCATGGAAAGATTTTTGAAAAAAAGTATTAATACTATTTTGGAGAGATTTTTCATGCTCTAGAGTTGACATATCCCCTTTATTCAAAGAATACCCCTTCCCTTTTCTGTGGGATGATTTGTACTCTGCTTTTACTCAGTTACAAAGAAAAGCAACTTTGGGTCTTTATCTGAAGATGTCTTCTTCAAAGCTGTGCTATTCTCAGAGAAAGGTCAGGCTTTCTGTCAGTCTCCAAGCCAGGAACACAGTTCTGAAAGTTCGCTGCGTGCACCCTCCACCCGCCTCTTTCACCACCTTGGGACTTACCAACTTTTCTGTGAAAATCACCTCTGAAGGAATGGCATTTTTCATGGAGTTTATCACTCACTATCATTTACTTCCTGAAGCAGACAAATCCCTGGTATAGTCTATTTCAGAAACTGCTTTTACCCATTACCCTGCACCCTCTCTAGGAGGGTAGAAGTGGAGGACAAAACAGCCTGAGGTTTCGCCACTTCAGTCCATACAGGTGTTTAAGGGCTACCTACTGTGTGCCAAGGGGGCTCGTGGGGGTGGGGTACATTCCAGAGAAACAGAAAATGCAGACACTCCCTTATGAATCAAGCTCATTTGTGGCACTTTCTTCAAAGCTATTAGTTCAGCGCCACCTTGTGGATGAAAACAGTACCTTAATTGTGCGGACAATGACTTGCTTCCAGAGCGCTGCGGTTTTCACCACATGTGCATGCCTAGATTGTTAGATTTTGCTAATAATCTAAGTTCTTCCTCAGAGTGATTGCTTTGGGATCATTAGTTTTACTTTCCCCTAACTTTAGAACTCTTTTGGCATGATACATGTTAGGTAGACAATAAATTATTCTCTGGGAAGCATTTAGCTAGTTTAATGGCTTTTAAGTGGTTTTGACCATGACAATTCAGGACATAAATCTTGAATTGCAATTCACTATAATACATCCATGCAAATAGATGAATGCCTAGTGTAAAAGTTTCACAAACCAATATATGATTGTACTTCACTTTGATGTTTTTTTCTGTTAAGTTTAATTTTTAAATACTGGTCAACATCTGCTAAATTAAATTGCTAACCCAGTGGGTTGCTACGTGTAGCTGGGAAACTCCTTTCTACGGAAGATACTGAGGTCCAGAGGCAGGTGGTCTTCACTTGGGCTCTTCCGATCTCCGGTTTAATGAGGGCCACCAGTCTTCTTCCAGGTCAGCCGATATACTGTCCAGATCTCTGTGCTCCTGACGCTCCTCAGATAACTAAGCACCCCCACCCCTTCTCATTCTAGATGCACCTGCTGGAGGAGGAGTTACGGGACTACCAGAGAGCTCAGGAGGAAGCGCTCACAAAGAGGCAGCTTCTGGAGCAGACCCTGAAGGACCTGGAGTACGAGCTGGAGGCCAAGAGTCACCTCAAAGATGACCGCAGCAGACTGGTCAAGCAGATGGAGGTCTGTGGGCTGTAGAGGCGTACAGTGGGACCTGTGGAAAGAGAAGGAAATAGCCTCTCTGCTCACCGCTCTGTCTTTGGGACTTCTTCAGTTCCTATTCTTTTTACTCAGGTCACTTCTTGATGTGAGGAAGAAACTTAGTTGATAGACTCATAAGACATCAGAACCAGAAGGACTGATAGAAATAATCTTGCCTTGCGGCTTCATTGTCTTAAAGAGGAAGCAGAACAACATCTCAGAGAGTTTAGATAATTTTACATGAGGGGACAGAGAGAGCTCATTGTATTTGTGGTTTTGGCTGGTGCTTTCAACTACAGAGGAAACCAGGTTGCTGCAAATCCAGGGGCTAAGCTATGGACTGGACCCAAACTGCTCCTAGGGACTCCGGCACTCACTTGCCACTCCATGTGCGCCATTCTTGTTTCCTGATTCTGGCCTGTTTCCCTCACAGATGGTCTCGCTCTGCCAAAGCTAGCAGCCAACTCTGGCTCATTTCTGGATACACAGTGTGTACACAGTCCAAGACAGCTTATCAGAAAGTGCTCAGCAGGGTTGATCTGTTCACAGGATGAAAAGACATCAGAAAATTGTGCATCAAGTGATAGATCTAAATGCAAGCGGCCCACTGCGGACACAAAGAACCTCAACGTCAGTTCACCTGAACTTACAAATAGAAATAACTCTTTAACCCTCCAGGGGACTTAATAGCAGTTTGGATCAGAGACTGATATTCTAACCACTAAAAATTTTATTAGATGGAACCTTTTTAGAGGCCAAAATAACCTGGTTACATTTTATTTATTTTTTTCCTGTAGGATCGCTGTGTATGTTTTAATGTCTTGGTTTCTCATCCATTTAGGGGAGGTCATTTTAAGGCAGACTGAGGTCAACCCAGCTAATTTAAAACTGATTATTCAGGAGTCTAAACAATCAGGTAAAAGGAAAAGCCTTTTCAGACAGCACGTAGAGCCTTTGGTGTACTGACCTCTGGCCTGGCCCCCATGTTCCTGCTGGTTCCACACAGGTTGTTAGGCAGGAAGGGGGCCCGACTGTAGAGGTCCTTTTAGCTAAAGATTGGGTTGTCAAGTCATCTCCTTCGAGAATATGCTGACTAAGAAGAACATTCCTTTTGCTAACTTAAAGTCTAGAAGATGTGGCAGAGCTAAGCTTCATTTATCCTGTGCAGTATTTTAGGTATTTCTCCACTAATTAAAAAATGAGTAGCTCTCGAGGCCCCACCACTGGGAAGCACATTAGAGGGTGTTTCTTCTCTAAGAGGAGACTGGCAGGACTGTTACTGTGACTAATGTCTTACTATTCTTTCCCTAGCACTTAACAAATTAATTTTCAGGACTCAAGAGCTCTCTCCACAATGGGTGTTTTCTGTAAATTCAAACTCAGATGACTATTTCATGTAAACGCAGCACTTATACATCCCTGGTGACTTCTGGTCAGAGTAAAACTGGCCTTGGACTTAGTTCTCTCTGCTCCTGGGAGAGAGATTTCTAGCTTCCCTATAGACTTCAATCACTAACAGGCAAGGTCATTCAAAGACATTGAGTTATACACATGAGTGCTGTGAGTTTCATTTTGGGTGCTTAACAGAGACATCCACATTGTTAGCCAGTGTTGACAATTGCCAGGACAGCATTTATGTGCAAATGCTGCTAGCTCATGTTGAAAAACTCCTCACGCTGATCTGATGTCTTTTACTGTGCGTGGCTCAGCGTGAACCCAGACAGAGCACACTGGCTGGTGATGGGAGAATTGCATGCGCGGCCCCCACCGCTCCCCGGCGCCGAGTGGGGTGATTCTGCTCAAAACTCTGTTTTTGTGTGCAAAGCTACTTCGAATTGCTTTTATCTTCACATTCAGTGATGTTAAATTAGGAGGCGCAGGGAAGATACAAATTACTATTCTATAACCATTAGTTTAGCAGAATGGGCCAGCTCTGCCTTTTAATAACTCTGATGCAGACTTGGGGCTGTGCAGTGTTAGGTGGGCGAGGTTCCCTAGAAGAAAGAGGCTAGTGTAGAAGACTGCTAGAGATTTTCTTCCCTCAAGGCTCTTAAAATCCTGAGCAGGAGAGAGAGAACACATCATCTTCTTAAAGGGTATCTTAGCTCCCTTCCAGTCTTTTAACAGGCAACTGGCTTAGGTTTTTTAAATTCTTGATTCATAAGGGCAAAAAAAAGACTTGCAGGAGACTTACTAAATAGCCTTAATGTTTGTTAAGGTCTGGGCTCATGTTTTCCCTTATCTGAGGTATTTTATGAGTGTACAGTTCTATTTTATATTAGAAAAGCTATAAAACATGTTAAAAAGAAATCTGACATGGGTCATGTGAGAAATAGTCACCTCCTTTCCTCCCGTCCTATAGATATTCGGTTCTGGTCTGCCCTGGGGTTTTCCTGAATGGTCGTTGCTTCTAAAACTGATCCCACCATGTTAAGTAGACTTAGTTTGTGACTTCCTTCTTAGGATAAGGTGTCTCAACTTGAGATGGAACTGGATGAAGAAAGAAACAATTCGGATTTACTCTCGGAGAGGATCACTCGGAGCAGGGAACAGGTACTGTGCTCTTGTTGGACCCTGGGTGGATTGTCTTGCATGAAAATGTAAATGTGTATGTTGGGTAAACCTGAGGACTCAGTCGAAGAAAAAGAAAGTCAGTGCCTGATGGAAATGATGGATATGTAGTCTTCACTGTAATAAGTCACAGCAGAAGGAGGTGTACTATATAAAACATGGAGTAGAAGTTTCCAGAGTGCTTATGGATAGCAATCATAACAAGCCGTAACAGGCAAAGAGCTTTACAAACGATTGTGTGAAAGTTGATAGCTGGCACTATGTTAGTACCATGGAAAATAAATGTTATGATGCAGTCTTTTCCTTTAAGAACTTTGCATGTACCCATGAAGCATTCACAGGACCAAAATAGTTCCAAGTGAATGCTTTTTACAATTTAAGAGTTTCCTTTGTATTTGATCTTGCAACAATAGGGGGAGGTAGCTGGGAGTGGTTTTTGCTGCAGATAATGTAGATAATGGAATTCGTTTCCCAAACTACACTCACTGTAATTTCAAAGTTTTGGGGTTTTTCATTTCTTTCTTTAAAAAGTTAAGAGCAGCTAAGTCATAGCCTAAGGGTCTTCTAGTGATGTCACATCACTAGAAACTGGTGGCGCCATTCATGCCCCGTTGCATGTCCAGACCACTTAAGAGAAGATCTGCAATATGATGGGACGTGGATTTGGAATACTTAGTGGCAGTTTTGAAAAGAATTTATATTCACTAATCTCACCTCTCATTTACACGATACCTGTGAATACATGATACCTAGAAACCATTGATGGGAAAGACTTTCAGTGATAGCTCAGTTGTATGCCTAACCCCTGAAAACACACCAGCACAACTGTACACAAGCATTTAGTGAGCCCTTGATCTCTTGATTTGCTCTGGGCACTTTCTTAATTAAGCCATGCAAACATAATCTAAGGAGACTTGGATGATGCTGAGTATAATTTAGGAAATTATATGATAAAGGATTAAAGTTAAAAATCTGAAGTACACATTAACTTGTCCAAAGAAGTACTTTCTTCTGGTTAGTCTTTTACTTCTTCACCTGCATTGGTGATCTCCCGTCTCAGGGTGGTCAAGAACTGGAGGTTCCAATGCTTTGAAACAATGTCTTTCCGATCTGGTAGCCCCTGCTCAAAGTTAGGGCTGAGTCACTGCATTCTTTTCCATCTGCCTTCGTTTCCCTTTAGATAGAATTTTTCCAAACAAGTATGCTACCTCACTCCTGAGAGTGAAGTAGATGCTATCCAGAGACTCCATCCCGCAGAAGCCTGCATGTCCCAAGTCTGTGCTGGAAACATCCCTCTAGAGGGGGGCGGTCCAGCCGTCAGAGCTGCAGCACCAGTTCAGTCCAGACGGAGAGCTCAACCTTGACATTTGGGACCTAACCTATTAGGTTAGGTCAAAAGTCTGCATTTTTCCGAATTCTCTCACTGGTATAAAAACTCTTTTGCTACAAGTTCCTGTGAGCTTGGCTAAATAGCCACATGACATACACCATTTCAGGATCCTCTAAGCATAGGTGTTGACAAGAGAAATGGCCATGAATTCTGTGGATGCCTCTTGTGACTTAGGGAGGAATGATGATGGGAAAAAGATGTTATCCTATTAATAACCAGTCAGTGAACAGACTTCCAGACCCATGTTTTACATCAAAATAAAAATACAAACTGAGCTGAGTTGCCTCCTGAGGCTCAGCTGATGGCCCAACATTAAGAAAATGGATCTCTTAGATATTTGCTCACAGAATTGCTTTTGGTCCCTTTTTCTCCTTCAACTGAGTACTTGAATCGAGAGGCATAGAACTAGCTCCATGATGTGGTTCAGGCTAAAAATATTTTCAGTGAGCTGAGAACTCGAAGTAAGTGCAGGGAAGAAACTAAGAGAACTAACTTGTTCTATAGGCAGGAGCCATGGCCGTGAACTTTGCTGCAATTCCTGCACCAACCTTGGGTAGCTTTTGGAGAGAGTCCTAACCTTGCCGAGTAGTCTCTAAAATCTGTAAAAAATGAGGCTCTTTGTCCAAGAGTTTTCTGAAGCCTTTTCCAATTTCTAACATTGAAATGCTCTGAAATTTTATAAAAACCTCAAGACTCAAAAGTGCCCATGTCAGTCTTTAATTCCCCCAACTCTCTCTTACTTGAGTTGTTTGCCTTCCACATAAATCTTCAGGTGTTCTCCCATTAGTTCCGATTTCCTCTTCTGAGTGGACGCATGGGACCCTGACTGAAGTCATTTCAATTCATGTAGGTTAACTGCTAGGGGGCCATGTGCTTGCTGCCTTCCTACCAGAATCAGAAAAATGGGGAACTTCCAGACTTAAGACCTCTTCTTCCCTGTCCCTCAGATGGTGGAATTATGATCCCTGCTTACTAGAGTATATCCCCTGAAGAGCAGGAGATGGTGCCTCTCTGTCATCTCTAACCTGATGTACAGCACCAACCCTGGGAGCTCAGCAAACTGCTAGTAGGCCCTGAAAAGGGAAGACATGGCGGTTTATTTTTTAAATCTTGCTTGCTTTCAATTTAAAAGGAAAAATTCACAGATCTCAGAACTCTGCATCCTTGCAAGTGCCTCTGCTCAGTTGTTACCTTCCCCAAACATCTTCCATTCCTTTTCCTAGTCTTAGTGATAGGGCTTAGGTGAAAAAAGCTAGGGAAAAGGGTTTTCCAGCAATATTAGCAAATGGCCCACTCCTCTTTATAGAGTCTTAGATCTGGCAAGGGCCTCCGAGTTCATCTCCCCAGCCTTATCATGTAAAAGTTGAGAATTCTGAGGCCCAGGGCCATAGTGATCTAGCCACATCACAGCTGGCCTGTGGCAGAGCTGAGTGTAAGGTCTCTGGACTCCCAGAGACTCCTGAACAGTGTTCAGTCTACCAGCGGTTACGAAATGTAATGGGTACCTCCCGTGTGCATAGCATTGTGGTGAGCCCCTGAGATGGTGCAAAGAGGCCTCTGTCCTTGAGTTGCCATGATGTGTTTGAGGAGAATATTTCTGCCTAAAAAGGATGACAAGGCATTAAATGCCAAGTGAAGGATTCAGGCAGCAAACGGGGGAATGTCCATCAGAGCCATGGGGACTGTACAAGAGTTAGTAGAGGAGGTAGAGCCAGCTTTGAAGAAAGGACTAAGAGTTCGACCAGCTAAGGCGTGGGAAAGGAATCCTAGATAGGATGAACAGTTACGAGTGAGGACTGGGGGTAGGAATATAATATACACAGAATTTTGAGGCGCGGCAACTAAACTGCTTTGGCTTGATCAGTTTCATTTCCGGCGGGGGGCGGGGGTGGGGGGGAATATAGGTAAGTTTGAAGAGACAGGTGGCGGGTTTTAGATGAGCTTCCTGAAGATGGTGGGAACCATGGAAGGTTGTTGAAGCATATACAGTGTTCTAAAAGACTAATGTGGCCCGTGGGGGTAAGTCCAGGAGGCGAGACAGGAGGGAAGTCTCAACTGGGCTCTTCAGGGACAGAAGATGGAAGGGGAGCTGTGAGAGCAGACAGTCTGTCTTTCCCGTGCCTCTGGTTTTTCTTTCTTCGTGTGTACATGTGACACTTAATAAATGCTGGCCACATGGCAGGTTCCCAGCCTTCCTATGCGAGCTCAGGATATTATTATACGGACTGATGGATTCAGGGAATCCTAACTAAGAGACAATGTTTTCAAACTTTTTGGATGCTTGGATTTGTTTTCAAATCTGGACAATATGAAAAGGGATGCATTCGTGTTTGATAAAGTGACATCTTTATGAAGTAGATGAGGACCGTTTTCTCCCCCAAATATAGTGATCACATTATCCAAAACAGTCCTGATGATTTAAAGTTGTAGGAAAATTCAATTATAAATAGTGGGAATTTTACTGGCTTTTAGCCTGTTTAAATCCAGAGAAATCTTTTTTCTTCTCCCTCCTCCAGAACCGTGTTTCCATTCACAACACTTGCCTAGCTGATGACTCCTTAAGTGCTTTGCATACTTTGTGGCCTGGTCTTCAGGTCCTGAACGCTAAGTGACTGACTGCCCAGAGTCATGAAGCTTATATGGGGGCCACCACTGGGCTCCAAAGCCTGCTGCCTCCCATGTCCCATTATCTTCACATCAGACTGTACACACGTTAAAATGCTCTTGGGAATCCGGTCCCAAGTTAAAAATAATACCACATTGACTCTTACTGTGGGCAGAGAGTTCTATTCACCTGATCTCTCCTGACTCTTCTCATGAGTCCAGGATTTAAACAGCCAAAGAGAAGCCTATCGTTAAGTGTGACTGACAAGCCTGTGCTGGAGCTTGTCGGGCCTCACTGAGTTGTTGCTCCTGCTGAGTGCGAACATTGACATTGACAGTCCGCTGGGCCTAACCGGGTGGTGGTGTTTTGGCTTTTGGGGCCAAGACGACCCATTGTAATGGAAAGAAAATCCATCCAATCCATGCAGCTGGTAGGCAGGAGGGAAAATACCAGCTTAAGGGCTTTAGTAGCGACAGGGTTTTTCCAGGACTGAGCGAGGCTGCCATGTGACCTTGGCCACTGCAGGATGGGTCCCAGGGGAGAAAGTTGTGGGCTCTGCTGTCACTTTGGGGAGCTGCTCCCGGTGGCCAGCTCACACCTGTCGGTTCCTCACTGCTCTGGGCGGGGGTGGGCTGCAGGCACCAGGATATCAGACCTCTTTGCAGTTCATGAGTGAAAGATCAAAGTAGATTGGTTGCTCCTTTTGGAAAGATTCTTGTCTTAGACCTGCCTCCTAGTGTATTGGCTGCTCAAAAGCAGTGTGTACAGTTGCTTAATAATTTTCCTTTCTTGTGCTTCAGAATCATTTTTTAAAAACCAGCAGAAGTTGAGGCTCGCCTACCCCATTACAACCCAACGGTAAACACAGGTGACGGGGTTAAATATTGTTATGAGCAACCATAAATGCCTGTGGCTTTTCATGAACCCAGAAGCAGCTGCTTCCAGTCCTGAGAGCTGGCTTAGGTCACCGGTGTCTCTGACACAGAAGCCCTGGCATCTGATGCTGTCATTTCCCATCAAAATGCTCAGGGTTTAGATTCTTTCAATCCAGCTATGATAAACTGTTGCTTTCAGCTCCTGTTTTTAATTCAGTTGGAAAGTGTTTGTTTGGTCTATTTAATATTTAAGGGTAAACAGCACGAAAAGCTTAAGTAAAACAATGTTTCCCCAGCCTTGGATTAACTTCCCCTAGTCCAGAGGAGGAGGATGGCTGAGCCCAAGGATTGATATTTTTTTTTCTTTGCCAGTGTGGGCTCAGGGTAAGCAGAAACCAGTGTGGAATATCCCCGTCATTGGCTGGTCCTCGGGATCACTGTATTTCGAGGACCCACTAAAACCAGCAACACACAGAGCACTTCCAGCTACACTAAAAATCCGTCTTTGGGGACATTTCTCCACGACACCAAGTGCTGGATTTATTTTAAAAATTAGTGTCAGGCTGTCCTTTTTTGAAGAATTGAAGGAAGTCTATTGTGTTTGCCAAAAAGACTGGGTTTCCAAAAGACTCAAGAAAAATGGACTGCCTGGTCAGTCACTGTTAAGTTTTATGGTTATATATTTGTTCCTTCCTGTTCTTAACTCTGATTTGTTTTACACTTCCATTTTAATAGCCATCTTGGAGGAGGTATGTGGGGGAATAAATACTGTTTTGTTTTCCTTTGGAGGGTCTCCCTTTGCCTGGGTTCTTGTGGGCTGTGTGGGGTCTTGAACCTGTGGAGACCCCAGGATGCTGTTTTGAACAGTGCTCCCCCTGGGGAGACCATTTCCAGGGGGGACTCAGATTTCAAGGCTGTGGCACTGAGACAACAAGACCCAATGCAGTGGCTGTTTCTTTAAGTCTCCCGGGGGTTTTCAACTCCTTGGTGGGCTGGTGTGGTGTCACCTTTTCGTGACCCTTGCCTTCCTCTGCTGCCACACTGCTGTGCCTTGCTCCACTGCAGGCATTTCTTCTTCTCGAGCTACCAGGGTCCTATCGGAGCTCTCCCTCCTCCTGGGACTTGCCTTTCATTAAGAGGCCTGGGCCCTGAGGCTTGCTGAGAGGGAGAGAAGGAGCCTGTGATTTTCAGCCAGAAAACCTGGGTTAGAATCCCAGCGTCACTCCCCGCATTCCCAAACCTCGTGCCTGGAAAATGAGGTGACATCATCTGCCTCAGATTGTTCAGAGGACTCAAGCACAGATCCTCCATCCGTGCCTGTCAACAGGGATCTTGGTTCTGGGCTTTACCTCCTGTGTCAGAGCACACTGCCGAACCCCCATCTGCTTCTGCAGCAGAAGCCCCATCTGCCTCTGCTCTGCCGGCTTTATTGTCTTCTGTGGTTTTTGACTTCATACCTTAGAGAATATATTTCTAAATTGCTTTCTCTCTCAAAGTCTCCAGTTCTTCCTTATCTCTTCACTTTTGGGATAACAATGTCCCTTCTCTTCCTCCCTCCATGCCTCGCCCCCTGGGGCTAGTCTCACCTGGGTTCTCCAGTGCTCACCTTCCTTCCTCCTCCTCAACCTACTAATAGGTATGCGGCATCTCTTTTGCAAGCCACTCTGTGCCCTTCTCCTGCCTCTGGTGGTAGCTGTTGTCCCAGACACCACTGGAGTTCTAGCAGAGAGCATTTCCCCGTCCTCGTTCTCAGCACCATCTGCAGTCTGCACTCTGGTTCCCATCTGCTGCATCTTCCACAGTGAATCTCTGGTCCATCCCAGCTGCTTTATTCTTCAGCTCTCCTCCTGCCTGCCTGCTTTAGTCCTCACCCTTCTTGATTTGGGACAGAAGCAGCTAAGTTCTTCTTTGAAAAATAGAAGGAAGAGGTGGGACAGAAGGGGAGGACTCCCAGGGCACAGTTCTGGAGCCTTCTCATTTTTCATACATCTCTCCTGGGTCAGCTCATCTGTCCTGCAGCCTCAGCTGTCCTCACCCCATCAGGCCTGTGCCAGCAACCCCAGCTGGGGGTACTGATGGTGGATGAGAATCTTAACAAGTTGCCCACCCGCTCAGGTAGTGGTGAGGGTTAGATAACAGTGCTCAAGAGAAGCGCAGGTATCTGTGATGGTGACTGTAGTGCTGTGGACCCTATGCCAGCGCCCCTGTCCACCACTCCTGTCCCTCCTTAACCTATCCCTTCCCTCTGTACCTGTCCAGTTCAGTATTTTCAGGTCTTCCCTCCTCTTCTTCCCTTCTCGCTCTTTCTCCTTGGTGGCCCTGGTTTGGAGAGCCACATTTCCTCTCCTCCCCTTTCTCTAGCCTGCCTGACCCTGACCTCGCTCTCAGGTCAATGTCCCTTCCCCTGGAGACTTGCCCTGTCTTTCCGAGCCTGGGCTCTGAGCACGGCAGTGCACTCTGCCCCAGCCCACTGTCCTTCCTCTGGGCCGGATCACTGACCCTGTGCACAACGCTTGTTCATTTGTCCCCTGGGAGACTCTGAGAAGGGTGAGTACCCTGGTGGTCTTTGTGCCACAATGTCCAGCCCCAGGCTGACAGCTAGAACAAATGAGCAGACTCCTGTATTCTCATCTTGACAGCTTGTCTTTTCTGGAGACACTCTGAAAGACCTGGAGAGACGTGTGGCTCTTGTGGCCTGAGGATGGAGGGAAGGGAGCCACACTGCACCCCAAAGGTGGAGGAACCACAAAAACTGAATTGAAGGCCACCTCAGAGAGCCCTTAAGGACCATCATTCAGGTTTCTTATTTTAGAAACTGGGGTCTGCATCCAGGAGCTACGGTGACAAGGGCACCTGCTTGAGCTCCCTAAGCCTGGAACGGATGCCCAGTCACCACTGCATGTCTGTGCAATGACTTCCCAGCAAAAGTGTCACCGTGTTCTCAGCCTCTGCCCAGGGTATGTGAACAGAACAGTTTACCCCGGGAGGCAAGTCTTGGTCCTGTGGCCTGGCCGTGCTGATACCTCCATGCATGGTGGGTTGGTGGTTCAGAAGCCACATTCAGAGAGGCTGTGAGCCCGCATTCATTACCGTGAACTCTGTGCTCACGGAGCAGTGACACGACTCCTTCCAGCACCCTCTTTGCCACATGTGATTCTCAGGGGCTCTGGGGGCAAGCCAAGAGGGAGCGGCTGTGAAGTTTCATGTGCTGTGCGGCTGACCTGGATCACTGGCCTTTCCCCTGCTGCATGCAGGATGCCCTGCGGAGGCTGCTGCCCTCTTCGGGTGTTGGTTTCAAGTGGTGTTTGAACCCTAGGTCTGTTTGGAGCCATTTCACAGCAAACAGCACAGGTGGCGAGGTGGCCAGTGAGCAGGCATGTGCCCTCCAGTTACTTCCCCACTCCCCTTAGGCTTCTAGTCAGAAAGACAAATGTGTGAGTCTGTTTTGGGACCACTCAGGTGCCTCAGCACCCTAGGGCAGAGACCCAGCCTCCTCCTGTGAAATTGGAGGCCTTGTGTCTGGGCCCTGCCCTCTCTGAGTCAACCACACCACACCTCCTGTCATTTGTACATGCACCATGGTGGGGACAGTGCATCTGGCCCAGTGTGGCCATGTCTCCCCGTGTTGTTCCTGGGATCCCCAGATCTTGCTTTTCTGGTGGATGACTAAAAAGGGGTGAGCTTAGTTTTGTCTCTCTAGGGAGCTTGTAGAGGTGGTAAAAATTAAGTTGAGTGGGGCCAGGTGAGTCTATTATAACTGTTCCTCAAGCGTCCTGGGACCGCTTTGCACACCTCCCGCCCAGCCTGGCCCTTGATGGAAGGAGGAAAGTACCAGTTTATTTTACTGGCTCACAGTTCCGTTCTCACCAGGCCGCCCTCTGCTGGACGGTGCTGAGCAGGGTCCGGCTCATTCTCTGCTGCTGGAGCCCACAGGAGTGGGGATGGGGATGCTGCTTGGCAGGTGATGGGATTTTTCTCCCTTCTAGATGCTACTCAGTTAGCTCGTTTCCTATTAATGTTGAGGAAACTTTGCCAGGTCACCTGAGCAGCGTAGTGTTCTGGGTGACTTCTGTTTCTGGCACAGAAGAGAGAAACGTCTCAGTGTCGGAATATGCTCACTGTCTTTCTGAGGCTGGAACTTTCACTGCAGCCATCAGAGCTTGTGTGAATACTGGCTGTCCCTCTGAAGACTGGTGTAGACACTGCACAAGACTAGTCCTGTTTGCTCGCGACGTTCCCTGTGTTAGCATCGGAAGTCCTGTGTCTTTAGGCCAATTGGGCCACCGTACAAGTTGACTGACTTCCCTAAGCCTCAGTGTCCTCAGCAGAGATGCCATTTCTTAGAGTTTCTCTGGGGATGTACTAGGCTAGTGTGTGAGCAGTGCCAAGCACATGGAGCCTTTTTCTAGGAATCTATAACAAAGTACCACAACTGAAGTGGTACACAGCACACACAGTATTGTGCCATAGTTCCAGGGGTTCAGAGTCCGAAATCAGCAGGGTTAGGCCCCCTCTGGACTGCAGTGGGATCATTCCGTGCTGCTTCCTAGTTTCTAGCAGTTTTCTTGCAGGCTTTGACTTTCCTTGACTTGTTGATGGCTCATCTCATTCCGCTGTCTTCTCGTGGCAATTCTCCGTGTCCCTTCACACTCTCTTCTCTGGGTCTGCCTCCAAATTTCCCCTGATTGGGGCACAAATCATATTAGATTGGGGCCCACCCTAATGGCCTCATTTTAACTTGAGTTCCTCTATAAAGACCTTTTTTCTAAATAGGTCACTGCCTGCACCACAGGGTAGGGCTTTAGTCTCTCGTTTGTGGAGGAAAGCAAACTTATAATAAAAGGGTCATTAACTGTTCTGTCATTCTTTATGTATCATTTTGCAGTCATCATGAAACCAAGGCCATCTAAGAAACAGACCCTGCACCCCAGATGGGGGCGCGGGGGCCAGGAAGCCCCTGTTATGAAGAGAAGCTGAGTTGTATCATGTTAGTACCTCTAATCTCTTTTGCTCGGTTTGGTGCAGATGGAGCAGATGAGGAATGAGCTACTTCAGGAGAGAGCTGTGCGACAAGACTTGGAGTGTGACAAGATCTCCCTGGAGAGACAGGTGAGAGCAGTGGCCCCATGAGCTCCTCCCTCCCTCCCCATGGCTTTGAACTAGCACCAACAGGTGTGCCTCCTTTCATAGCACCCTCAGAACTCTGGGGCACAACTCGTCAGAGAGGTAGAGATGTTTCTAAGGGCCTTTACCAAGGTGTTCCTCCCAGTTATATTAAACCTTGGAAGTTAGTAGCTGGGGAGATGGCATTATGAGGTTTGTTCTCTAGATCCTAAAGAGGACTAACTTCTAATACAAAGGAAATGGAAAAAGAACAGTGTCACCAAATGCATGAGTTATTAACACTTACTTGAGTCATTGTTTCTTTTATATGCTACTCATGTAAATTCTTCACTGAATATGATATTGGTGAAGGAGCCTGTTTCTTCTGCCCTCTGCTGCTCCTCCCCCAAATGGGTTTACAAAAGGGCAAGCTCATTTATCAGATTTTCAGGAGTCCTAGGACACACCAAAGACTCACCAGGGAATGTGATAGAAGGGCTTCCTTTGGCCTGCCAGGCTGTGAGTGCAAGGCCTTTCCCTGGGAACATCCCTTACTCCCGAAGTCCCCCAAGACCATGTGTCCTGGTGTGGAAGGTGGCTGTGGCAGTCACCAGCCACATGCTGGCCCACCCTCTGCTCTACCAAGAGTATGGCAGACACATGGCCTCCCTGTCTGATTCCAGAACAAGGATTTAAAGAGTCGGATTATCCACCTGGAAGGTTCCTACAGGTCTAGCAAAGAAGGGCTGGTGGTGCAGATGGAGGCTCGGATTGCGGAGCTGGAAGACCGTCTGGAGGGCGAGGAGAGGTGAGTCTCCTGGCTGTGGTGCGGTGGTGATCACGTTATAGATAAAAGGCCTTCATACTGGAATTCCTCCCCATCTTCCATCTTCATAGGCTCATGCAGAAGTAGCAGAACAACCTGGCAAATGCCGTTTCCATTTATAGATAAGAAAACCCAGGCCTGTCAAAGTAAATGACTTGAGTGAGGGCGCCTGCTGGATAGTGGTATGGCTGGATGAAAACTTAGGGTGCCCTCTCCTTGGTTCTAAGCGTCCCTACTATACCTGCTGCTGCTTTTCCCACCCCCTAATTAGGACAGGTGGCCTAAGTTTGTGTGGGAATCAAGGTAAAGGGGGGCCATGTGTATTCAGGCCAGTGGCTCTCTGTTCAAGCTGGACTTGTCCCGCACACTGGGAGAGGGACATGGGCTTGGGTGACCACACTCCTTTGCAGCACCACAGTTCCCTGTAGCTCTCTTTCAGATTGCAGCCTAAGGCCAGCACCAGGTTGATCTTGACCAGACCAGTTCTTACTCATGGTCCCTCTTCTTCCTAGAAGAGGTGTGGGTGTGGATGCATAGAACACTTGACATTACCAGTATTCATTAGCGCTTTCAGGGGCTAGGCTGCAGCAGTCAGAGCAGACCTGTCATGTTGCAGTTTGTCTCTGCTTTACAAAGGAGGCTCAGACCTGGGAGGACACAGGTTAGTTCTGGTCCAGCCCCTCCTGGCTCTGCTGCCTCCAGCAAGTCACTCCCCTCCTGGGAGCTGGTTTCCTCATCTGTCCAGTAATCAGCCCTTCCCTCCAGTACACTGGTGTCTGTGTAACTCTTAACACTTGAGTCAACCAGGCACCGTGGCTGGACATCCTCTTCCCTCCCCATCTCCAACCCTGTCCCACCTGGGCCTCCACTAAGACCAGAGTCCTTGGTTCAGCCACCCCTCTCTTCCAGGGACCGGGCCAGCCTCCAGCTCAGCAACCGACGGCTGGAGCGGAAAGTGAAGGAGCTGGTGATGCAGGTGGACGATGAGCACTTGTCACTCACTGATCAGAAGGACCAGGTGAGAGAACATGCAAATTCATTCTCAGATGGGATTTTTTTTTTCCCCACTCTGGCCCCAGGTCTTGAACCCGGGTCCATAGGTGTTATGTGGCCTGCAATGGAGCCCCAGCCACGCACCTTGGATGGGTTTTATGTCCCATGCTGGGGAACATGAGGGAGGTGAGGCCCTGGCAGGTGATGGAGCTGTGGTCTGATCCTCCCTTTCTACTCTGTCCAGTTATATCATAGATTGGGGCCTGTATAGCCTCTTTAGTAGGGGTTTCAGCAAACTTCAAACCTTGAACTTGGCTTTTAAAAAGTAGACTTAGAGTCTTATCTCCACCTGCCTGTCTTGCTTGCTGGGAAAGACAGTGGCCTCTCGCTGCTGGTCTGTCCTCCATCCCAGCCAGCTGGGCCACCAACCAGCAACCTGCCCACCCTGTCTCCCAACACAGCTGAGCTTGCGCTTGAAAGCAATGAAGAGGCAGGTTGAGGAGGCTGAGGAGGAAATCGACAGACTTGAAAGTTCTAAAAAGAAGCTGCAGAGGGAGTTGGAGGAGCAGATGGATGTGAATGAGCAGCTCCAGGGACAGCTGAATTCCATGAAGAAGAACTTAAGGTGGGCAGGTGCAGTGGACCCCTCTGCGTGTTCCCGACGGTGAGGAGAGTGCCATGTTGAGTGCTCACTCCTGTTGTCTGAAGCTCAGTCCTCCTGGTTGCCTGTTGGTAGTCATTCCAACCTAGAAATGAGTGACTATCCCTGTCAGTCACCCCACATGCTCCACTGGGTCTCATGTCATCCTCATGCCAGTGCCCTGAGGTCATCCAGGTGGATGGTCTCCCTATTGTCATACAGGGAAACTAAGACTCAACAGGTAAGACTAGCTCACAGTACCATGGAGGGGGCTGTTCCAACACCAGCCCTTAACAACACCTGCTTTTACATGAGTTTGGGGAAAAATAAGATAAATTTTGTTTGTATTTTTTCTTACAAGGATTCAAATCTCCCTAGACTGTTTCAGGAGAGAACTTCTAAAGACCGCTGTGTCCTAAGCATGAGGGGTTGGGTGTGTCTCTGGGGTAGTGGTCATTGCCTGGGGCTTTGGGGTGAGACTAGATTCATGCTCTCCAGAAAGCTGAGCCTGTCTTGGAGGCTGACTCTATCCTAGGACTTCATGCTGGCTACCCAAATAGTTCTTAGAAATGGACAGACGACCCCTATTGAGAATCTGGACCTAGGACCAGCATTAGGGTACAGCGTTGTAAGGGGACACTAATCAAGATAAGTGACATTTAATAAAATACTTTAAAAAATTAATGCAGACAACCTAAATGAATAAGATACCAGATTTTTTTAGTTAAGATGGGGGTGAGTAAGAGCACCTGGTAAGCCATATTAGAGTTTGAGGAAAAATCAGTACAGACAGGTTATGCAAATGTGCACATGCCACTCAGGGAGGTGGAGAGAGAGGGATCCCAAGATGCTTTCTTCATCTCCAAATCAGAAGTGAGTCCCAGGCCAGGAAACATGTGCCCTGTTGTTTCAGCAGACTTAAGAAGCTGCCAAGTAAAGTGCTGGATGACATGGATGATGACGACGACCTCAGCACGGACGGGGGGAGCCTGTATGAGGCGCCACTGAGCTACACCTTCCCCAAGGATGGTGCTGTCAGCCAGATCTGAGTCCTCTTCCAGGACAGTGAGGGGCTGTCATTCCTCACTGGGACTTGCAGCCGCCCACGGCAGGAAGCAGGAAAGGAAGCACCCGTCTGGAGCAGACATCCACTGCTGCCTCGTCATCGGCTGATTCCTCACATCACAGCCCTCCTGGGACCTCTGCTGGGTAGCGCGGCTCTGGTGTCTCGGACCAGTGGCGATTACATTTAGATGTTGAGATGCCTGCGACTGAAATAGAATCTGCAGGATGAAGCCTCTTGGCTACACCGCTGGCTGGTGCTAATCCTGTTCCCTCTGTCCAGAAAAAGGTCCAAATGCCAGTTACTATAGAACAGCCATTGTGTGGAGATTACATATGGGGCGTATGCATTTTAAACACACCTTCTCATGGACGGCTGCTGTTCCATTTTGGAATGTAGGGTGACTTATTTGTAAAGTTCATGCATCTGTATTGAGTATTATTTTTAAAAATCCGGAGCTACTAGGTTTTAAGTATTAAGAAGCAAAGGTAAGAGCGGGCAGGTAGAATAAAAACCACTTTGGAAAACAGGAGTTGTGGTGATGAGGGACAGGTGGTCCTGAGGTTAGATGTTCCAGTGGTCTTGGAAAACAACTTGCTGGTCAAGGAAAGTCAGCGGGTCACTTGCATTTGAGTTTTGATTACTCACTTTATCTAGGATTTTTGTTATCATTTCTGACCAGTTCCCAGCTACCAATTGCAATTGCTTTCACACAGGTGGGTTGAAACTTGTCAATTCGGTTTTTGACAAATACTGTGGTTTTCTGGAAGGATGGGGTCCTCTGTTATTTCTTAGCGGTCTTGTCATCCCTCAGCAGGCCAGGTCTCCAATTCTCAGCTTTTGACCCCAGATGGGATGGCTGCCAAGCAGGGGACAGGGTTCCTAGACTCGGGTCAGAGGTGTCCAGTAATGTCATAGGAAGGGTGTGTGTGGACAGGTGAAGAAGAAAGAGAGGTTCTTGAAAGCTGGGGGTATGTGTAGACTGGAGGTGGGTGGAGAAGAATCTCAGGTTATGTCAGGAAAGGGAGGAAAGTGATGAAGTCAGACAGAGAGGCTACTTTTGGGGTCAAAGGGACAAAGAGTGAGGGGTGAAGCAAGGCCTTGTGGCTTGGACAGAATTACAGGAAGGATACCCACTGGGACAGTTCCCAGGCATGCCCAGTAGCCAGGCTCAATCACAAATGGACTCACATAGGTCAGGGTGTGGGCAGGCAACTGAGCTGGGGCATGGCAGTGGGGAGAATCCTATGAGTTGTTTATTTGTACAGGGGCAGAGATGACATTGTCACCTGCTTGAGTGGTGACCCCAAGCATCATAACAGATGAGGGATCCAAGGACCAGGGAATCTCAGTGCCCTATTTACCCCAGATCATTGAGCCCACCAGCAGATTCAGGGTGACCAACCCAGTGTAAGAGTGGGTATCACTGCTCCCTACACATGAGGCCCCTGAAAAGAGAGCCAAGTCCTCCCACCCCTGCTAGATCCCTGTTACCCCACTACAGCTGGGGTACCTCTGCTCGCTTCCTTGGGTGTGGAGATATTCTTGTTATTTTTTCATTCATTCAGCACCTTTGGTGTGTCATGCACAGTCCTTGGCACTGGGAAGGCAGCAGTTGGGTACAGAGTAAAATCAGAAGCAAGCTGGCGATAGATGACAGCCATACAGACAGACACAGAGGTGGCGCCATGCTGCTCTGTCCTGTAGCTTCCACCCCCGCATCTGATATTTGCCAAAAAAACTGCATAGAAGCGCCTCAGCTACTTCTTCTGCAGCTTGGAAATGAGAAGGGCTGGCAGGCCTAAGAGCTTTGGGAGCCAGTAAGTGTCGTCTTTGGTTTGTGAGAAACTAGTTGCCCCTCATTCTGAAGGATTCCTTCTGGTGGTTTGAGGCATACGAGCAGCACGGCTGGAGGGATGGATGCTGTGTGCGCAGAACGTGGGGCTGGGCCTGTTTCCGTCCCAACTCAGTCACTGCCTCGCTAGCTCTGACATGCTCTCATTCTTTAATTTCAGTTATACCCCCCACCCCCATTTATTGCTTTAAGAGCTAACCTGACTCAAGAATATTTTCTTTTGCTAGCTGAAAAGGAAAATTTATTTAATAAACAAATATGTGACCAATTGCAATGCTAAGGAGACAATCATATATGTGATTTTTTTTTTCCCTGTTTCTGAGTGTCATTCTATAGTGACAGGCTTATTCTGTTGGGTTTCTGCTTTGGGGTTTCTGTGGATTGTCATGGGGAAGAGATAGTCTTCTAGCAGCTACCTCCATGGAAGTGAACTCTTGGATAAAAGTAAGATTACTTTTCAATAAACAGTGTCTCCCAACGGGAATCTTGACTCTTCCATTATTTTGGTTTCCTTATTTTCTCCAGAGCTTGGCTCCATGTCACCAAGAAACAGACATGGGGCATGGCGGGAAACCACTTGAAGAGATGGAACTCGGTGGCCTCCAGGCCGGGACCAGTTTCTGAAAGAGAAGGTGGGGAGGGGTCAGCCGTGAGCCCTCAACGTTCTTGCACCTTGATGGTTTCTGAGAAATCCAAACTGCCCAGTTCCAGAAAAATGGCAAAGGGAGAAGAATTAACTGAAAACAAACAGGTGCCCCATGCATCTCTTTCTCATAACTGAGATGAAATAATCTCTCTCTACAGCAGACTAACCACAGTTTTCATGGTTTCCATTTTATAGGAAATGAAAGTTAATTCTCTGCCAAAGGGATATAGGCTGCTCATCTCCAGAGGCTGATCTGCAGCCCTGGGTTTCCTTCATGATCGATGTGCTCTGGGTCTGTGCTGGGAGCAGCTGCAGGCCGGGCGACTCCCACAGTGCTCAGGTGTCCCTACCTCCCACCAGGAACCCGCAGGTTCATGGTGGACATGACTATGACTTCCTGCTGCTCCTCCAGTTCCTCGCAGCTGGGTAGGTTCTCATAACTCTGTCCGCGCCCCCACAGCTCTTTGGGTCACTGCGGGGGCTGCTGTTTTCCACCCAGAGCTCTGCTCACTGCCCTCTTGACACCCCCAGTGATGTCAAAGCATCCAGCCCATTTGGCTATCCTGCAGGCATTGACTCCCCTGATTCTAACTAGAAGAAGCATCTCAAACATAGCTGAGATTTTCTAATAAATGCTGAAGCCTTTGCATAAGTTGTTTTCTAAGCCTGGTTATTGAGATCTGGCTATCATTTATAGTAAAAGTCACCCTTTTCGGTATTATTTGCTTTTGAAACTGTAATCTAAACTCATTATTTGGCCCCACTGCCAGGATCTGCGGTGGGAATGAGACTCCTAGAGGTGGCCATGTCCTCAGGGAATGTGACTTGAATCAGGCAAGGGGAAAGGTCCTCCAGGCCTGCGGCTCCCTCCTCCACATGCTTGGCATTCCTTCTTTGAACTTAGGATAGTGAGTTACACTGAATCTTGCCTTTGTTAGAAGAGAGGCATTAGTCAGAAATTTTTCTGTTTTAAGTGTGCAAACAATATGAGGAAATGACATGATAGCAAGTTCCGATCAGGGGCTTAACAGCACCATGTGCAGGAATTCCAGACTCTGCAGAGGGATCGCATGCCTCAGACCTACTGAAGGTACGTGCCAGCACTCATCACTGACACTCATGAGTATGACCCGAGGCCCAGCCTGGCTCCATCAGCAAAGCGAGATTTGAGTGGGTTAAAGGCTAGAAATTGTGCCATTAAGGTTCAAAAAGACAATTCAACAGTAATGCCAACTGTGGGGTCCAGGGATGCCAGATCCCTGCAGTCAGAATCCCACTAGGTCTCACAGCAGTTTGTCAGTAACGTGTTAGGGATGGTCACTGTGGTTCCAGAGGGTTTCTGGGTAAACAAAATTAAATAGTCTTAGAAAGTCAGAAACTTTGGAAGGTAAGGTTGTCGTAGGTCACATCTGGAATAAGTAGCCAGTCCATGAGTGGAATCTGCCACCAGGGGCCAGGTGATACAGCAAACACTAGGGTTAAGCTATAGTCTGGGACCTTCTAGTGTACAAAAGGTGATTAATAAGTGAAGTGGGGATTATATATAAATATTAAGTCCTTCATATATTTATGGCACACCAAATGTCTGTTTTGCCCTGTGCTTTGCTAGTCTTTGAGAGAAGGTACCACTTCTTTCCCTTGAAACTATATACAATTCAATAGCAAAATGTGGAGCACTTACCTTCCATGCATAAGGCATTGTTCTGAACCATTTATGTGGAATGACTCACTTAATCCTTCCAGTCACTGCCTGGGCAGTTATATTGTGTGAGGCAACTGAGGCAGAAGTTGTCTACCTTCCAAGATGATATGGGGTATGTGGAAGGCCTGGGCTAGAGTTCACATTGCCTCTCACCAGTACACAGCCCTGGGAGACAAAGGTCTTTCATGCATTTGCGTTATGGACTCTTGAAACTTCCCAAGCATTCCTCCTTTATCTCTTTACTGCAGTTTTCTGTGCAACTCAACAGCTGTTTGCCTCTAGACTCTGAGCACTGCAATTGAAGGCACGTGGAAATCAAAGCCTTTGAAGCCACAGACCTGATGAACGTGGCAAGTCACAGATTTTAGCTGCTCTTCTAGCTTAGCTGTCATTTGCTGTTGTGATGGTTGGGCCTCTCATTTTATTTTTGATGCTCCCCTCTGTGCTGTGCCAACCTGACCTCCTAGGTCTTACTTGGCTTGATGGCTCCTGGGTGGTCATCAGCACCCTACCATCTCATTGTATGAAGGGAGGTCTTTGGGTAACCTTGCCAAGTCTCCAATTATGGATGGTTCTCTGCCCTCCCAAATCTCTAATTGCTTTGTTATGAAAAATCTGTAACAATGTATAATAGTTATTTTCATTGTCAAGTGTACCTTTTAGTGGTACCATTTGAAATTCACCTGCAACTTGAAATCAGCAGACTGTCCTCAGTGACTGAGGTCACTAACAAAATCCCTCATCCCAGAGTAATTCACGAAGAGTTCTGGCTGTTTGGTCTGGAGTTTGGAAATCCTGGATTCCAGAGCAGTGGACTACCCTTTGCAGGCCATAGTCTCTGCGAAGCTGGAAGGACTGGGGAATGGGCTCTGGATCTCTGAGAGGACGAAGGGCTGCCCTGTGTCCAGGGAGGGAGGAACTCTGGTCACAGCAAGGACTGCAAACTATAGGCAGAATCTCATCCTGAAGGAAGGGGGCCCCCTGGACCTGCCTCCTAGCCTGCTTAACTTGTGTAGCTGGGGATAACAGTTTTGTATATGGTTTGGAGGAGGTGAGAAGCATCCCCTCCCCATTCATACAACAGGCAGAGGGCCTCCCTTCAGAACTCTACAAAGACTAATCAGTTCTGCTCAGTGGATGGACCTGGTGGCATTTTGGAGCAGTGAGAATTTCTTTTTTAAAATCCTATAACATGGTAGAAGCTACAATTAGGCTAACTTCTGTGGGCCGAAATGTGTGTGTCACCTGATTTAATCTGCACTCCTTGAGGCGGGTGGTATTACCCACTTTCGCATGTCAGAGAAATGTACAGAAAGCTTGTACAAAGTCAGCAGCTAGTAAACAGTGGGACTAGGCTGAAGTCTCATATCTTCTGCTCTCATCAACCCAGAGTTCCCTGTGCCTTGACCATCCTCACCTGCTGCACCTCCGAGAGTCACCACTGACTTCTGTAGCAGAGGCCCTCACACAAAGCCTGGCAGTCTGAAGTCAGTGTCTGGCCTCTGGATTACAACCCTGCTCTTTGAGGTGAGCCCTGCATGAAAGGATAGCAGACACCTGCCCACACTTCTCTGCAAGTCCCCTTCCCGCTAGCTGCTGGCCTGGCTGAACTCTTTCCACCACCTCTAAGTCTCTGGCCTTCCAGGAGAGGCTTGTTTTCCAGGAAAGGGAAGATAAACCAGGTGCCTCCAGTTAAGTGCCCTCCAGCCTTTGAAAAGGGCAGGAGTGATAAGCCTGTTCCTTAATATGCCAGGTTCTATCTCTAAGGCTGGGGCTGCCTTTCATCAGTTTCCAGTGATCCTGGCCCAAGTCTGGGCATGAATATAGGGACTCTCTGGAGATGGGCACAGGATCTCGCAGAGCTAGGCAAAGGAAATAGGATCTGCAAAAGGTGGATGACCGGCTCCCTCTGGGGCTTCAGTCTTCCCAGGGAGACAAAACGTGTCCCTGTCCAGTGTCCCTGGAGAAACTTCTCCTGGCATTTAAATAATGAAGAACTCGAAAACAGAACTGCCTGCAGCCTCCTTGTCTGACCTAGCAGTGTTTGTTCCTGATTCACACATGGCCTCCTAACCCAGCTTTTTTCTGAAATGAATAATGCATTTTACCATCTCCTCTTATTCATGGCAAATATTTTACTTTTGTCTGTGTGTTTCATTGTTGCTGGGTTTTAAATAAAGGTACAAAATGCTGTGGGTTTACTGAAGTGGTGTGGCCTTGCCAGACCCCATGGAAATGTTGGGTGTGCCCCAGAGACCTGGTCAACCCTGTGATGGTCAGAAGTGTGTGGGTAGGAATACTACTCCCCCGACTGGTCATCATAAGATGTGGGCTTTCTAAGGAATGCCACTGCATATCCAGAATCTGCCTCTCAGATGTTAAGAGGCCAGTAGGGGAGTTTGTCCCAGTGACTTTACCTCCAGTACCAGCAGCAAAGATATCAAGAGAGCAGCAACCGTGAGGACAGCAGAGCTAGGCAGAACACGACGCTGATCTGAGTGTTTCCATTTGGGGACTTTCGGGTTGTTTTGTTGAGAAATTTGTGTTCTCACTACCAGGAATTAGCAGTGATTAGCACTGGGTATATTTGCTTCAAGTTTTGTTTTTGGTTGAGTGGCCCTGCCCAAGGGTCTTAAACTAGGTCCCCAGCTTTCATAGCCTTCATCTTAGTCACCTGAGCGACAAAGGGGACTTGTTTCACATTTTTAAGAAATAAAATATTGTAGCTAAACCTGTAGAGTCCCCCTTTGTCTCTCACTCCATGCCTCATCCCTTTTACTTCTTCCGGAAGGAAATCACTATTCTGAGATCTGGTGTTTATTCTTTCAGTCAGTTTAAGTTTTCCTACGTATATGTATTCATGAACATTGCATGGTATACCTATCTATGTGGGTGTAGAGATTTAATCAATTGTTGGCCTTATTGTTTGGCAAATTTCTTTTTAAGTCCTGAATATTGAGTGTTAAAATACAAATTGCTTTTTATGACTTCCATTTTAAAAAAGGACCTGAGTATAAAATGTTGGTAAAAATATGTTTTAAGACAGCAGTTTGATGGCATTAAGGAAAAACCAAAGTGTCCAGGATTCAAAGGTCTATGATGCTGGCACAAAGGTGTTTACAAAGTGTGCTCAGCATTCTGCATGTCATTTTCTCTTAAGTCATTTGCCAAGAGCAAGATTCCAAGCTACCAAGAAGAAAGCTGCGAAGAGGCTGAGAATTTAAGAACTACTAGAAGTTTCATGATTCTGGAAAGATAAAACTTGTACTTCCGGGCTTGTCATGGAAGAGAGTAAGACAGGCTTTCAGGTGATGTTTCTAAAAGTGTTATGTCTTGTGAATAAGGACAAATTGAAATGAGCCCAACTTCATCTGGATCAGGTTACAAAAAAGCTCAGAAAAGCAACAAACTCAGGAATAAAATGTATAGGGAGAAGATAGAAATTGGAGCTATAAATAAGAAACTAACAGATTCAGGATGTGAGAAACTCAATAAATGAGATCAAGAAGGTACGAAAATAGGATAGATCTAACTGAAGAATTAATAAGTACACTCAGAGACAGAAACCCAGAAATTATGGAGGTGGGAGAAAAGAGAGCTATGAGAGCTAACTGACTACATTAGAAAAGGCAACATAATGGGTATTTCAGAAGGTGAAGAACAGGACAAAGAAGACAGCTTATTCAAAGAAATAATAGCTGAGAACTTCTCAAACCTAGAGAAGGAACAGAATATATAAGTTCATGAAGCTAACAGCACATCTGGTTACATAAATTCAGAGAGACCTACACCATGACAACTGTTAGTGAAACTATCAAGAGTCCAAGGAAAGAAAGACATTAAAGGCAGCTAGGGAAAAGAAACAAGTAAATACAAAGGTAGTCCCATCAGAGACTTCTCAGCAGAAAGATCACAGGCCAGGAGAGAATGGAATAACATGTTCAAAATACTCAAAAGATAAAATCTGCTAACCAGAATACTTTATCACACAAAACTGTCTTACAAATATGAGGGAGAAATAAAGACTTTTCCAGATAGACAAAAACTGCAGTAGGTTAACACCACTAGAAACTTCCTTACAAGAAATGTTGAAAGGAACTCTCCTCTCTAAATAGAAACTAAAAGTTTCAAAAAATTTGAGTAAGGCAATAAATAGACAATCAGAAAACAATGATAACAAAGATAGTAGCAAACCCTCATATATTAATAGTCACCCTTCTTATAAATGGACTGAAGTCACCACTCAAAAGGTGCAGAGTGTTTGCCTGCATTAAAAGATAAAACTCAACTATATGCTTCATAAAAGACTCAAGCTGTAAAGACAAATACAGACTTAAACTGAAGGTGTGGAAAATGTTACTCCAGGCCAGTGGAAAAATTGAAAAAGCCGGCACCACTATACTTACACAGATAAAATAGACTTCCATTCAAAAATGTAACAAACAATATTATATAATTACAACAGGATTAATACAGCAAGAAGATATAGTGTAAGAGTACTAAAATATATAAAGCTAAGATCAACATACCTAAAAGGAGACACTTACAGCAATACAATAATAATAGGAGACTTTACCAATACTCTTACAATGGACATATACAGACAAAAAATCACAAGGAAACAATGACCTTAAATAATTAGATGTTATAAACTTAATAGATATTTATAGAGCATTTCAACCACCTCCACACAAAATGAAACAAAGTACACATTCTTCTCAAGAGCACATGTAACATTTTCAAGCATAAATTATATATTTGGGACACTAAGTCCTAATACATTGGATATAAAATGAAATAATATCAGTCATTTTCACAGAGCACAATGGTATAACATTAGAAATCAGCAATCACAAATGTGTGGAGACAAAGTAACATGCTATTGAACAAACGAGTAGGTCAATGAGCAAATTAACAGAAATTTACCAATGGGACAAATGAAAATAAAGACATGAGTTTTCAGAACCTATGGGATGCAACAAACGCAGTACTAAGAAAAGTTTATAGTAATACAGACCAAGCTCAGGAAACACAAATAAAACAATCTAAACTTATACCTAAAGAAACTAGAAAAAAAAATGAAGTCAATAAAAAGAAAAAAAAACAAGAAAAATTAGTAGAAACCGAGGTTTAAAAAAAAGACAATTCAAAACATTGAAACCCAGAGCTGGTTCTTTGAAGAGATAAACTACTCAAACCATTAACCAGACTCACAAGAAAGAGAAATTTTAAATAATTCAGCAATGAAAGAGAAAGTTATAACATAATACAGAAATACAAAGACTCTTAAGAAAATATTATGAACATCTATATGGTAACAAATTGGACAATTTAGAATAAATTGGCAAATGTTTAGATGTACGAAATTCCAAGAGTGAATCAGGAAGAAATTGAAAATCTAACAGACCAATCTACAAATAAAGAAATTGAAAGAAAAATAAAAAGTCTCCCCCAAAACAAATTCAAGGACCAGATGACTTCATTAACAAAATCTAACAAATTTTCAAGAATTGATAGCTATTTTTCTCAAATTCTTTCACAAATTGAAAAAAAGGGAAACTGCCAAACACATTTTATGACGCCAACATTACCCTGATTCTAAACTCAGATGAGGAAATCACACATATACACACACGTGTGAACACAACACGTGCACACACACACACGCACACACACACAAACTGTAGACCAGTATCTTCGATTAACATAGAGGTAAAAACCCTCAACAAAATACTAGCAAATCAAATTAACAATACTTTAAAATAATGGTCAAGTGGGATGTCCTCTAGGTATGCAAGAATATAAGAATAGTTAAACGTATACAAATCAATTAACATGATACACCATATCAACAAAGGAACAAAAATCATCAAGTCAGTGCAACAGAGGCAGAAAAAGCTTTTGACAGGATGCAACATCCGTTTATGATAAAAATCCTTCAGCAAAATATTTATAAAAGAAGCATAATAAAGCATCATACTCAGTGGTGAAAATCAAAACCTTTTCTTGAAGATCAGGAATGAAGAAAGGCTATCCACTCTCACTACTATTACTCAGCATAGTATTGAAGTCCTAGCCAAAGAAATCAGGCAAAGAAATAAGAGTTTTCCAAACTGAAAATGAAGAAGTAAAACTATCACTATTATAAGACCTTAAATAGCCAAAACAATCCTGAGGTGGGGTTGGGGGAAAACTGGCCATGGACTGTGGTTGGGGACTGAGTCTGTAGTGGGGGAACAAAAAGCGGAGGTGTCATACTCCCTGAGTTCACACTATACTACAAAGTGATAGTAATCAAAACAACATGGTATGGGAATAAAAACAGACATACAGATCAGTGGAAAAGAATTGAGAGTTCTGAAATACACCAACATGTATATAGAAAAATAACTTGTCAGAGAAGAAAAGAGCACACAATGGAACAAGGAAAGTCTCTTGAATAAATGGTGTTAAGAGACTTGTAGACAACTATATGCCAAAGAATAAAACGACCACTATTACCATATACAAAATGAATTAAAGACTTGGATGTTTGCCTGGAATCCTAAAATACATAGAATAAAACATAGGTGATATACTCAGCAGTGGCCTTTGAGATGTATTTGAGGATTCAACTCCAATGGCACGGGAAACAAAAGCAAAAATAAATATATGCGGCTACCTCAAGTGAATAGACTTCTGCATAGTGAAAGTGGCTATCACCCAAATGAAAAGGCTTGTACTGACTAGGAAAAGATATCTGTAAATCATACATCAGACAGGGGGTTAATATTCAAAATATATAGTGAACTCATAAAATTAAACAACAACTTAAACCTCCAAACAATTCAATTCAAAAATGGACAGAGGAGCTGAATAGAAATTTCCAAGGAAGTCAGACAAATGACCAACAGGCACATGAAAAGATCGTCATATTTTATTATTAAAGAAATGCATGTCAAAGCAACAATGAGTTACCACCTCACACTTGTAAGAATAGAAATAAGTGCTTGCGAGGATATGGAGGGAAGGAGACACTCGTACACTGTTGGTAGAAATGAAAATTGGTATCGGCATTATGGAAAGCAGTATGGAGATTCCTCAAAAAAATAACCTAGAAATTTCCTTATAGTCCTGTTATCTGACTTGTGGATATTTACCTGAAGAATTAAAAAACACTAATTTGAAGAGGTATTTGCACCCTTATGTTCATTGCAGTATTGTTTACAATAACCAAGATTTGAAAATTACCTGAGTGCCCATCCATAGATGATGAGATAAAAAGATGTGTATAGAAACACAGTATACACAGTGGAAGATGTGCCCAATATCTGGCACTGCAAGGCAACGCAATGGAGACTAGCCCCTGAAAACCTGCATTGAGGGCCAGAGAGAAATAAACACAGGAAACCAAGGAAAAGCCACGACTAAGAACCACTCCGTTAGAGGCCCTGTGTACACTCACTCCAGAATCCATATAGTAACACAGGTCTGAATAGTGTCTGACCCACAGGGGAATCCCACATACAATACTTCCAGTGCCCAAGAAGGAAGAAACGTTGGGGACAACCCCTGGGTTGGAATCTTGGGCAGGCACCATGTAAGAAACTTCTTGGAACTCACCCTCTATACTACTACTAAACCCTGAGGATGAGTCCCTGGTGAGTTCTACCCACCAGGTAAGTAACCCGTCCTAGCTGAGAGTGGAGTGACAGCTATCGAGTGGGGTTGCTCTTGGCAAACAATGACTCCCCACTTCTGCCAGCTGCAGCCTGCCTGCGGTCAGAGCCCAGCTGTCCCATCGCGTCACCACAACAGTGAGCAGCCTAGCTGTCCATGTACTGCAGCCAACAGCCAGTCTAGCTAGCAAACGGGCCATGCCTCATGCACACTCCATCTTCTGACAAATGAGTGCACCACACAAACACACGTTAGCTCCAGCCTCCTGTCCCATAGTGTTGCACACCATTACCGGCCCAGGCTGAAGGCCCCCACATGCTCACCTTTTGGCAGCCAGCAAACCCGCAGCTCTGTCCCCTCAGCACACCACAGTCAAGGGCCATGGCTAAACCCAGCCAGTGTGCCACAGCCTGGCCAAGCTGGTATTCCTGCTCCCTGTGCTGTCCTGAGACAATAGGAGGTGAGTACAGCCCACAAGGGAAGCACTTCAAGGGACGAGCTCAGGAAGCCAAGGGGCTATGCTCCTGGGCTCCATGGAACATCACATGCATAAGACCAGACCTTAAGGCTTAGAATAGTTAACAGAAGTTTCTTAACATAGAAGCAAACATAGAATCAGGAAAAACTGGGAAACAGGAACATTCCCCAAAGGAAAAAAAGGCAAAATTCCAGAAAAAGACACTAAAGAAATGGAAATAAGCAAACTACCAGAAGAAGAGTTCAATGGTCATAAAGATGCTCATGAATCCTGGGAAAAGAATAGATGAACTAGAAAATTTAAGAAAGATACCAACTAAAGCAATAGAACTGAAGAACACCATGATAGAGCTGAAAATGGATGAAGTAATAGACTGAATATGTGAACTGGAAGACAAAGCAATAGAACTTACCCAGACAGAGCAGCAAAAAAAAGAATTTACAAAGTAAAGATACCCTATAATACTTGTGGGACAGTATCAAGAGGAATATTATTTGCATTTGGGAGTTCCAGAAAAAAAATTTCAGGGAAGAGTTACCAAAACCTTTTCTAATCTGGGAAGGAAGCAGAGAATCAGGACAAAGTGCAGGGTTTCTAATAAGAGGAATCCAAATAAACCCACAGCAAGACAATTTAAAAGGTAAAATTTAAAGATAAAGAGAGCATTTTAAAAGCAGTAAGAGAAAAATAACATGTCACATACAAAGGCTATGAGCAGATTTTCGGCAAAAGCTTTTCAGGCTAGACTATACTTATGATGCTGAAAAGAAAACAATTCAACCAAGAATTCTGTACCCAAAGTCATCCCTTAGAATTGAAGGAGAGATCATGAGTTTTCCAAACAAGCAAAAACTAAAGGAGTCCATCACCAGTAAACCAGCATTGCAAGAAATATTAAAGGGACTTCTCTAAATTGAACACAAAAGGCACTGAATTAAAGCAAGAAAACACATAAAAGAGAAAAATTTCAACTGAAAAGACAAATTCACCGTAAAAATCCAGTGTGACAATCATCTATATGGCAAAAGTGAAGATTGTAAGATGAGAGTAATAAAATTAATCAAAGCTACATCTAGGAATCACACAGTTTTAGAATGTGCCCAATATAGGTAGCTATCAAATCAAAATAGAACAACATATACATAAGATGTTATCTATAAACTCACAATAATGACAGAGTAAACATTAACAAAAACACAAAAGAAAATTAAAAAGGAATATAAACACACATTAAATAAAGTCATCAATCTCAAGGGAAGAGAAAAAAGAAGAATCCAGAGAGCCACAAAAACAACCAGAAAACAACTAATAAAATGACAACAAATGCATACATAGCAAATATAGTTTTGAATGTAAACAGGCTAAATTCTCCAAACAACAGGCAAAGGAGCTGAATGGATTAAAAACAAAACCAAAACAACAAAACAACACAAAAAACAAGACCCAGCTATACGCTGTTTAAAGAATGTAAACAAATGGGACTACATCTATAAAGCTTCTGCACAGTGAACGAATTGTCGTAAAAATGAAATGTTCTCCTGAAGGGGAAAAGATATTTGCAAATTGTCTAACTATCCAACTCATACAACTTGACAACAGAAACAACTCAAAGGCGTGCCCTGGTGGAGTGGTTGCGTTTGCCACCTCCAGCTGGGTATAGTTCATGTACATCCTGAGGATACTAGTTGGCATCCCAGGACTAGAAGAATGACTAAGAAAAACAACTAAATAAAATGTTTTTTTCCTCCTCTCTCTTCCTACCTGCCTGCTTCTGCTTGCCGTCATTCCTGTCTTCACCTTTCCTTTAAAAACAAAACAAAACAAAAACAACTCGATTAAAATATGGACAAATAATCTAAGTAGATATTCACACACACACACACACACACACACACACAAAACACGTGGATGGTCAACAGACACAGGAAAAGATGTTCTTCATCACTTATCATTAGGGAAATGAAGGTAAGAATCACAATGAGCTTATCATTCACACCTGTTAGAAAGCTATTGTAAGAAAGACAAGAAATAATAGTGTTGACAAGAATGTGAGAAAGAAAACCTTCATGCACTATGGATGGAAATTTAAACTGGTATAGCTGTTACTGAAATCAGTATGAAAGTTTCTCAAAAAATTAAAAATAGAAATTCTATGTGATTCAGCAGTTGAACTTCTGGGTATTTATCTGAAAAAAATGAAAACACTAATTTAAAAAGATAAATGCTCCCCTATGATTGTTGTAGCACCATTCATAATAGCCCGGTTATGGAACCAACCTAAGTATCTATCAAAAGATGACTGGATATAGAGTTTATTTCTGCAGAATAGAATACTACTCACCTATCAATTTTTAAAAGTGAAAACCTCACCATTTGAAATATGATGGACCTCGAGGGAGCTATGCTAAGTGAAGAAGAAAAAGACAAATACAGTAATTTTACTAATATGTGGACTATAAAGAAACAAAACAAATTAAAAAACAAAATTAAAATTAAACCCTTAAGGATTCTGATAACATAATAGTGTTTACCAGAGAGGAAGAGGGTATGGGGAGTGATGGAAAAGGTGTGGGGAGCTGAATGGATGATGGTGGATGGTGACTTTGATGGTGAGCATGGTGTGGCATCTACAGCTGTCATGCCATATGGTACACCTAACACTTAAGTAATGTACATTGAGGTGGGATACTAGAGTTCAGTGGAGAAATGGACAAGAAAGAATTCTTAGGTGTTTTTTTTTTATTTTAGCAATTATTCTGCATATTAAAAATAATGTCCTATGTATAGGTTCCCAATTTCCTAGATATATTTCAACACCCCATGCCTTCCACCAAATCTCCAAGTATTCTTCCTCGTTGTCTAGTGGACTCCATCATTCTTAGTGTTTTAAATCGGTGTGACTTAGTAGGTCTATTTGGGAACATAATGATGAAAGAAAGCAACAGCACAAGTTACAGTTCTCATGGGCAGAAAAAGCTACACCACTTGCTATGAGATTGTCAATAGCTTGAGGAATGGGCTATTGATAACAGTGGAGCACTTTTAATCATCAATGACCAAACCCTCCTGTAAGTGGTTCCATGTGAGATAGGAAGGGACAACCTGAGAGATTTGTCAGTTTGGTGCTAAAAAACATTTTGTAACACCAGTGTGTTCTTTAAGGAATTCCATGCTGCTTTGTTCTCTCACTGGGGCTAAATTTGCTCCATCCTGTCACCCTCCCAAGCTATCTGCTCCCATACTGCCTTTGGAAGTTTGCAGAAATGCTGAGAGGAATATAGAAGCTCACATCGTATCCTGACTCTCCCCAAACATACACCAATATTACCTCCAAAAAAAATAACAAAAATGTTCAGTTTTTATAGGACATGAGTTGGCCTTAGGCTATTTAAATTTAACCCAAAACTTGAGTATCCTGGTGTGCTCTAATGGAGTAGTATTTAGGTAAATTTCCTTTAAAGGAGATTTTGAAGTTCCAGTCCCAGGTCTGTGTGGAAACAACCAGTGTGAACAACTGAATAAAAAGAAAATAAAATGCTTCCTTCTTCTGTCTCTTCCTGCCTGCCTGCTTACTTGCCTTCATTCCTGCCTGCACCTTTCCTCTAAAAAAAATTTTTTGAGGCAAGAATTGAATTTAAGAAAAAAGGATATCAGACGAAATCATAATTTGTATCAACGAAATGAATGACAACATTTAAAAACAAGAATCAAAGAGATCCCTGTATAATCTATTTTCTCAGTTTGATTGTGTGGAAGATAATGTGACCCTAAAGACCATGAACATGAGGGAGTAAACTATTCTTATATTTCAGGAACTGGACTCTGAGACAGTTGCAAGGATTTCCATTTTATAGTAAACTAATGCGTATCTAGTATGCAAAACCAAATTCTGACACAATATCTAAAATGCGCTTTTGCTGACAAAAGAAGAAAGCAAAACCTGTGAAACAGAAGTGCAGCAACTGTAACCAAAGTCTGGTCAGGGAACACCAAATTTATCTAAAACTCAAGGAAATTCAACACCAAATCCTCAGGTCCTTAATTACCCTCCAAGCTATATTTTATTCCTTGATAATTTGCCATAAGAGACTAATGAGATGATGTTACCCGGGCTGTTTAATCAATTCCCCGACTTCAAAGAAGATCTGGGAGACATGACATTGCCTTTGTTGAATATGAGAATGATGAACAGGCTGGAGCTGCCAGGATTTGAAGTCATCCCTCCATGTTATGAAGATTTCAAGAAATGACATTTTAGATAGTTGTTTTTAAAGAAGTTTGTGTTATTTAAAGTGCTTGTTTTGATAAAATTTCTTCAGGCTCCATGTATACTGAAAGGACACGAGTTCACGTCCCAGGTCTGGGGGCAATAACCAACCTGAACAACTAAATGAAAATTAAAAAACTTCAAAATATTTTGGTCAGACAACTTTAATGATTGGGTGAAAGTGAAATTTTTGTTAAGGTTTAAAAACATCACCTGGCCTTTAAAAAATCTTAGTGAGATATGAAATATTAAGACCTTACTTTTGTACGATAAACTTATGTTTGTATTTTATACATAATACTTCATTTGTTGGCCCCCTCTCCTATCATCAAATGCTGTTCTAGTTTTGAGCATACTTTAAGGTATATGAAGCTGTAACAGGATGTTTTTATAGTATTGTTTTCAAGCAGCTAAAGGTAAAGGAACATGAATCATTTACATAAAAGTAAAGAATTAGATCACAAGCCGTGAGTAACTCATATAAATGATAAAGATATTAGGAAATAATGTCCTAATCCTGGATATTAGGAGTAAACGAGACCTGGGTAGGGTCTAAATTTGATCTTCATATCTGCTGAATCAATGAGCTTAGTATTTTGCTGATTATAGGCATTTCCTGATCTTTCCATTCAGCATTTAATTGTATGCAACTATGCTTCCTGTTTTATGGAAAAATAAAAGAGGTTGCTCCTTTCTTTTTATTTTTTAAAGGAAAGGGCAAACAAGAAGGAAGTTGAACAGGCAGGCAGGCAGGCAAGCAGGAGGAGAGAGGAAGAAATATTTTATTTCATTTTTATTTATTTGTTCACACTGTTTGCTTTCCCCCAGGCCTGGGGGGACTTGAACCCAGGGGCGTGTGGTCTGGTTCTTTTAGAGTCAATTGACCTAGCTGCTACTCTACCAGTGGAACACCAAGATACTGTTTTCAAACTTCATGTTTCATTCTTTTACCCTCTTGGTTAGGATTGTTCTGAGGAATAAGTGCTTGGTTAATATCTAACCTCTTTCTTGAAAGACCTCCAAGGGCAAGATTTTACAATCTATCATTCTTTTAAGACAAATAGGCTTACTTGCAAAGCACTGGCAATCCTAATCTTTCTACCTCTTTGTAATTTTTAATGCTCAAGAATTTTCAATGTGCATTCTATAGTATTTTATTTATACCTGAGGCTGTTGATTCAGTCTCCTTCTAATAAGAACATGGATACTTTAAAGTGGTCAGTTTCGGTTTTTTTTGCATGTAGTGTATGTATTAAAGTGACAGCATTGATCATAAAAAGCCACAACAATTAACTTTTAGACTATAAGGTCAAGTAAGTTGTTAGCAGAAAGGATGGGTAAATGAAGTAGGAGCATAAGGCGTCAATTGTATGGTGAAGAATAGAATGAACTTACAGGTGAACTAAATGCAGTATAAATAAATATTGATTTATAATGATGTATACATGAAGCTGATATAATATTACTTCAATTAAAAAGTGATTTCAGTGGAGAAAGGTAACTGTAGATGTGGTGGAAGTAGCAAGAGAACTAGAATTAAAAGTGGAGCCTGAAGATGTGTCTGAATTGCTTCAATTCAATGATAAAACTTAACAGACGAGGAGCTGCTTCTAATAGATGAGCAAAGACAGCCGTTTCTTGAGATGGAATCTACTCCTGGTGAAAATTCTGTTGAACACTGTTGAAATAACAAAGAATTTAGAATGTTAAGAAACTTAGTTGATAAAGCACTGGTAAGGTTTGAGAGAATTTTTAAAGATGTTGTACTGTGGGTAAAATATACATGCTACCGCGAAAAAATCGTATTATAAATGAATCTTTGTAAGAAGTCTTACTTTTGGAAGTAATTCAATTGATGCAGCAAACTTCATTACTGTCTTATTTAAGAAATTGTCAAAAGCACCACAACCTTCAGCAACCACCATCCTGACCAGTCAGCAGTCATCAATAATGGAGGAAAGACCCTCCCCCAGCAAAAAGATTATAACTTGCTGAAGGCTCAGGTGATGGTTAGCATTTTCAGTGATAAAGCCGTTTTAATTAAAATATGTACATGATATATTTATACATAATGCTATTGCACACTTAATAGGTTATGGAATGGTGCAAACATAACTTTTGTATGCACTGGGAAAATTGCATAATTTGCCTTACTGTGATATTTACTTTATTATGGTAGTTAGAATTATACCTGTAATATCTCTGAGATGTGCCTGAAATGAAAGAGGAGACTTCATAATGGGCACCTAGAAGTGCAAATGATCCGAAGAGACTACTGTGAATAATTATATACCAACAAATTGGACAACCTATAAGAAATGGGCAAATTCCTAGAAATACATAATCATCTGAGATTAAATCATGAGGAAATAAAAAATAAAAATAGACTAGCTACAGTAAAAAGATTTAAAAAGTAATCAAGAACTTCCCCCAAAATTAAAGTCCAGAATCAGTTGCTTTGCCAGTGAATTCTATCAAACATCCAAATGGATATTTAATACCTATCCTCAAATTCTTCCAAAAAATTAAAAAGGAGGGTACATTCTAGAATTCATTTTACAAGGTCAACATTACCCTAACAAAAGCAGAAATTATACCACCCAAAAAGAAAATTATAAGCCAATAACTGATGAACATAGATGGAAAAATTTCAATAAAATATTAACAAAATAAATTCAATAATACATTAATTCATCAAAGAATATGATCAAGTGGTATCTATTTTAGGAATACAAAGATGGTTTAACATTTACAATACAATCAATGTGACATACCATATTAATAAGGTCATCTCAACAGATACAGATAAAACATTTGACAAAATCTAACATCCACTTATGGTTAAACTCAATAAAGTGGGTACCTCAGTACAGTAAAAGGCATATATGACAAACCCACAATGAACATCACATTCACTAAGTAAAAGTTGAATACCTTTTCGCTAAGATCAGGAAATAGACAAGGATGCCCACTGCTGCTAATTTTGTTCAGCATAGTGTAGGAGGTCCTAGTCAGAGAAATTATGCAATAAAAATAATCCAAATTGGAAAAGAAGAAGTAAAACTGTCACTGTTAGAACTAATAAAAAAATTCAGTAAAGTTTAAGGATACAAAATCTACATACAAAAATAGGTTGCATTTCTATGCACCAACAATGAACTATCAGAAAGAGAAATTAAGAAAACAAACTAATTTATAACCGCATTAAAAAGAGTAAAATAGGACATTTGACCAAAGAGGTAAAATATCAGTACACTAAAAACTTTAGAACATCGATGAAATAAATTGAAGAAGACATTAATAAATGGAAAGATATTCTGTGATTGTGGATAGGAAGAATTAATATTATTGAAATGTCTACATTTTTAAAAATCTAAAGATTCAATACATTTCCTATCAAAATTCCAGTGGCTTCTTTAACGGAAATAGAACAAAAATTCTAGAATTTGTGTGACACCACAGATGACCTCGAATATTCAAGACAATCAAGAGAAAGAAAAGAAAATCTGGAGGTACCACATTCCCTGATTCCAGACTATATTACAAAGCTGTAATAACTAAGACAGTGTGGTTTGGGAATAAAAAGAGACACATAGATCAGTGGAACAGAACAGAGAACCATACGTATATGTCAATAGATAAATGACAAAGGAGGTAAGAATATACAATGCGGACAGGACGGTTTCTTCAACAAACGGTGTTGAGAAAACTGGAACACTTACATGCAAAAGAAACTAGAAAAAAACTACCTCACATCATACACTAAAATTGCTTCAAGATAGATTAAAACTTTGAATGTAAGAAACCAGAAAACACAGGGAGTAAGCTCCTTGACATTGGGTCTAGGTGATGAATATTTAGCTACAACTCCAAAAACAAAAGGCAACAAAAGCAAAAATAAATAAGTAGGACCACATCAAACCAAAAAATCTGCTTCTCAAAAAAGGAAATCAAGTGAAAAAGCAATGTACAGAATAGGAAAAGATATTTGCAAATCCTCTATGTGATAATACACATATAATACACAAATGTCTCATACAACTCAGTTACGAACAAACAAAAATACAACCTGATTAAAACTTTATCAAATGATTTGAACAGACAAATTTCTAAAGGCGACATACAGATGGCCAACTGACACATAAAAAGATGCTCAACATCACTAATCATAGGGAAATGCAAGTAAAAAATATAATGAGATATTACCTCACGTCTGTTAGAGTGGCTATTATCAGAAAAAAAAAAAAACAAGTTATAGTTTAGGATATAAAAAAAGGGAAACTGCAATGTGTTAGGAATGTAACTTGTGTCATCACTGTGGACAACTCTAAGAAATTTCCTCAAAAAATCAGAAGTATTGTTATCATATAATCCAACAATTCCACTTCTGGGCATATATCTGGAGATAATAACACTGAAAGGACATATACACTGTTTGTTGTAGTATCATTTACAATAGCCAAGAAATAAGAACAAGCTAGGTGTACACTGATGGGTTTATGGATAAAGATGTGGTTTGTATACACAGGTGCGTGCACATGCGAACACACACAATGGAATACTACTTGATAATAAAAATGAATGAAATTTTGCCATTTGTGACAATATGGATGGACCTTGGCAATATTATGTTAAATAAATTAAGTCAAAGATAAATATGGTTCTATTTCACTTGTATGTGGAATCTAAAAAACAAAAGAACCAAATAAAAACAAACTCAGGAGGCACCCCTGTGGTTCAGACAGCTAAGGTGCAGGCCATATAAACAGCTCAAGAGCCAGGGCTTGGGGAAGAAAAGAGCAAAACAAAACTTATTGGTATAGAAAACAGAATGGTGGTTGGCAGAGGGGAAGGGGGTTAAGGAGTGGGCAGATGATGAAGGGGATAAAGAAGTATAAAGTTCCAGTTATATAATAAAAAATCATCAGATAAAAATATATTGGAGGCATGGGGAAATTGCACATATGGAGAAAATACACATATGAGTTCAATTTGTAAAATAAAGTTACTGCAATAAAATACTAACTAAAATAAGTCATGGGGATGTAATGTACAGTATGACTATTACGGTCTATAATACTATATCTCATATGTAAATCAATGAAAATAAAGGCAAAATTAAAACATTTCCAGATTTTAACAAATCAGTTTTTATAAATACCAGACTCCCTCTGAATGCAATAGATCAGAAAATTCGATTCTGAGTTTCCTGACAGGGCATAAAGGAAAATAGACTCTCGTTAATGAAAGATGATGGAATAAAAATGACCAGATTACAATAACTGTGGCAAATGCTGATAGACTGAGAAAGACAAAGAAATGTATAGGGATTATCATTGATAGGGCAGCTTTATAATTGAAGACTAGTTTCCTCAAAACAGTGCAGGAAAATAAACTGGGAGAGAAGGAACAGAAAATGAGTGAAGGTGGGTGGGTTGGGCAGGAGCTTGTAACTGTGTTTAGGAAACCATAAGTCCTTTTTAAAGCCATCCTTTCTTTTCTTTTCCTTCCTCTCCTCTCCTTCCTCCCATCTCTCTTTCTCTGCTCTCCAACCCCACCCCACTCCCAACTCCATGCAAGAGTAACTTCAGTCTGGCAGCAGAGGACACACCACAGTGCTTGCTCCAAGTGTGTGCTTCCTAACCAGAAGCTGATGAAAATAGGATCACAAATTCACTTGCCAAGACACCTCATATATGCCCCTGCTTGGAAGGTGGAAGAACGGAAAGAACTAATTTTTTACATATTTATTTTTTCATACAAAATAGGGCAACTGTATTACAAAAAAATTGGAAAATATTCCCATCAGCATAATGTAACCATTATCCGCATTTAGCTCATTCCTGCCAGTCTTTTTCCTATTAGGTTTTAAAACAGAGTGACATTGTTTACATGATTTTGCATATGCTTTTGTCACATTAGGATAAGAGTGTTATTAGATAATCTTGATCATTTTTTAAATGCTACATAACATCCATTTGAATAAATATCATTCATTCATTCATTCAATTACTGATAGAGGATTCTAAATTTTGCCTTTCTATGGTGAATATTTTTTTACCTGTAACTTTTTCTACATTGCAAGTTGCTTGCTTTGGTTAGATGGTTCGCAGTAAAATTACTGGACATAGGGTTAGTGTGAAAGTACCACCCAGGTGCAGACTTGAAAATGAGCTCGACAGCTGGTCAATGCTGAGCACGGACTTGAATGCAACAGATGAACTTTCTGGAATGATAACCACCTCCACCTCCACTGACTGTACCTGAGATACCCTGCCTTGGAATTCTGCTGCCCTGGACTGCTTGACTGTTCTTTGTTCCTGCCACCTGGCTCTTCCTGCCTGCTCACTCCCCTTCCTCTGCTGATCCCCCCTATAAAAGAGCCCCCCTCCCCACCAGTTTGACCCGCTACCACCAGAGAGGTGGAAATATGTCTCAACTGCCTCCACCAGAACCCACCCTGTCGTGAGTACAATAAAGGCTATGTCTTCGCCACTTGTGTCTTCTCATGATATCCTCAGACTACTTGGTAGTCAGGGCATTACTCTGCCTGAATGTGAAAACCTGCCTATCACTGGAGTAGCAGGTCAAAAACCTGAAGTCTCTATAAATGGTACCAATTTGCATAAACATTAATGATATACAAAAATGACAATTTCTCCACTTTTCTTACCCCTGAGATTTGCTACTGTGGCTTCCTCATTTTCATCTCTCTCAGCTACTTTAGTCTGTAAGATGTCATTTTGTTACTTGTATTTTTTTGTTTTGTCTTTCAAATCCACTTTTCTTTTTTCTCTTCACAGACAGAATTTATACATACCATATTTCTTGTAAAGTCACTTGACGTTGATCAAGTACTATATTATCCCTAAAATGTTGATGGCATCAAAATATGACAGTTAACCAGTGTTGGATCTGTAACGTATTTACAGAGCACTGCATGTTAAGATTTGGGTGTTTAGCTATTAAACCAAATGAAAATAGGACAAGACCCCCATTATACATGTTCAGAACTAGGTGTTCATGGTCCCTATCTGGCGACTGTACCAGTGTTCAAAGGGCACCGGAGACAGCAGACAGTTAGCCCAGAGAACACTGTCCCTGGAAGTGCATGATGTCACTCCAGTGTCATGAACCACCCCAGCTTTCTCCAAGGTGGTCCCATAATTATAGAATGGCAGGTCCAGCTGATACAAAATGAAGACAAGCAACAGAACATTTACTCTGTGAGACATCCTAACTCTTAAGCGGCACACACGATGGCTTTGAACATAATTTGTCCTAAACATCTGTCATGCTCACCCTTACTTGCTTAAGATGGGTGGCCCATCGCTCTTCAGTGACTGTTGCTTCACTTCTTGGGCAGTGCTGCTTCTGTTCAAATGGACTTGGACAGCAACTAATGGCTGTGAGTAGCCCGCATGCAGCATTTTTCCATAGCATAGAAAATATTTTAAGCTTATCACTCCTTTGGAAAGAAAATATGCAGGAGTTTCTATGTTTTCATCCTTTGAAGTACAGTTTATCTTAGGTTTTCCTAGAGACTTTAATCCAATTATTCTGCTCATTTCCACAAGAATACAAGGATTTCCCTTGGAGTAGCCAAATTTAGGTCATCCGCACCACTGCATGCCTGAAGTAAAGAAAGAGGACAAGACATGCAGCTTAAACTGGTCCTGTCTGTTCAAAAAGTGCTCCAAGAGAGCAGTGAGTTTCTTCTGTTGGTCTAAATGACATGACCTTAGAACCTTACGATCTTTCATGTCATTTTCATAGGCTGCTGAGTCACTGTACTAAGTGAAATCCCAACACAGTCACTAGTTTTGGAAAGAGCATTAAATCCTGGATTAGGATTCTGGGCTCCATATTTTGGAAACTCCTCATTCAAAGTTGGAAGCCTAGCCACACTGCGATGGTGCAGAGCTCAGCCAGGAGCATAGAAGACCAGGCAGAACAGCAAGACCAAACCTGTCCCATGATTTCCTCTCCTCTCCTCCTCCTTCCAGGTATAAATAGCTTTCATTTTAGACCAGTTCAAGGTCAGAACTTTAAAATTCCAGCACATAGAGAAGTTTTTTTTTTTTTTTTTTTCCAAAATAGACATGATACCCTCCCAGGCTCTTGGTGGTGCACCCCAGGAATGCTCCGGCTTTGGGGTTGTAGACAAAGAGCTCCCATTTGGCCAGGTTCTGGGTGAAAGACCTTTTCTCCCTCTTCATCATGGTGTTGACGGTGAGGGGAGAGGCGGCTGGTGGGTGGAGGTGACCAAGAGCACAGGGGCGCACCCCGAGTACACAGAGCGGGAGGGCAGGGGACGCCTCCTTGCTGCGCTGCTCACACAGCAGACTCGTTATTTGTCTGTCCTTATCCTCTAAATTGTAATCCAAATCCACCAGCATGCTTCTTAAATAGCGTATAATTGAAAAATACCAGTAGCATAATAGAGTAACAGTGAAAAAGAAATCCTCTATCCTTGACCACAATTTCTCCAATATCCACCAAAAGTAACCACTCTTCCTAGTTTATTTCTTCTGATTCAGCTTCGTCTAACCTCAGCTTGTATGTGTCCCACTGGACACTTCCACGGAAAAGTGTATGAAAGCAACTTGAGGGATTTATAACGGGAGGTGAGGGGAGTGTCACCCCTCTCCGGGCTGACCCTTTTCTCATGTGAGTTCCACGCAAATCTCCCCACCTTCCCCACAATAAAGGAGACTTTGGGTAGCTCCCCAGAAGGATTCTATGAAGGGCTGGGACTCATGGGTCAGAGAAGTCTGTGCACAAAGTTGCTTTGTGTTTTCATGACTGTAGCGTCTAACAATGTGAGGAGGCTTCAAGCTAAAAGAACAGTCTGAAGAGGTCTCAGCTTTTCCAAAGGGATCCAGACACCTGAATCCCTGTGGCTGGCCATGTCTAGTTCTCTGCTCGAGTCCAGGGCCACCACCGCTCGACCCCAGATTACCTGGCAGACTGTCCTGTCCCATTTGCCCATGCAGGCTTCACTATCTCTTGCTTCCTAGTGGGTGTCACCTTCTGCTTCTCACATTTTTTTCTCCAGGGATCTGGGATTCCTAACACTCTGACTTTCCACTGGCTTTCAGGTTTTCTTCAAGGGTGCCCTCTGCTCCAGCTCCAGTGTCAGGCCCAGTGGGCCTCTCTCCCCTAGCATTATTGAAAGTATAAACATATAGACACTTACTGGGGACGTCATAGGATGGGGATCATTGGGAAAGTGGCCTGGGAGGAGAGAAATCAAAGTGTCCATTTTCCTGAAACAGCAATAGATTTGGATGAAGGACTCAGGGTTTTTGTGAGGCAGGTTCCCCAGCAGGTATTGATGGTGACTAGAGGGATGGAGTTTTCTGGGATTCCTGGGATCTCAGGTAGGCTGCCAAAGGAACTAAGGGGTTGATGGAAGGCTTCAGAGGGTCACAGTGAGTCCTGGCACAACAGCTGTAGTGGCCAGCAGGGGGAGCTGGTGGCCACTTCTGGTCCTGATGTGGGTATACAAGGCCCACCCATCAGGGGGAGAGTCTCCAACAGGACTTTGAACAATACTAAGGTTTGTCTTCCCTGCCTTGTCCAGGTCATCTGGGGTTCCTAAGTTATCCTTATGTTGCAGTGTTCACATTGCATTACTTTTAATTCCAACTTTTGCAGCGAGCTTCTATTTTATGAGAGACCAAAGTTATCCATTTACTCTTTTCAAAGAGCATTCACTGTAGTCAAATTGACCTGTGCTGAGATAAACAGAACTCCATCCTTGGCCTCAACAGGAGAAGAAATGTCCACAAAGAATTGGAAATCTGACATGGAGCAGAGTGTAAAACTGAAGTGTGATGGTGATTCACTATGGAGAAGATTGTTACTGGCTGAGGAAAATAGGGAAGGCAATGTTTTAGAACTTTTTGTTTAGAAATTTTAATCTTGCAGGTAGGTGCATCTTTGGGTGGAAGTACAATGTGAGCACGTGGATGCAGGCTGGATTCAGACGGTCAGTCAGCTATATTAGCATTCAGGATAAACGAAGTGAAACAATGACTGGAAAACTGAAACCATACTTTGGAAGGACTTTGAATGCCACCCCTAGAATTAGAGGAGCAATGGATGCTTAAAAGCAGGATATTCTGGATAAAGAGCAGAAGATTTGAATTTTCTGCCTTGTTGTATTTTCTAAGGAGATAATTTTTAAGGTAACTTCTAAAATGTAGTTCTCATAAAAGTTATGATCCTTGATCATCAGTAAGTAGAATCAGCTATTCTCAACTGAGAAATCTCTTTTCCATTTCATGCATTTCAGGGAGGTCACTACTTATTCTTAACCAGTGCGTCTCATATTTGAGTGTGCATAAGAATCACCTGGAGGTCTTGTTAAAACAGACTTCTGGCCTCACTCCCGGTTTCCAGGACAGCCCAAAATTAGACAGATAAAGCTGTCTGAGGACCATATCCAGAATCTCCAGGTACCTCCCACCTGACCTTTCTCAATTTATCCACTGGGTGGCAGCCGAGAGTGCCACAGTCCCACATTGGCCAAACCTGGAGTCCACGGGCAGGGGGGTGTGGGGCGGTGAGGGGGGCTGTCTCTTGTGAGCCTTCAATGCAGGTTTTTGCCACCAAATGACCATGCAAACCCACCACCCCCACAACCACCACCACAAACTGTTCAATATGCAAGAATATGTTGTAGGAAGGAGTTATTGGCAACTTGGCTCTTGTTCCTTCTCCACAATGTGTCCATTTCCAGCCCCACCCCATATACCCACCCTCTGCCAGGCTATTGGAATTCTCCACAAGTCCCAGTCTTAGGAATGAAACCGAGTGATAACTTTCAAGATCACCTCCAATCAGTTTCTGAGGGTAAGCTGAACTTGACTTTGGAAAGGGACCAGAGGGTCCAGAAAAGATGGATTAGTCTGTGGTCACGGAGTTCATCTGAGGTCATCAAATCAGACCTCACAATCACTGCCTGCTGTGTCTCAGCTGAGACCAGCCCTGAGAGACACAGGCTGGAGTTGGCCAGTGTCGTTGGCCAATGTCTGCAACACCTGCTTTTCTATGTGTGTCCCCATCAGTAGCCCCATGAACCATTTGTGGGAAGGTGTAGAAGTTATCCGGATGTCCCAACTTTCCTTTTAAACTCAGTAGTGAAGAACACTTGAGAAACCTTGCTTGTTATTCCTGACTTAGTTCCCTTTCTCCTGCCTCCCATCTTCATATAATCCTTTCTTGAGCTTTTTTATGGTTTTACTATGTCCACTCTTGTAGATATCATAGAAATTTCAGAATTGAACAAGCCATTAGAAGTATTAGTTGGGTGTACCCTGGTGGATTAGCAGTTAGGTCTTCTGCCTCCAGCAGAGTGCAATCCACACACATCCCTAGGACCTGGGTTTACATCTCTGGTCTGAGGGAACAACCAAGATGAAAAGCTAAATAAAATAAAGTGCTTCTTCCTCCTCTCTCTCTTCCTGCCTACCTGCCTACTTGCCTTCATTCCTGCCTGCACCTTTCCTTAAAAAAAAAAAAAAAAGAAAGTGATAGTCAACGTTCTAACCACATGGTCCAAACTAAGTCACCTTTTCTCTTTCCTTATGGTAGCTCTTTGTTCAAGAAAGCATTTTATGCCTCTTCTGGTTTTTCATAGAACTAAATTCCTTGTTTTCTTTACTATCAAGTTTGATGTGATTTTGAGTTAACCCTGATCTCTAGCCCATCCTAGTTACTTCCCTAACCTTGCTTGGAAAGTTAAGTTTTGATGGAAGCACGCCACAGGAGACCGCTCCTTACCAGCCCCACTCCCCTCCTGCCCGGCACCACCTCCTGTGAGCACCTCTCAGCACAGCACCAGCCCAGCCCTCACATTTGGTTTGTGGTTTTGAAATTATATTCATATGGCTTGTTCTCCACCCTGGGTGGGAGCTCCTTGGGAGAAGCACCATAGTTGTGCTGTTGGCATTGCCTGCACTTAGCCCTTTCACAGAGTAGACACTTAGTATTTGTTGAACTTTATGCTTCTGGAACTTCCACCAGGGCAGTTCCTATATATGAGCCCTCTTTCTGTCTTGTCCATAAATGAAGTCTCTGTGCTTTTGAGAACATTCCCCACAACCACGTTTTCTTTGGAAGGATAGTCTTTGCAAAAGACTCATCAAGAGTTTCTTTTTTTTATCATCTGTAAATTACACACAACTGTTTTTCCCTAATATTAGAATTAATGTGTATGCTTGTTTCCTCTGAGAATGGTCAGGCATGATTACTCTAGGAGAAAGCATGCTCCTATGTGGCCCAAACTGTCTCTCTTACTGCCAAAGTTTACATATTCCTATGTGTTCTCTGTATGAGCTTTTTATTATGTCCATTTACCCTGGTTAAAAGAGATGCCAGATTCCATGGCTAACACCTTTCAAAATCCAAGTCCTAGGAGACCTGTGTGTTTCCCAAACTTAAGCACTCCCAAATCCTAGTTCATAAGAAGCTCCCTGGTGAATCTAAGTACGGGGTGTTCCTTGTTTAAATTCGAACGTATTTTCTTACTCAAATTCAAATACACATTTGTAACACTGTCCTACATGATGTGCTTGTGTGACCCACCTGTGTGTGTCCTGTCCTAGCTTATCACATAACTCAGAGAGGGTTCTGTAGCCCAACAGTCCAATAAAACAACTCAAATACCCAGGAGCAACAGGCCGCCATGTTCCTACTCCCCGTTTCCCTGTGATGTTTACTCATCAGAGAAGAGTTGATGCCTTGTAATTCCTGAGGTCCTCTTAATCAGTTCTTTGTATCCAAGAAGGACCACATCTAAAATAAACCACCCTATGAAAATTGATGAATGTGGAAAGATGGCATCTTTGGCATTTATCAGTATCTAATTTTTATAAATTTGCACAATTCTACTTGATTATAGTCTGACTTTCTTGCTGTGCTATATGTCATTTTGTCCGAGTGGTCTGGGTACTGACGATAGTAGCCATCATGTACTGAGTATTTTATAGCAACCTTACTTAGTGCTTTACAAACACTATCTCATTTTACTCTGACAACAGCCCTGGAAGGTGTGTGTGATTGGCAGTCTTCTCCTGATGAGGAAGAAGACTAAAGACACAAAGTTGTTCACCAAGATGACACAGGCTTCTGGTCAAACATGGCAGGTTGCATAGACTTGGTATGGCTACTGCTCTGTTGTGAAGCCCCACTAAAACAACACTTGAGCCTTTTTTAAAGCCTTAAAACAACAGCAATAAAAGGGTCATCCAACAGCAATCAAACCAGTGAATGTGGGTAGAGATAGACAAGTGACAATTTAACCAACCAGAGAATCTAACCCATATAGACAGTGAGGGTTGCCTGATCCTCTGAAAATTGGGGTGTGCATGAGACTAAAAATAGGATTTGTTGAAGGTGTGTACATGAAACAGCTCCCCCTAAATCCTCTTCTTCATCCTAACAGAAGACTAGATACTGATTTTCTGAAGCTTGACTTTGAGCAGAAGCACAGCTGAGGATAGGGACATTGTGCTCCCCCATGTATTGAGTGACATCTTTTACTGATCAGCACGACACTGCCTCTCCTCCACCTGACTCTTAAGAGCACTGGCAGCTAGGTTGGTATCTACTACTCAGGAGCCTGGGGATTCCTTTCTGGAGAAGATGACTGGCGTAGGGGAAATAATGCTGAGTGTTCAGAGTCCCCCAATCAAATTGCCCTCTGGTGAATCCCATAGCCAAAGGGCCCTGTTCAACACTAAGGGCTGCCCATCAGTTAATCTTGCTTTCAAGCAACAGTGGAAGCCAAGTGTCATAAGTATTTGAGAGATACCTCCAATATCAGAGAGACAGTGACAGAGCACCAACAGAAGCCTGGGGGAGAAACAGGCAGTTTAGGTAGCAGAAGGAAACTACCACCAACGCTAAATTACGGGGTCCTGTGATTGATCCCCGGGAATCTCTTCTCAGGCACAGAAGGCTATCATAGAGAACATCTAAACATCAGAAATACTCTTTGGAACTTCAAAGTTTGAGAACAGAAAGAAAAACTAAATGAGTTAGAAAATGAATCTTGGAAAGCACCAAGAAAGTGGAACAACAACATAAATAGAATGGAAAATACAAGAGAAAACAAAAAAGGTACAGGATCTGTCCAGGTTGCCTAACATCTAAACAACAGGCATTCCATTGAGAGGGAACAGGATATGTAGCAGGAAGTAAATTGTTAAAAATTTAATTCAAAGTACTACGGGAGGTTTCTCAAAAATTGAGAATGGAAATTCCACACAATTCTGTTATCTCTCTTCTGGGTATTTACCTAAAAAATTCTAATTCAAAGAGATATATACACACCCATGTTCACTGCAATGCTAGTTAAAATAATCAGGAGCTGGAAATAGACTAAGTGCCCACTGATCAATGATTGGTAAGAAAGCATTGGTATGTATACATAATGGAATATGACTCAGCTATTAAAAATATGAGCTGCTGCCATTTTCAGCAACATGGATGGAATTATGCTTAGTGAGATAGGACAAAAGGAGAAAGACAAACATCCTATGATTTCTTGAATTTGTGGTATATAGAGAAACCAAAAATATGAACTAAATCAAACAAAACTAGACTTTCAGTTGATACTAACCAAAATAATGGATACCAGACTGGAAGGGGAAGGGAGATGGGTAAATTGGGTAAAAGGGTTCAATTATATGGTGAAAGATAGAATTGGACTACCGATGGCAAACTTAACTTATTAAATACATGTGCTGGTTTACAAGGACATACACCATAAACCTGTATAATGTTACAGTGCAGTATTCCTTAATAAAATAAAAAATGTAATTTAAGAATTTTCCTCATCTAAGAACATGAATGTAGAGGTAAAAAAGGCCCACAGAGTACCAAACACAATGCATAGGTAGATCTACAAGGAATGTAATAGAAATTTCAGGCCACTAGGGACAAAAGCTTGCTGGGGTGGGGCAACGGGGGAGAGAAAGGAAGAGAATATCTTTAATCAGAATGGTAAAAAAAAAGCAACACGACAGTAGAAAACCATGAAATAATCCTTCAAAAGTCTGAGAGAAATTGATTTCTCTATACCTAGAATTTTATAAAAATCCAAGCCATTCATCAAAAGTTTCAGAAATGCAGTTTTGAAACTCAAATGCCTATTTACTCTTGAGGTTTCCTCCAAAATTGGTGAATTACCATATTTTTCCGTGTATGACATTTTTTGCCCAAATTGTGAGGGAAAAATAAAGATGCACATTATGCATGGTAGTACTAATTCTGTATCTATATAAATGCTTTTAATTCTTTTATTTATGCTTATGAGTGTAACTCTAGACATCAGTGATGATACATGTATGCAAATCATACCCTGGAATAAAATCACTGGTTTTGTTGAATTTAGGATGAACTTTCAATGAAAGCAATTTTAGTCAGCGATTCAATGAAATGAAACCAAGAGTGATGTGTTGTTGTCCACAGCCTAAGTGACTGACTTGATAAGATCAGGTGATACCAACTATATTACCACATTACAACATTACAACATTTCTCTTAGTACACTTTAGGCAGGAGTTGGCAATCCAGCTGGTAATTTTACAAAAATACAGACACTACAAGCTTTAAGCCAACAGCTATTAACTGTGTTAAAGAGAATGATGACATTGCTGCTGAGGGACACTTTGGGCCTCAGAGAGTGTCATCAGATGATGGAGGCAACAGGAATGAAAACTTCTTTACCTTGTTTCTGTTCTTGTGTTTTATAATTATTTGTTACATAAAATTTCTTGTACTACAACATGAAAAAAATAAATGCCAAAATTCCTTTATAACACAAAAACGAGTGCCTATATATAAACAAATAAAATTTGAATTAAAAAATTGAAACAAAAGATTTCTTTCTGAAAGTTTGGGCCAAAAACGTGTATGCGCATTATACATGGCAAAGTATGGGATCTAAGAAAGAGGAAGGCGAAGGATAAAGGAAACAGGTGATCCTTTCCTGGAGGTGGGTGGAGGATTCCTGGGACAGTGTAAGGGAAGCCCCAGGATGGGGTTGTGGGACTGACTTGAAACAACCAGTCCAGGTTGGAGCCAGAGTTTGGAGGGATGTCTCAGGTAGTGGGGTGAGTTGTTGCCAGAAAAGAGATGTCATTCATAAAAAAACTAAGTGAGTTTGATCATACTGAGAGATGGCTACTTTTGAAGGAAAGTTAGTGATGAGTTAGCATGAAGTATATAGAATGTTAAATAAATGGAGAAAAACTGGTAACTGTTAATTCCCGGAAAAACAAATGTTGCAAAAAGAAAGAAAATAGTACTGCTAGTATACGTCATACCTTATAATCACACGGCCATGGGGTTTAAGCACTGAATATTGATTTGACCAAAATTATGATATATTTCTATTTGGGAAATGTAGAAGGGGATGCAGGCAGGGAGATTAAGGAAACCAAAGTTCAGATTCCATTTGGAAAGTCAATAGTTGAGATATAAAATCTAAACAAAATCCAGATAGAGCTGATAAATTTGTTGTTGGATAGAGATAAAGAAAACCAGAGGAAATAGCTAAATAAAAACAAGAAAGTGATTTAGTCTCAAGGGTGAGCATCAGGGTGCAGGGGACTGAGGAGAATGCTAACATTCATTATGAAGCTTGTAGAACCACTGGACTTCTAGAACCATAAACATGTATAATTTTGACTTATTTTTAAGTCAACAGCTAGTAGTTGCAGAATCAGTATTTGAAAGCAATTCTGTCTGAAGTCAAACCTCTATTATCTCAGTTTGGCCTATCAAAATAAATACCTTCTATTTGCCTTTAGACAGATTTTCTTTAATCTAGTTTGCACAAGTGACCCAATAATTGCAAACTCCACCAGGGCATTGCTGTTTATTTGCTGACCACTATATTCCCAGTGTCCGTGGACCACCTGAAACATACAATCTCGCTAAACAGTTGCTGGGCATTAGGTCCATTTTCTAAATGTCTCCATGTATTGTTTTCAGTTCTTGAATGTTCACATCCCTTTTGAAGGCTGTTTCCATCCAGAAATGGGCACCACAGGAGATAACATATACCAAAACAAATTGGAATTTCCTGCTCCTACAGGGAACTCAGGATCAGGATGGAGGCCCACTGCTGAAGAGCTCTGCACCATGGCAGCTGCAGTGTGGATGACAGGAGAATGGATAGCTGGGTATCCTTGAGGAGGTCTCGCTGGAGCTAATTCTATTCCAGAATCGAATGTGATGAGATATTATCTTTTACTTTAAATGATTGATCCTGGGATGCTTCTTTTCCATCCTCTCTTCTTCCCTTTCTTTTTATGTCCTCTCCTTCCTTCCTTCAGTGAACATAAGTAAGTAGTAGTTATTGAGCACCTACTACTTGCTAGGTACAAGGAGGTTTGTGGGGAGAAACCTGAAAAAATAAAAAGTGGTTAATTCTGTCCTTGCCATTAAGTAATGGAGCTGGACATCTGGTCAACTCCCTAGTTAGAGCAAAGCAGGAGGAAATAAGAGCTAAATATGGGACTGATGAAGGATGCAGAGCAAGGAGCATAGGATACCAACCCAGGATCAGGGAAGACTTGGTGGGCAGCTGGTGCTTTCAGGAAATGCAGGGCCCCAGACCAGAATGGAGGGATGGAGAGCACAGAGACAGAGTCCTCAATGGCAGTGCAGAGGAGGTAACAGGAGCACAGAACCCAGAGCTTTCCGAAGACCATCCAGAGGTGCCATGTGTCTTTCTCTGCCCTTCTTCCTGAAACAGGCTTGGAATGTGAGTTAACAAAATCCCTGGAAATCCTGAGGGGCTCTGGGAGTAACTGGAGTGATCCCATGCTGTCTAGAAGAGGAACCAGAGTAAAGGCTGTGGGTCCTCAAGCCTGTGGCTCCTGTGGAACAGGAATGTGATCCAGGACTTCCAGGTGAATTCAGGCTATTAGACTCTGCGGACTGTGAGCACCTGAAATCCACAGAGATTACCAGAGTGCTGAGGAGAACTTGTTTTAGGATTAAGGGCTGTCTTAGAGTCTAGGGGCAGAGACCTTGAACCAAGGACTGGGGCACTGGTGGGAACCTGAAAGGTCTCTCTCTCCATGGCTGTGTTATGCTTCCCTGCTTGTGTCAGCTTGGTGCATTTGATTCCCATTCACTACACAGGGTAGAAAATAGTCACTAACTTTGCACCTGACTGGAGCAGGTGAGCATATTCTTGAGAAGGAATGAGATAAATCCAGTTTGAGATTCAGGTTCCAGAAGGTCAGAAGGGAGGTCTGAGTAGGAAACATGCTTTTTGTGGAGTGCAAGGGGCTGTCTGGTTAGGCCCCTGACTTCCTCAAGAGCTCTGTCTGGTGCTGGGGTGGCCCCGCAGACCCCAGGCTGCATCATAGGTGGCCCCGCCCTGTTGGGTGGCTAAGCTGGGTGATCTTTAAGAGAATGTTTAGAGAAGTTATTTATTGTGTTGGAACAAGCACAGGGTAGGTCACACTGACTTGGAGTCTGAGGACAGGGTCCCTATTCCGAGTCCTCCTTTCATTAGCCGTGTTGGACTAGTCCTTTGCGGCTTTTGAGCACTGGAAATATAGTGAGTCCAAGTTCAAATGTACCGAGAGCATAAGATACACAATCGACTTTGAAGACATTAGTACCCTCATAGTACATCTCATCACTACTTTACTACTTTTAATAGTAATAATGTTGATGGTATATATGTGTGGATTAGGCAGGTGAGGCGCAAACTGTGTAAAAGCCCAAGGATCTGGGTTTGAGATCAGGGCTAAGGAAAAAAAATGTTGAAATGATATTTTAAGTTGTTTAAATGAATGCTATTCAGCTATAAAATAAAAAGATGATTTACAAAATAACACCTTAAACTTGTCTAATATTATGAAGCAATGGTTCTTCAATAAATTTTAAAAAGAAATAAAATAAACAGGGGTGTGTCCTAGTGCCGCAGATGCCTCACACACTGTGCGCGGATCACGGAAACGTCCAGGGACCGGTCTGCCACCCAGGTTGAGGTTCACCAACAGCAAACAACAAAAAACAACTAACTAAAGAGGCTTTTCCTTTCTTCCTTTCCTCCTACCTTTTCTCAAAATGCTTCCTACTCCTCTCCATTTCTTCCTTCCTAGAAAAGAATTAAAAAATTCAACCTCTCAGTTCAAAAAAATAAAAACAGATGAAATCTTGGCATTAGTGACAATGTGGATGAAACTTGAGGGAATTATGCTAAGTGAAATGGGTCAGATGGAGAAAAGACAAATACTGAAACATTTAGCACATTTGTGAAATATGAAGAACTAAAGAAAATGAACAAACAAAACAAGACGAAAACTTTCAGATACAGAGAATAGACTGATGGTTACCAGACTAGAAAAGGGTTGAGAGGACGGTAAAATGGGCAAAGAGGTCAGTTGTATGATAATGGACCAAGACCTGTTTTTGACAGTGATATATTATATATAGTGATATATATATACAGATATTGAATTATAATACTGTACAACTGAAACATTGCAGTATTGTTGCTGCAATAAAAATTATTAAAATTAATTTTGCCTGTTTTTAATTTTAAAAAATTAGGAAAATTACAAAAAATGGTTTACATTATATTTCAACCGGACAGCATGTCTGGATTCTAGACCTGTCCTGAAAAGAACAAAGTCACACAGACTTGGCATCACTATAGAACGTTGAGGTGTTTATGCAATGACATTGCCCTAGCTTCCACTTCATATTAATTAAGCATACCTCCAGGATTCCCAACCCTGGTCCAGTCCACAACTGCCCCACCCTCTGCACTGCCTGTGACAAGCCAGCCCTAATGGTTAGGGGACAAGGTGAAGAAGGAAATGTTCCTGACATTGGCTCATTTACCCTTAGGGGCCTGAAGATGTTTGCACGGCAACTGCAGGTGCTTCTACTGGAAAACTTGACAGAAAGAAATTCCATAGCTTCCCAAGTACTGATGACTTGGCCAATTAGACCATTGTTTCTTGGCTTGGGGCTTCGGTGGGGCAAGTCTGGCCATCTCATCTGGTTAGATGCTCTAATTGGCAACTATAAGTCATTTTAATTAATGAAAATGTTAAAAACAAATTGATTACTCTTTAAAATGTAACTTAATAGACAACATTTGTCCGACGTGTCATTTTTACAGTTTATTACTGATAGGTGTCCTTGGTGATGAAAAGCCAGTGACAAAAGTAAGTATATTCTTGTATTTTGTCTTCACATTTGATTGCTAAAGTAAGAGTTCTCCTTAACTACCCCTCCACTGATATATCCTTGGCATGCATATTCCTCAAAAATTCATAGAATTTTTAGAGTTGGAAGACTTTTGTCATTTAGCTATCTGGAATGATGAGATGAGCAACCTGTCCTCACTCTCAAAGTCTCATGACCAACCTTGAGTTCCCTATTCAGCCTCACTTACTCTACACTTTGGAATGAATCAGCTTTAAATCATCCCATTTCCAAGAACTGTTGGAGTCCTAACCACAGATTTCTTCGTTTATACTGCAACTCTGCACACCACTGTCATCCTCACAAAACCAGTTCTCCACCCTCAGTGAAACAGGCACCTGGGTCCTCCCTGACCACTGGATCTCCTTGGCCTTCACCTGCACTTCCAGCCCCAACCCTTAGGGGACATTGACTAGGAGTTAAGTGCGTATCCTCTGAACAGGTGCTTGGGCTCTGTCCCCACATTTTTCTTACTGCCTGTGAAACAGTGGGCAAGTTATTTCATCTTTCCAAACTCAGTTTCTTTTTCTGTAAATTGAGGTTTATTAGGGTAGGTACTTCATAGGGGTAAATGTGATATGTTAACTATACCTATGTGTATATGTGAATGTACATATAATAAGTGGGTAGAGCTTTCTAAAGTGCCTGGTTCATGAATCACTCCACCACTATTAGCTACTGTTATTATTGACTCTGTCTTTTTACCTGCTTTTTTCCCTTGGCTGCTCAGAGAAAGCCAGAGAATCAGACTGCTTGTCTTTGCTACAGTCATGATACTCCCCAACTGTACCTCTCCCTGGCCTGATCATCTTTGTTTGTGTGTGTGTGTAAAAGTTTTACACACAAAAGTGCAACAGTGTAACTTTTTTTATAATAACTTTGAGACATAATTCATTTACCATATAATTTGCCCATTTAAAAGTGTCTAATTCAGAGCTCTGGCAAGATTATGGAAGAGTAAAGACAGCAGTTTGACCTCCTCCCCACAGATTAAAATCCAAACCTAGAATATTTATAAGAGTAAATGTCCTTGGAAGGCTGGAAGATCCGCATTTTCACAGAGAAGAGTGGTGGAGGTCATTGGAGAGAGGAGGAGTCAGCAGGACAGTGTGACTCAGAGAGGGAGGGATGACTATCTGGAACCTCTTTCCAGGGATTGAGAAATTCACTCCTAAATTGGGAGCCCTGGTGCCTGGGGCAACATTAGAGAGGGGAACTCACACAGCCAGGTCTGGAAAATGGAGGGGCTTTCCTCTAGAGATTAATAGGACTTTGGGGAATAGATTGGGAAGCAGTTGGAGTGCAAACCTTTGGGAAAAGGGCCCTGTTAGCAGAACTTCTGGGAGTACAACAAGCTTCAGCTGTGGCTCCACGTGGATGACCCCAGAGAGGCTCCTCTCCATAGCGGGCTTTTCAGTTTTAAGAGACACTTGCCCCACTTCTGCCTTAGGCCATTGTTTGAATTATATTCATCTATGGTATTTGCTGCCTCTGGTCTGAATGTGAAGCCCCTGGAGAAGGCTCTTCATGGAGGTGCTGGTAGTAGACTTGGTGCAGCACCCCCTTGGTCATAGAGAGGACGGCTGCAGATCTCCTGGCTTCAGGGGCTGAAGTTTTTAGGGAAGCTTGTGCTCAGGACACTTTCTAGCAGCATCCTCTTTGCTTTCTGGTGACTTAATTCCCACTCTGTACTGGTAGAAGACCTTTAGCCATCCAAACAGGTGCAGAGCTTTTAGCCTACAAAACAACAGACAACTCAGTAACCTGGGTCAACAGCCTAGAATTATATATTGAAAGCTCCAATCTTAATACAAGTCAATTTACCAAGAGAACAAAAATAAGTTGTTTAGGTTAACCTATAAAAAGAAACATAGGCTATAAACATGAAGAAACAGAGGAACATACCCCCAAAGAATAGAGCAAAAGAATATTTCAGGAAAAAATATTTATTCAACAGAACTAAGTTGTGTTCTTCTTAAGAAGAGTTCAAGTCAATAGTCCTAAGACTGCTTACTAGAATTAGGAGAACAATTAATGGACAAAATGAGAACTTCAAAAAAGAGGAAAATGAGAAAATTCAAACATGAACAACAAAGCTAGAGCACATAATAATTGAACTAAATAAGATATGATAGTTTGACTCAATAGTAGAGGGGAAGCAGCAGCAGACAGTATCAATGAACTGACAGACAAGGCAGTGAAAAACATCCAAACGGACTAGTAAAGCAAAATAAAATTAAGAAATATGAAAATAGCATTAGTCATATGTAATAATGTCAAGAATAACAGCATTTATATTATAAGAGCTCCAGAAGGAGGGGGAGAGAGAGACGGGGGGTGGGGGTGGGGGTGGGGGTAAAGAGCATGCTGAAGAAAATAATTGCTGAGAATTTCCCTAATTTGAGGAAGGAAACACATCAGACCCAGAAATCTCAGAGTTCCAAACAAAATAAAGTTAAAGAGACACATGCTAGGACATATTATAATTAAGATGGCAAAAATTAAAGATAAGGAATTCTAAAAGCATCTAGAAAAAAATCCATATAAGGGGAACTCATATAAAACGATCTGTGGGTTTCTTACCAGGAACTTTACAGTTCAGAAAAGAATGGCATGCTATATTTAAATATTAAAAGAACAGGATTTCCAACCAGGAATATTTATGACAATTAAAGGAATTCATTACCACTAAACTGGCCTTTCAAGAAATACTAAAGCGGCGTTCATAAAATGAAAATAGACCCCAGTAAAAGTTACAAAACATCAAAAATATACAATGTATGTAAAGGAGAGGAGAGAGTAATTTGCCTAATATGTGTAAGCATAGAACCTTATACATAAAACCTCATCCTCATCATAACCTCAGAATCAAACTCTTAAAAAGAAACTGAAAAGGTAATTTAAATATAATATAAAAGTTACCAAAGCCTAAGAGAAGAGCATAAGAGAAAAAGAGACAAACTACAGAACTCTCAATGAACAAACAATAAAAAATTCATACTTACATCTTATTGATTACCCTCAATGTTAATAGTTTGAACTCACCAATTAAAAGGCACAACATGCTGAATGGGTTAAACAACAAAATCGATTTTTTTCTTCTTAAGGGAAATTTTAGCTTTAAAGACAAATATAAGCTCAAAGTAAAAGGTTGAAAGACAATTTTACAAGCATACAAGCATATGGTAACCTAAAAATGTTGGTACACCCATATTTAGATAAAATAGACTTCCAGGCATTTTATTATGCCTTGTTGCTGTATTAGGCCCTTCATTTTTATATAACGTACATCCTTATGGTCTAATACAGTAACAAGACATAAGACTTAGTGATTATATATATATATATATACCCTGAAGTTGCGTCAAAACACATAAATCAGTTATTAACAGAATTAAAGAGAGACACTGACAGTAAAAAAAATAATAGTCGAGTGTGGGGTTTGGGTCGCTCAAAGAATCCATGATAAAGTTAGGCAAGTGAGCAAGCAGAGATTTAATTAGGAGGTAACGGGATGGAGCCGACCAAGGAAGGTCCAGACCCCGTGGGTTCAGGGTCGCTCCATGTATCAGACAGGTGCAGCGAGTAATCAAGTTGGGAGTTCATTAGTGGGGAGCAGAGAGAAGGAATGGAGCCAGCCGAGGGAGGCTAAGACTCATTTTGCCTTGCCAGTGGCCTGGGTTTTTAACAAAAAAACCCACATGGAAGGAGGATGGAGTAAGGGTTGCCAGGCCAGGTTTCAGTTCCTGATTGGGCAAGATGACATTGTCCTTTGAAGTTATTGGTGAGATTCTTCAACCTGTGTCATTCCTTTGTTTCCTGGTGGAGGGTCCATCCTGGTCACATATTATGCATGAGACAAATTTCACATGTCAGACTCGCTCATCGGCTTTCCTGGTTGATCTGAATGATCACATGCATTCCACGACTGGGTGGTGGCGCCAGAGGCAATTCACTGTCCTGATATCTGAACTTTAATCCCTGGTCTGAGGCTTGCTGTTGTGGGGGTTCTGACATAGAGGACTTTAACACACTATTCAGAACATTAGACAGGTCAACTAAACCAAGAATAAATAAGAAACAATAGCCTTTAGTGATCACTTAGACCAGGAGGGATGAATAGACATTTACAGAGCATTCCAACCCTCGGAGCAGTATTTGTCTTTTTCAAGGACACACAGAACATTCTAAAGAATAGTCAGTCATATGTTAGGACATAAACAGCTTAATATATTTATGATGATTGAAATCACAGTGCTATAGTAATAGAAATCATCCACAAAAACCAGAAAACCCCCAAACATGTGGAGAATAAATAACATGCTTTTCTGAATAACCACTGGGTTAATGAGGAAATTAAAGAGAAATAAAAAAATTATTAGAAGCAAATAAAAATGAAGACATGAATTATCAGCACCTATGGGATGCAGCGAAATCTGTATTAAGAGGGAAGTTAGTAGAAATCCAGGCTTGCATCTAGAAAAAAGAAAAATCTCTAATGATTTAGACTAAAGGATCTTGGAAAAGGAGAACAAGTGAAACCAAAGGTTAGAAAGAAGGAAATTATAAAAAATTATAAAAATAAGAATCTGGTCTATCTGGTTCTAAGACGGCACTGTTAAGATCGCAGGTTCACTTCCTCCCTACAAACAAAACCATCAACCACCTATTTAGCAACTATGACTTTGGAAAAGAAACAAGACTAACATCATAAAGAGAGGGGGACACACACCTCTATAAATGGTAAGAGAAGCCGATCTCTCATACCACTGTTTGGAGACCCTGGGGCCTCAGGAAGAGACCAATACTATCCCATAACTGAAGTTCCTTCATCCGCAGATGGTGCCACCATACTTGGAAACTGGCTTTAAATCACTGAGCCAAAGAGGCTTGAAGTGAAAGAGGGCTAACCTGTGAACAGAGAAACTCCTTCCGTGTGGTGACAACACTGGAGGCTGCCATTATAAGAAAGCCCTCAGGAGAAAATGCCTGCCCTCTGTCATCAGCACATTTGTACAGAGTTGTTGGTGCTCACAGCTGCCTTTCTACGGGCTGCCAGGAACAGGTAGCCAGGTGGACAGCACCTGTGTGGATAGTTGACTGGGTCCCTGGCAAGGAACATTCCATTCTACTCCTCTTAAAAGGAAGATAATTGGAAGGACCCATCAAAATGGTAGTTCCCGCAAGCCTTGTGATACAGCTAACTAGTTTTGCTGTCTGCTTGGTGCCTCCTGAAATTCTATCCCAAGGACACAGGACTTGTTTACCACCCCCAGCTGGAGCTGCCACTCTTCTGGAATGCTGAAGGAATTTTACAGGGAATTGTACTTTGCTATGAGCTGAACTGTCTCTGTCCTGTGGCATCTAATGGGACTGTGACCTGTTTGCAGACTGGACACACAGCTCTTGTGTTTCTTTGTTCCTTGTTCATGCCTGTAATTCTGGAGGAAACCTCTGCATTCCCTTCCCAACTTAAACCTTGTAGGCTGGATTCTCAGGCCTCAGTATAGGACAGGCTCTAGAGTTTAACAATCTTGACAAGTGCTGAGATCACACAACTAAAGGAAGCCCAGCATTCCAGGCCAATGCCCAGGAATATATTATGTAACTCAATATCCTAACAGAAGGCCTTTATATCAGGAAAGCCTAACCCATAGAAATAAATACAGAATGCCAAAGACATCAAAGAGATAGAGAAATAAACATGAAATGATGGAACAAAACAAAACCCCAGGGGAAAATCCGAATTTAAAAGTATTGAGCAAATTACCTGATGAAGACTTTGAAGCAACCATATTAATGGTATGGAAATCAGGACGACAATGGAGGAACAAAAAGAGAACTAAAACAAAAATAGAAAAAGTGCGAGGCAGTTCTAAACAGAATTCATGGAGCTACAGAGAGCAATAGCTGAGTTAAAGAACACAACAGAGGGCTCAGCAGTAGGGTGGAAAAAGCCTCCAACAAATCAGCTAGCTAGAAGGTAGAGAAGCAGAATGCGCCCAAACAAACTAGCAAAAAGGAAGAAAGAAAGAAAGAAAGAAAGAAACACCAGCAGGAGACCTATGGGCTAACATCAAGAGTAACAACATTTGCATCATAAGGCTCCCAGAAAGAGGTGAGACAGATAAAGGGACAGAAACCACACTTAAAGAAGTAGCAGCAGAGAATATCTCTACCCTGAGGAAGGAAGAAGACATCCAGATGCAGGAAACTCAGAGTACAAAAAAAAAAAAAAAAAAAAAAAAAAAAAAAGAAAGAAAGAAAGAAACCCAAACAGACCTGTACCAAGACATTGTCATTAAAATGACAAAACTGTAAGACAGAGAAACTTAAAAGCCACTAGAGAAATAAGTGTTACATACAAAGAAATCCCTATCAAATGCTGGTAGAATTCTCAGTTGAAATTTACAGACCAGAAAGAAAAGGAATCCCAAGGAGGATGCCCTACCCGCTAGTTTATCGCTTAGATTTGAAGGAATGATCAAGAGATTTATAAACAAATGTTAAATTTATCACTCCTAACCCAACCTTATAAGAAATACTAAAGGAAATTTTATATAATGAAAAGAAACCCCATGAGAAGCAGCTAGACATCAAAATATAAAGTGTGGGAAGGAGGAGAATAAAAATGTGTAATGTTAGAGCTTAAGACTAACTTGCTTTCAAGTTAAAACATTATAAGCATAGAACTTTTATGTAAACCCCAGGATAATCTCAAAATATAAACCTATACAAAAAACAGCCCCAAAGCAAAAAGAAACAAAGGAAAAAATGAAACGGGAAACTGAAAACAACACAAATGCTTTCAAATCACCTGTAAAGAGAAAGACATAAAGGCAGTATTGAATAATCTTTATTTAAAAACACCATCTTACTTACAATTATAATGCTATAGGAAACGTGTAAGAACTATGCAGCATCAAGTGAAGAACAGGACGAAGGAAGGAGAGAGACCGTGGGCCCTGTGACTCAGGGTACAGCACTGAGGGGCTCTCCGACTCGCTTTTGCTGAGAACCTGCAGGGGACCCTAAGGGTCGTTTCTGAGGCACTCTGCTCTCTCCCCTGGGGACTTGGTATCCTGGGGGCTGGGGGCTGGCACTAGTTGACCTCTGGGTGTAGTGGGTGGGATCCCAAGAGTACGAAGTCCACAAGGAAAAGGCTGGAGCAAGGGCCGGGCTGCGACCAGCATCTGTCTGCTCTGGGCATTCTCTCTCCTCAGTTCTTGAAGCATCTTCTGCCGAGACAGTGGGGTCTCCTGGTTGTCCTGGACTCTCTTCTCCAGCAGGAGCTTCTCATTCTAGAAGGCCTGGGCTCTCTGCAGGCCACTGTCCCAGGCCTTGACCATCTTCCTGTAGTCACTGTAGGTGTAGTGAGTGGACATCAGTCCTTTGGGCGGCGGTCAGTGTTGCCTGGGTGAATGAGCAAGTGTGCCCACCCCTGGGTCATTCTCCTCTGCACCTGCAGGCCTGCTCTAATGAGCTTGAGGCTGAATTTGCTATTTAGACCACAGGTTCTGAATCTTACCTTCTAGCTAGGAATTTTCAAACAGCAAACATGGATTTGCAGAGTGGTTATTTGTTCTCAAGTTCCTCAATCCTGCTTCCCCTGTCACCTTTCTGTTATCCCCTCCTCCTCCTTCTCCGGGGCAGGCTTGTCAGTGGGACTTTATGAGAGTCCCTCCTCAAGGCTGCCCATTGGCTGACCTGTTGGCTGCTGGCTGGGACAATCTTCCTCCTCTGTGGCCCTGGTCCCTTCTTCTCCTGAGGGCCTCACTTCAGGCAGAAGATGCAGCAGGATCCTGTCCAGGGCTTGTAGACCCTGCTCTTGCTCTAGCATTCCCAGCTGCAGGCTCGGGGTTTGGCAGCCACATGGGCCTTTCTCCTTTGCCTTCTCCTGCACGCTCTGATTCCAGAGGTCGAGCTCCTGGGCCAGCATGGTGGTCTATCCTGTAGGTCAATGCTAGGCATGCTCCCATTTGGGGTCGGCTCCCAGGGACTTCTGAACTGCGACCCTTGAAGGTTATCAAGGGTCCTTTGGGAGGTGGGCTCTTCCTTCCAGAAAAGTTCTGTGCGGAGCCTCCCATCTCTCCATTCCATTCATTGGAGACAGAGAGTGGCTGAATGATGTGAGTTGGGGGTGGGCGGGGTATGGGCTCTCCCTTGGGCACTGACATAGCTTCAGGGCCTGGGATTTTGTCCCCTCTGGGAACCTCCCCTGGGCAAATTCTCCCTCCCCAGAGAGGGCTGCTTGCAAGCACTTGTAACAAAGAATTATTCTCCTTTTCCTCTTCTCCAACCAGATTGGCTGGTTACTATTACAGCCACCAAGGCAGCATAGACCAGGACCTTCTAGGGACACCCCAAGTCTCCTGACATACCCTTCACTCTGTAAAACAGCATCGGCAGGACCACCCACAGCTACTCAAGGACCCATGGGACAGACACTTGTATGTCCACTGGGCCAACAATGCCTGTGACTGTGTGAGTCCAGTGGCCATAATGGACGTTGGAACCCTTGGAGGGCTCCATCTTCAAGGAAACAAGTGCCTGTCAACCAGACTTCTCAGAGTGTGGCTAAGAAAGGGGAGGCCTCAGGTTCTAGGAGCTCTGTGCCCCCTCCCTGTGCTCACTACATAGAGAGTGACATGACTGACAGGTGGGCACAGGGCATGTGGGGCAGCTGACTGCACACTGAGCTTGGCCACTCTGGTCCAGCTGTGCCCAAAGCACTCCACGGGTTTAGCTCATGTCCTGTCCTGTCCTCAGCATGGGAGTGTCACCACAGCATGGAATATCCCTGGGAGACATATGATGAGCAGGGAACTTAAAGTTTACTGAAGAGTCACCAGGAGTGATGGTGACGCAGGTGTCACATCTTTATCCTGTGGACCACTGACACATAGTGAGTGTCAAGCCTGATAACGCCACATGCTTATCCCTTTATATCCCCTCCCCTGACCTGACACTGCCTATCTGTATCTGCACTGGCAGTCCAGGCTCTGCAGCTTTTCTGAGGAGTGTGAGCAGGCCAGAAGCTTCTTTATCCCTTTCCTTTCATTTAACTAGGTCTTGCTTTTAAAGCCTTTTTGTGTTGACAACAACCAGAATGCAAATAAATGAAACAGAAACCAAAATGACAAACAAAAGTTAATGAACCCAAAACTGGTTCTTTGAAAATAAACAGGATCAACAAACCCTTAGGTTGACCAAGAAGAGAGAGAATGCAAATAGAATCAGAAATGAGAGAGGTGAAGTTACAAAAGATGCAAAGGATCTAAGAGACAATTAAATTTGATAATCTAGGAAAAAATGGTTCTAGATCTTTAAAACTAAACAGTCTACTAAGACCAAGTGAAGAAGAAATCGAAAACCTGAGCAGACCAATCATAAGCATGGAAATTAAAACAGTAAAAAAAAAAAAAAAAACTCCCCCAAAATAAGAGTCCAGGACCCAATGGCTTTACTAGTGAATTTTAACAAACCTTTGAAGAAGAATAAATACCTACTATTTTCATGCTTCAAAGAATTATGAAGAGGAATACTTCCAAATTCATTTTATGAGGCCAACATTTCTGATACCAAAACCAAGACTAGAACCCAAAAAGAAAATCACAGAACAATATCTCTGATGAATATAGATGCAAATTTCTCAACAAAATACTAACAAACTAAATTCAACAATGTATTAAAAGGGTCATACACTATAGCCAAGAGAAATTTATTCCAAGGATTTAACTATGGTTAAACACATGCCAATTGATTAATATGCCACATCAAAATGACAAAAATCACGATCATGTCAATAGGTACAGTGAAGCATTTGACAAAATTCTTACCCACTTATGATGACCATAAGGGGTAAAAGTACCATGCCTCAACAGAATAAAGGCTAATAGTACACTTAATGGTGAAAGATCGAAAGCTTTTCCACTGGAGAAGTAAAATCATCATTATTTGCAGGTGGCATGATAACATAGAAAGAAAATCCTAAAGCCGCCATTAAAAATTATTAGAAATTATAAATATATAAAGTGACATGCTACAAAATCATTATACAAAGTTGCAAACAATGAGCTAGAAGAAAAAGAAATTAAGAAAATAATAGCCTTCACAATGCATCAATTTAACAAAGGAGGTGAAACCCTGTATGATAAAAACTGCGTCATAGTTAAAAGAATTAGAAGACACAGAGATTCAAAGACATTTTATTCAAGGAGGGGATGAATTAATATTGCTAATAACCATCTTACTTAAAGCAATGTACATTAAGTGCAATCCTTATTAAAATTCCAATGACATTTAAAAAAAAATAGATTACTAAAATTTATAGGAGACCATAAAGAATCCTGAGTAGCTAAAGCAATCTTGAGAGAAAAGAAGAAAATGGAAGCATCGCATTACCTGACTTCAAACTATATGAAAAAGTAAGAGTCATTAAAAAGGTAATTAAAAAAGAGTCACATGGACCAATGGAATAGACTAAGATTCCAGCAATGACCGACACGCCACGCTGACAGCTAACCTGCGGCAGGAGAGCCTGATCATCCAGTGGGAAAGCTCTTTGGCAGCTGGTGCCCAGAAACAGCAGTGTGCACAACAGTGAAACTGGATCGCTGCTTAACTCCATCTCAGACAAACTTAAAATGGGTGAATGACTTGGGTAAAACTTGTAACATAGAAGAAAATATAGGTGATATGTTCTATGATATCAGTTTTAAAGGTGCCTTTGGGGACTCAACTCTAATGGCAAGAGGAAAATAAACAAGTGGGAATACGTCAGACTAAAAAAGTTTCTGCACAGTGAAAGAAAACATCAGCAGAATGAAAAGCAGATTACTGATTGGGAGAAGTAATGCCTTATGATAATGTGCTTGATACATTTGCTGCTGAATTATTAAGTCAACAGATGGCTGACAGAGGAATGAAGGTATGTGGTTATGGCAAGTAGTGCGATTTATTTTCATTTTCAGTTGGCTGAAGTCATACTCTGTTCTCATGCCAGTTTCAAACTGTCCAACCAGAATGACACACTGTGCTAGCTAAACTGAGGAGGTTTTATTTCAGGCAAGTGCCTGTGACAAAATAACGCTGCTCTAAAGAGTTTTAGCTCATGACATGTTCAGATCTGCATGTGCCCTGAAGTGCTGAAATAAAATGATCTAACAAAATAAAATGCCTGGACTTGAATATAAATACATGAAACAGAGTCAGGTTATGGGGCTTTGTGCTGAAATTTGCAAGAAAGACTGGAAGGAGAGCTTATAGTGCCGTCTTGGTGCACTGTCCCCTTTCACCCTCACGCATGAAGGACAAAGGTCTCTCTCCACTCAGAACAGGAACATGCTTCTCTCCTGGATGGGTTTGTTGAGGGAGGGGATGGACAGGGCGGAAGTGGGCTTCCAGTGGGGTGTCGGCCAGCCCTGTGGGAGACAGGATGTGGGGGAGCCAGCTCTCAGCCCCTATAATCAGGCTGTTTCCTATTTCCAGGCGTATGTGTGGTGAGCCCTGTGATGCAGCAGTGATAAATGCATTGTCCTGAAATCTAGAGTGGGAGGGCGGAAACGCCTGGCATTTATGATATGTCCCTTTGCTTATTTGTGGAGAACCTTGTTTGGAGGAGATAATAAACACAGTGGAGATAGTGTTTTCAGAGATCTTTGTCCTGGTAAAGGAAGGCTAGGATGCTGATAGCTAAAGCAGGGCACAGGTCTCACCGCCTGGTGAGCTTGTCCCTGGGTCTCCTTCTCAACCCTTCACTTCAGCCCCTCCTCCTCACTTGCCCATACTCTGCCCATCACATCCCCAGCCTCCAGGCCCATGTTTCCCCAAACCTCCACACGAAGGGCCCACAATCCCTCAACCCCGTGCCCCGCATGGCCACAGCTTCATGTACTGCCTCCCTGATACTGAGTAATCAAATCTTCACTACTGGGGCAGTGAGAAAAGACTGCAAGAGACAGCCTTCTCTCCTCTCCTTTATTAAGTGTTTGCCGTGTGCTTTAGTTCTATCATTCATTTAATCCTAACAACCTAAAAGGCAATGATAATAATTCTTTTTCCCTCTTTCACAGGTTGAGAAACTGAGGCTCAGAGAGGGAAATTGATTGCTCTCATAATGGGCAGCCCAGGAATTTGAACTCTAAGTCTGATCTGGAGAACTCATCTTATTCAGTATATTCTATTTTCTTTCTGCTACTTGCCAGGCACCGGGTGAATGTCTGGGACAAGGGAGATGCAACCCTCTCCTTAAGGCATTCCTAGTTACACAGAGGAGCTGGAAGGTGAGCGCTGGGGAGGTGAGGGAGGTCCAGGGAGGAGCAGGAGCACGGGCACCATGGCGAGTGGTACAGACAGCCCTCAGCTGGCCCAGCCCTCCCTCCACCCCTGCAGCAGTGGCGGAACACTGATGGCTCCCAGGAACTGCCCCCAACTGGAGGGAGCTACCCTGCCCAATGTCTGGCCCCTCCCCAGGGAAAGCCTGATTTCAGGGCCTGGTCGATAGGTGCGTAAAACGCCCAGCCTCCTGGCCCCAAGTGAGAACACCTCTGAAAGGTCACCCCAGCTCAGGGTTCCCCAAGGTAGCAATCAAGGCTTCTGATGCAACTACGATGCAAGTCAACACCTCTTCCCACCAGGCGTGCGCCCCTGTCTCCTGGACAGGCACGTGTGGTAAGTACCCCGATCCATTCACGGTCTACCTCAGAGAGTGGGTCCCGGAGAACCCAAGGCGTGTGGCCACGTAGAGGGACATACCATGTTGCAGATAGCAAGCATAGCACAAGTCTGCCAAGTTGCTGGCTGTCGAGATCTAGAAGGCACTGTGAGGGCAGCTCCTGCGCTGTGTTTGGAACATCTGCACCTGCATTTGGTTTGCTCAAGACTCTAGCCTGCAGCTCTGCCCAATGCCACAGAAGCCCACCCTGTCGAGTAAACAACAACAAAGGAATGTTTAGGAATCATTTTGCTTATCGATGCTTTTGAAACATCGGTGCCAGAAAGCAGCCATAGAGCACCTGCAGTGATCAGTGAAGTCAGCTTCCAGAGCAGTGGCATGGCAGGGCAGTGCGGACAGTGTGAGAACCCAGTCTCCTGGCCTCCTGCTCATTGGTCTCTCTGCCACTTCCTGGGTAGGTCCAGATCTCAGACTTAATAAGAACTGTAAGCACAAGTCCTGGATGGAGTGTAAAAAGCCCATGTGATTGCCACTCAGCTTCCCACAAGGGCTCCGGCAATTCCCCACTGTTTCCAGCGCCAGGTTCATCAAGGCTCAGAGTTGATCCAGAGCCTTCTGCAGTTCCCCTAACCCCGATCAGTTCAAATCCAGCTGCCTTTTACTCCAACCAGGGTCAAGATAAACGTGGAAGCCATTCTCCCTCCTCCAACACCTGCTCAGGGTTTAGCATAGTTCTGCCTGTAGGCTTCTCTTCATCTCACTCCCTGAGGAGTTGGCTCTGCCTTTTCTGGGGAAAGGGCTATCAAGTTTTTGCCTTCAACTGGGCTCTTGTAATGACCAACAACAGTCCTTAGCAGCTGTACTGTAAACTCTGATAAACGGATGATTCCAGACCCACCTCTGTCTGAGAGAGCTGTGCCCACACCTGGGACTGAGACTTTGTTCTTCCACCTGGCTCTCTGCACTTGACAATGATTAACCCACATAATCAGACTCCGTGTGAACTTCTCTTTCCAGAGTACGCGTGGTCCTGAAATGTTGCCTTCAAGCAGGGTCTTTCCACCTGGGATGATGCTTTGCTAGTTTCCTAGGGTTCACTATGCTAGTTATTACAAGAGCAGCAAGGGTCCTGTGGTCAGTTAAGTTGGAGAAACACTGCAGATTTACTTATCTTTGGCAGCTACTCCATTTACTTTAGAGCAAAAATCTAATTTATACTTTCCTACCTTAGTTTAATCTAAATTTACCAATTTTATTTTACTACAGAAAAAAATGTTTTTAAGGAAAAGTGTGGGCAGGAATGAAGGAGAGCAGAGGCAGCCAGGCAGGAAGAGAGAGGAGAAAGAAGCTCTTTATTTTATTTAGGGGCTCATCTTGTTGTCCAGCCTGGTCCCAGCACGTGAACCCAAGACTTTGGGATGTATGTGGATGGCAATGATTCAAGGTGGCTGACCAAGTCACTTCTTCACCAGGGCATGCGTAAAGATTTTTTAAAATGTAACACATTTTAACTTTTTCCCCCTCGGAGAACGTGCTAGTATATTCACAATATAGCTCTTCCTGTTCAGGTGCAACGTTACAAAAACCGGGAGTCAAAAATTAAAAAATATTATCCTAAAGTAAATATTTTCCCTCAAATACAGACAGAATTCACCAACCACTCAACAGCATGGCTTCACTTTGCTGGCCTGGTCCAGAAAAAGAACAGTAGGAAAACACTTTCCATAGGGTCTTGTTCCCTAAAGGTGAGGACTGAGGTCAGGGGCCACCCCTGAGACCCGCACCCCACATCACCTCCATCCTCAGGCCTCACTTTCAAACTCGGAATTCTGTGAGCAGAGCATGACATGGAAGGTGGGAAAGAAAAGCCAACTGGGCACAGTGACACTTTTATTTCTCAAAATGTTCTTTGGACATGTCTTAGGAGCTAGATGTGAAAGCAAACATCCTCCACCTCTAAGGATGTTTTCTTGACACTGCCTCACCCAGTACTAATAAAAATGCAATATGGAGAGCGAATGAAGAAAGGTACAGTCCACTGGCTAATGGCCAGCTAGCAACATCCAGGTGCGAATCCAACACATACTCGCTTCTTGGAGACGACAGTATAAGATCCCGAGGCACTGTCATGTTAACAGCACAAACACTAAAAACGCATTTTCTTAAATTATATAAGATCAAATTCAGCAACATCTACACATGATCACTTTTTCCTTAGCCTCATTTCCCGATCATTTTCAAGTTCATTTGACAAGTGACCCAGGTCTCAACTCAGGTCTACCCCGCTACTGGAAGGCACTAATTCCCTAACTCAGGTATTCTTCTTCCAACAGGACATATACACTGCATGACTCTGCGGGGTTTAACCCACAAGTGCACATACATTAACTATTACCAACCACAAAGCCTTAATGAGCTCATTAGCTTGCTTTCTAGAAGGAAAATTCCCCACATCAACACAGAATCATTATTCGCGGCAGGGGGCCTGCAAGAGCTGAAGGATTCCTCAAGGTTTTTTCCTCCCTTTAACCTGGGACCCTTCCCAAACAGGGCAAGTCAAACTATGCCTGGGTTCCCCTGAACAGGTAGACCCTTTATTATAACCTTGACCTTTGCAAGGACTGAGAGTTTAGTCCCACACTCCCACCTCCTTGGCAGAAAGAGCCTGGGCAGCATTTGCTAGAAACAGAGCGGTAGAAACGGGCCTCCTGGAAAAGGCACCACCTGCAGCCTCAGGTGAAAAGCTCCAACCAAGGGCTGGGGTGGGGTGGGGTGGGGGGCACGCCAAAGGCAGTCAGGGCGCAGAGACAAGTTCTAGATGAGGACTCCGCTGCTCTGGTTTACTGGGAGCGAGCCCCGAAGCGGAGGGTCCTCTAGAGGCTGCTCATCAGAATCACCTGGCTGCTTCCGAGGGCACCGTCCAGGCTGCGCCTCGAACCACCTGGACCAGGGTCTCTGCCCTCAGGACCCGGCCATTAGTGTTTTGTCAAACTCTAGCTGTGCTGTCAAGTTTGGAAACCAATGTCCCAGAGAACCCACAGCAGGTTTTCAACAGCGCTTTTGAGCAGCATTGGAAAGAGCACTGCTTTCTTGAGATGAAGGGGTACACACGCAGGAAATCTCCGAAGTTTCTAGAAATCCTGAGTGACTAACTCCAACACCTGTATAGAGGCCAAACCGTGATGCAATTGGAAAAGTCCCTTGGAAAGCTGCGGCATGTGCTAAGTGAGGCGGGGGCTTCGGGGACGACCTGTCCAAGGGGGGGAGCAGCGGGAAAGGGGGCGGCCACAAGTCCTTCTTTTCAAAGGGCACGTGGGGCAAGCACGCCAAGAAGTAAGTAAAACCGGCCAGGAGCAGGGCTGAGGTGCTCCTTTTGGGTCCCAGAGGAACCCTGGCTCTCTCCCAGCTGTCACTGGAGCCTTGAGGGTCCACGTAGAAGAGCGATTCCTCGCCACTGAAGGGAGGTCCCTCCTCCTACCACCCAGCCAGACTCTGGTCCCCAGGAATCCCAACCATATGCTCTGTACCTTTCAGTCAGAGGACAGAGCAAGCCGGTGGCTGAGGCACTAGATGAAAGATGCCTACCTGGCAGAGTCCAAGCCTCTCTGGGTTCTACCTTAAGAGACATCTTCAACCACTCACCTTCCAGATTCCCCTCAGGCTCAGTTACTCCTGTAGCTGCCTCTGGGTGCTGCTTCCACCGCAGTCAGCAGAGCTTGGATGCCCCTTTCGCTTCTTTGAAGGGACTGAAGCTCCTGTCTTTCTAGCCTGGTTCCTCTCACCTGCCCTGTTTCCTACAACTGTACGATCTGGTGACTCCTCTGTTCTGTTTCTCGGTGTCCCTGCTGCAAACTGAACTGGCCTTGCTTCTGTAGCTTTGCCCCCTGCTCTGGACCAAGTTTGCTGGGACTGATGAGTTGTCTTGGGAAAGTGGACTTCAGTGCTAAAACAGGGAAAATCCCAGGCAACACAGGACTTGGCACCCTGTCCTGAGCCTGCATTGTGCCTGCAGTCCCCAGCTCCCCTCAGTCACCCCGATGCTTCCTTGTCCTCTGCTGGGATTGCCCGGAGCTGGGCTCTGCCCACCTGGTAGAATGTGCAGTTATCTAACGTCATGTCCTGCACTCGACTGATGGTCTGGGCTGTGACTGCTGCTGTCTAATTGCCCTCCCACCTTGTCTTCCAGCTTAACTTGGTCTCCTCATCAGCCCCACAGCTGGAGTGTACCGGACTTTCCCTTGCTGGCCTCGTGAGCAAATCCTGACCTGACTCCACCCTAACTACAGTACCAGGGTAGCCAACCCCCCAAATACACATGGCACTAGGGGAGCTGACCATCTCTCAAGAGGGATCGCTTTCATGTGACCCTGGCTGAAAGGGAACTGGTGGGGCAAGGTCTGCTTGGACATGTTTGTGTGGGAGGCAGAGGGCCCTGGTGTCCAGGGAGCAGAAGCTACAGCCTCTCAACCCCTCCCCCAGCCCTGCCCTGTCGCTACAATTGAGCTGGGCTCAGGGCATTGCCACCTAGGACCAAGGACTGTATGGGTGTCTGGGCCACATAGATATCTGCTCTGACAAATGAGTAGCTTCTGACGTCGAGGTCTCACAACTGAGGATGGTGATGGAGACATGGAAAGAATGGGTCCAAGTGTGTCACAGCACAGTTAATGGAGTGATTCAGGCAGAAACAGCCAGATCACAGGGATATTTGTAAATGTTTTTCCAGGTCTGGTGGACATTGAAACCCCCTACCCCGCCCCCATTCACAGGTGCTGGGGCCTTGGATGGACTGATTTGAGCATGCCATAGCCCTGGGATCACGGCATAAGACTACTCATTCGTTCAAGAATTATATACTGGATGCCTGCTCCGTGCCAGGTACTGTTGAAGAAGCTGGGGTTAGACAATTAACAAAGCAGATTAAAATCCCTGCCCTGTAGACCTTGGCTCTTAGGAGAGACAGACATAACACAAACTGACAAGCCTTGACCTTATATCTACAGATCTGTGAAACCATTAGAAAGGTCCAAGAAGAGGAGTGTGGGTTTAAAAGAATCACTGGACCTCTGTGTTGTGAATGCACTGTAGGGGGGCAGGAGTTGAAGCAGGAAGACCCATTAGGAGGCTGTTTCAAGGAGCCTAGGGAGAGGGGACTTGGCTTAAATGTTGGTGATGAAGAAGACTTAGATTTTGGACATGTTTCAAAGATGAAGTCAGATAGAGAAAATGTAAGGTATGAGATTAAGAGGAGGAATCAAGGGATTTTGATTTGAGTTATTGGAAGAACGAAGTCCCCATGAGATGAACTGGGGAACATGGTGACAGGAATGTCTGTTGGGGGACAGTGGAGAGGAGCTTGCCCACTCCCCAGTCAAGTCAGGGTCACTACCAGCCGATATGGCTGTGTAGACTAGAAATGATGTTCTCTCCTTTCGTGGGCACAGCCCTCTGCTTGAGACAGCCTGTCAAGGAGAACATTAGTTCTCCAGCCCAAAGCCCTTCTGCTGTGAACAGCCTTCATGATCACAGACGAAGTGCCTGAAGCCACTCTCGACACATCAGAAAGATCCCCAGGGCAGATGAGCCAGATAGGTGCTTTAGGTAAAGAAAACTGAACTTCGAGAAATAACTGTTCCTATCTCTATGCCATCTTTTATAGGAAACTTTACACTTGGCTCAGCAATTACAATGCAAGCCAGTTTGCATGAGTTAATCAGAGGTAGAAAGGCAAAAAATAGTGTTAGGGAGTATCGTTGGTCTTCTTAGGGTTAAAAATTATAATGAGGGTGCATCCTGGTGGCCTAGTGGTCTAGTATAACTCGGAGCAGTCCCACAAATATCCCAAGGTCCAGGGTTCAAGACCCAGGGCTGGGGTGAACAGCAAATGTGAACAACTAAATGAAAAAAAAAGTAAAGCTCTTCCTTCTCTTCTCTCTTCCTTTCTTCCTGTTTGCCTACTCACCTTCATTCCTACCTGTACCTTTCCTTTAAAAAAAAATGAATGCTGTTTTGTTTTGAGGTTATATAAGCCTCTTCTATTACATGCTAAGAGCAGATAAGTTCTCTATATTAATCTCTCAAAAATTAAATGAAATACAGTAAAAGAATGACTTTCATTCTTTTCCAAATGTTTCACATTGTCACTGGTATGGAAAACTTAATATATTTGGTGGACAATCAGTTTTTAACATTTGCATTTTCTTGTGAATTTGTTTCCTTATACTTATAATTTTGTAATTTTTCTTTAAAAGGAGCTTCACAACTGAATAAAACTCTGGAGTCCACAAAACCTGTTTTTTTTCTTCCCGCTATTTTCTCCTGCTAATTGGTGTAGAGATCACCAACTAGATTAACATCTCTAATATAAATATATATGTATATATACATGTATATATACTTGTTAAGTGAAAGAATATATTTTCTTGCACTTATGCCTTACTCACAGATAACAAAGCTGTGTTAATAAAGAAATACAAAACTCAAACATGTATTTGCTTTGAACAAATTTGTTGCAAATCTAAAGGAGTGCTTCACCTGTTCACACTCAGTTATCCAATGACCAGGCATTTCATGGTTTTCTTTAGAAGGAAACTCCATGACATACTACAGTCTTAAAGTTTATATTTTATACTCTCATTCAAGTCTCACAATGACTCTGTGAGGAGGGACTATTAATTCCCATTTATAGGTGAGAAGATTAAGATTTGGGAGCTAGAATGGACTTGCCTAGGACCCTTCAGCTAATGTGTGACAGAGCCTGACTATAAACTAGGGTTACTTTGGCCCCAAAGTCTGTGCTCTCTGTTAAACAGTGTTCCTCAGACAGACACTTCTAATGTGACCCCTAGAATTCCACCATCCCAGGGGCACAGATTTCTGGATTTTTGAAGAGAATACATTCCTCATCTACTCTATGCCCCCTTCCAACCTGATACCTAGTTTCCTCTAGTCTTATTCATGAGATGTCTTTACCAGTGGTCCCAGACCCTGGTACTGGTCTGCATGATGGCATAAGAAAAAGTTTGGGAATCTGATTAGAATGTGAACTTCTCTGTGTTGCCCAGGTCCACTAAATCAGAATGTCTGTGGATCACGGCCCTAAAATCAATTGTTAGTAAGCTCCCAGGTAGCTTTGGTGTGCAAACAGGTCTAGGCACCACCGAGAGAGCCAGTTTTGGTGATAGGAATGCCCTACCTACCTCATAGGTTAGCCTGCCCATCATTTCCATCCTTTATACCCTCTCTGTGGCTATCTCTGGCTATTAAAGTATTCCATCTCCCTGTAGCTTTTACCTACTGGGCCCTGTTCTATACTTTGGGTCACACAGTCAACCAACTGTACCACAGTGACAGCCATTTAACAACAAAAGTCACCTAGTGTATCCCTGAATTTTTCTTTTCTTTGGTCAACTCTTCCAGTCCTGTCACTTGCATTTCCCATTATTTGGTATCAAGTTCTAATGCTAACGGTGTCATGTTCTGAAATCATTTATGTGGTCCAGAGTCAAAGGCCATATTCTAGGCATGATGGGGCCAGTACCACATAGTAGGGACTCTTGTCTTTCTGGTTCCACACTCTTCTTTCCTCTGAATGAGGTTTGAAATTAGATGAGATGTTCTGGGTCACAGAACATTGGGCTTCTGTGGAGCTACTGGTCATACTAAGTCGCGCATGTGTCCTTGTTCCCACCCAAATTTCTCGGCCCTCTTTTACCAGCTCTCTGTGTCTGTTTCTCAGCTTTCATGTGTTTCATTGCTGAAAGTCTGTACTTGTGACCTTCAGTGGATTTTCCAGGGAGTTGTAGCTTACCTTTAGCCCCCACCACCATAATAGGGAAGGACTGATTAGAGTAGGAGGTAGGACTCACTTTGAGGTACAATTTACAGTCTAGAGCTGCCCTCTGGGAGTGGGCTGGATCTGTAACTTTCCCTGAGATGGAGTCTTTGCTCTCTTTTCCCCTTCCTGGTAGCACACTAATTATTCCCTATACAGAAGTTCTTGACTTGGTATCTGCTTCTGGGACAAGCTGACCTAGGATGAGTGTCTTAGCATAAATAGGTGTACCAATTATACACACTTACTTAAATATTTCAGAGTTATTCTAGTTTTTAAAAAGAGCAAAAAAGAATTCCCCTTTGTGGATTAGCTAGTTCATTTTTTGTAAAGATCAAATACAGGCATCACTATATTAATTATTTATTAATCAGTCCAAATGGAATTTACCAACCAGTCACCAATTCAGTAATTTTTTGGGGAATCTCTTAAATGACTCAAAGAAGTCTGTGGGTTTCAAAAGAGACACTCCTTGTACCATACTTCTCAGGAAAGCCCTTAATTTCTAGAACATTCTCTCCTGACTTACTGTTCCCTTCTGTTATTTATTTTTTGACATTGGGTGGAGTCTACTTCCTCTTAAAGACAGTAACTGGGATGTCTTCCTGGAAAAACAAATACATAAGATTTCCTCCTATGCACCTGCTACAAGGCCATTTGGCTCCTTGAAAAAATAAAAAAGTTCACCTTCTCTAGCTGTCTAGATGTGCCCTTTTGTGCTTAATGCATAACAATCCCAAGTCTGAGAAAGGAATTACTCATCCATTTCTTTGACTGATTCCCCTTCCCTCTGGATCTATAGATGTATCAGTCAACTACTCACTAGTGTGACCTCCAATTCAGAAAAAGCCTTCAACTTTGGGGTGTTCAGTAAGTGCTGTTGATTTTTTTTTTTAATTTTTAATTTTTTGAACATTATCAATCATTCTTTATTGAGGTTTTAATAATATACCAGCAAGAATAGTAGAATACATGTTCTTTTCAAGTGCACTTGCAACGTTGTCATGGGTAGAATATTTTAGGCCAGACAACAAGCTTTAATACTTTTAAAGTATGTCTCTCTTTTACCCAAGAGTCCTTCAGGAGAATATTGTTGAGTTTCCAATTGGTTTATGATCTTCCAGCTTTCTTTTTGTGGTTGTTTTCCAGTTTTAGGTCATCATGGTCACAGCGGATACTTGGTAGGACTTCAATCTTTGTAATTTTGTCAGAGATGTTTTGTGTCCCAGTATATGATCCATCCTTGAGAATGTTCTATGAGTCTTGAGAAGAAGTGAAATCTATAGTCGTTAGGTGAAGTGATCAGTATGTGTCTATTAGACCTATCTGTTCCAGATGGTCATTTAAAGTGGCTGTTTCCCTGTTAATTTTCTGCCTGGTTGATCTGTCCATTGTTGTAAGTGGGGGTGTTGAAGTCCCCCACTATTATTGTGTTGCTGTTAATGTCTCTCTTCAGGTCAAATAATACTTGCTGGATATATTTTGATGCTCCTTCGTTTGGTGCATATATGTTAATAAGTGTTATGTTTTCTGCTGGAGTCATCCTTTAATCTTTATATAGTGTTCATCTCTGTTTTTTGTTATGCTTTTTAGATGGAAGTCTGTTTTATCTGTTGTGAGTATAGCTGCTCCTGTCCTTTTGTGGTTGCCATTCAACTGTAGGATGTCTTCCAGTCATTGACTTTGAGCCTTTGTTTATCTTTTTGGAAGAAGGTGGGTTTCCTGAATGTAGCAGAAGGTTGGGTTGTACTTTTTAATCCATTCAGCAACTCTGTGTCATTTGATTGGTGAGTTCAGTTCATTACTGTTTAAGGTGATTATTGAAATACAGCTGCTTAGTGTCATTTTATAATTTGTCTTTTGTGTGTTGCTCCAGATGATCACTTTTTCTCTTCCTTTTTTTAGGTTGGATGGATGCACTTATGTTTTGATTGAGTTTGCCTTTATTTTCTTCTTTACTTTCTCCCTGAGGATGTATTTCAAGGTTACCCTGAAGTTAGCATTCACAGTTCTGTGTTTACTACCTAATCTTATTTGAAAGCATATTAGTCTTCCACTCATTCTAACGATGCACATTTTTGTTCTCTTCTCTTTCTCCCCACTTTTAATATTTGCTGTCTTAGTGTTTTTCTGTGTGATTGCTTTATGCTTTAGAGAACATCCTTTAATACTTTTTGCACAACTGGTTTTGTGGTGAAGAACTCCTTTAACCTTCGTTTATCAGAAAAGGTTTTTATCATTCCTTCAGTTCTGAATGATAATCTTGCTGGATATAGTATCCTAGAGTGAAACTCCTTTTCTTTCTGGCCCATAGAGTTTCATTTGAGAAGTCCGCTGACAATCTTATGGGGGCTCCTCTGTATGTGATGTGTTTTTCTCTGGCTGCTTTTAGTAGTCTTTCTTTATCTTGTATTTTTGACATTTTTATGATGATGTCTAGGTGTATTTCTGTTTGGGTTTCTTTTATTAGGAGCTCTTTTTGGGTTTTTTGGATCTGGAGGCTTGACTTATTCTTCATATTGGGGAAGTTCTCATCTATTATTTCTTCTAATATGGTTTCTGACCCCTTTTCTCTCTCTTCCTCTGGGACTCCTATGATGCGAATGTTGTTCCTTTTGATGTTATCCCAGAGGTCTCGAATGCTGTCTTCGATTCTTTGATTTTTTATCTTTGCTTCTTTGCTTGATTGAATTCCTCTGTCCTATCTTCCAGATTGCTGATTCTATTGGAAGCTTCGTCCATATTATTGTTGAGTCCCTCTATTGAGTTCTTTAATTCAGCCATCATGTCTCTTACCTGTTTGATGTCTTGTTTTAATTCTTCTCTGTGCTGCCTGACATTCTCGTTTACGGCCTCTACTGATTTCTGGATTCCCATGAGTATATTAATTACCATTACTCTATTCCTCTTCAGGTAATTTACATATGTCTGCTGTATTCAGATTTTCCCCTCGGTTTTTGATTGGATCCATCATTTCACATATATTTCTCTATGCCTTTGCTCTATTTGGCATTCTGTTTATATTTCTGAGGGTTTGGTTTCCCTGATGATACGTAGGTTTGACTTGCTCAGGACTGGCAACCATCCCGCAGTCTCGCCTCTACCCGCAAGGTGGCGCTAGTGGGTAGCATTGAAGTTTGGGACTGACTTCTCAATGTAATCCAGGGGGTGGGACATTCAATGGGTGGGATTTCTGGTGGGTGGATATGTGGTGGGTGGGCTTTCCACTCAGGGGCTCTTAGGCTCTGGAGTGAAATGGTTGTGGGAGGGGTTTGATTTGGCTGATTTCTGGTTATGGCTGTGCCCAGAGCAATTTCTCCACACAGGCTCTAGCTCAGCTCCTGGTGAGCTGGCTCTCCTTTCACCCCCTCCCAAGGTGGCCCTCTGTGGCTCCTTGTCTCAGCCCCACTGGGCCCTCCTCTTGCTGCCTCTTCAGCTGGTCCCAAGATCCCTAGCCTCCACCCCACCGCAAGCCCGGAGACTCCCAAGCTCCATCGCAAATCCAATCTGCTGCTTAGCTGAAAACTGCACTAGGTGACTTCGCCCACCATTAGTTGTCGGCCGATCTGTCTCCCTCTGCTCCCTCAGAGCATCCTTATCACCTATCATACGGTTTCAGTAGACCTCGAAGTACTCACCAAGCAGTCTCTGCTTTCAATCACACCCCTCTCTGTTGCCTTCTCATGTCGCTGCCCTGACAAACTTTCAATAGCTCCCTGCTAAACAATTCTCAACTTTATTCACGGCCCTTTGGAATTTAACCTCAACCTGCTTTGCTCCAGGTACTCCCTCCTGCCCTGCAGTTTAAGCTAAACTGGCTAACACACATTTCCCAGGCCCTCTGAACTTGCTGCTTTCTCTGGCTCCTCAGTCAGGAATGCCCTTACCTTTCCTCCTTTCTTCATAGTCATCTCCCATGATGTCTTCCCAGGGAGGTCTTTCCTGCTTTCTTTCACAAGAGCAGCTTGACTTCTCTTCTCCTCTGCCCACCTTTGTTCTTTGAACATGCTCAAGTCTCCTGTCCCAGTACAGGAAGTCATCCATCAAATGCATGGACTCTAAAGCCATCTTGCCTAATGTGAAGCTCAGCTCTACCACTGACTAATGTGGCTGTCACGGGCAAGTCACTTCACCTCCCTGGGACATCATTTCCTCATCTGTAATATAGGAGACAGAACTGAACCTTCCTCATTGAGTTGCTGGATAGATTAAATGAGTTGCTACATTTTAAGCCTCTGAACACATTAAGTGCTATGTAAATGCTATGACTAAGACCATGTCTGTCTTCCCAAGTTTATTATGAAGTCCTAGAAAGCAGGGTGACTATCATTCATTTTTCAACGATTTGTTTTCTTATTATTCCACCAGTGGCTCATTTGTTCATGGTGAACATAGGAATTTCACTGAGCTTGTATTCCCCAGAGCAGGCAAGTAGCAGATTGTAATGTTGCTGTCTAGACAGGTTTATAAATTCTGTGTATCTGGGTGACTTGGCTGGGGTATTGGGTTCCTCTCAGTCTGCTTTCCTTATCTCTAGGCCCTGTTCTCTGCTTCTCAGAAGTGCTGTGAATATGGAGTGTTTCTTGTTCTGCTTTATTCAAAGGGGATTTGTAATCTAATACCCGTGTTCTTGGGTTGGAAATGTGTCCTCTTTCTATTGTGAAAGTTCAGCATTCAGAAAGGGAGAATATGTCAAGACCTTGGGATGTGACAGTTGAATGGAAGAGAGAGGGAAAGGAAAGCTTCAGAGAGGAAAGAGGGAAGAAGGCACAAAATATCAGGACATTTTGTATTGCTTGGGCTCACAGTTGTATCCTAAGATAGCAATTCAATTCTGATTATTTTTGCCAAAAAATCAACCATCATCTTTGCCATTCAGCACTTTGCTGAAGAAATGGGTCTCATCATCAGCCCCTGGTGAGAGATACTGACAGAGGGTTTAGAGAAGGTTCAGCAGAGGAATCAGACAGCAGAGGTTGGAGGATAAGTCTAGAATCTGGGATGTGAAAGGGAAGTACAATTCATGACTGATTTTAAGAAAATGAAGAACATGTATGCAAACATCTAGAATTTTCTATAGACCTGTGTTTCAGCAGAGACATTTAGGACCGTTCTCAGGAATATGTGGGTATCACTGTGGATAGGAAGGGATGTCAGCTAAGACAGTTTTGTAATAGCTCCTGTTTCCTCCAGCCCAGGCCCGCCTCTGTTTCCTTACCTCAGAGAAGGCCCAGGGCAATGTTGAAAGGGAACAGGGTGACCAGAGCTCTAGCCCTGTCCCTCTCATATCTGCCTCTTCAGATTCTCAGTTCTGTGACCACGGAGGACTTCTGACAGGGATAGAGTGCTAAACCTTTGATTCTTCTTTGAAACAAGTCAATCCTTTTTTTTTTTATCTTCTCTCTGAACTGTTCATAGAAACCTGTGACCATGACTTCATTTCCGATTGCTTCTTTCTATTCTACATTCAAATTTGCATTGATTTCTGATCCTTACTCCTCTTCCCATTTTCTTCCTTCTCTTTCCCACTTTCTTGGGGTTCTCCACTCTCCTCTCTTGCAGTTCCTATGTGTTGGCCTGGAAGGAAGGTTGTGTGTCATAACCCAGAGTATGAATCTGCCTTATGGCATCACTGACAGCCCTTAGTGACAGTGAATATTGGGAAGCTTTCCTGGCTGGGATAATCTTGAGGATCTGTCTGCAACAGTTGGCAAACCACTTAGAGAGTCTAGACTACCATAGAGGCTGGGCTGGCAAGGATCTTTGGTCTTGCTTGACCCTGAGTGAGTTGATATATTGCTCCATAATACCATTTCTTCATGAATTCAACATTTCCTGTGCACTTACAATGTCAATTACTGTTCTCGGTACTGGGCAGGCAGAGATATAAATAAGATCAAATTCCCACAAGGGGCTGCTGAGCTGGTTTGCAATTGATTGCTTTTGTAAGGAGAATTAGATGAATGATATGGAACGGAACTGGGTAGGTGGAGGAGAAATGACTTCACGGACTCCCTCCTGCTCGAATGGTGGCTCCATTTGGGTCATCACTTGGGCGGCTGCCACGCTGTACACAAACACTGATGATGCAAGTTGTTTTGGTTCTTTCTGAACATTTTCCCATTTCCTTTCTCTTCATAGCAGCATAACAAAATAACAATAATCATCAGCCTCTTTCTACTGAGGTAAACAGTAACATTTCTACTGAATAACTGAGTAAACTTTCTACTGAATAACTCCAGCCTACACTGGCTTTGAACTGCCACATTTTGACCACCTTTTATTCAGAGAGAGACCCAGCTTGGAGTCTTACAAAACTCAAGTAGGCTGGGAAGAGGCCTCTTATGAATGACTTCTTTTTAGATAGGCAGGTAGATGAGATAATGAAGGGAGAGCATAGGTTAAAAAAAAACAAAAAAAAGCAGTAGACTTGGAGTTAGAAGATTAGAGTTTCAGCCCAGCTCTTCACCAATTAACTGATTAACAAGGAGAGAGATCTGATATAGAAGGTCACCCTGTTCCCTTTCAACACTACCCTGGGCCTTCCTGAGGTGAGTCGACAGAGGAGGGTCTGGACTGGAGGAAACAGGAGCTATGACAAAACTGTCTCAGGCCTCAGTTTCCTCATTTGTAAAATGAGGATGGTAACAGGACCTGCCCTCCTGGATCATGGTGAGTATTTGATGAGAAATGTATATGAAGCACTTAGAAAGCAGGCATCTCTGCAGTGACAATGATGACAGAGATGGTAAGAACTGGCTCTGCAACTTTGGGAAAGTCACTTATATACACTAGCCTCAGTTTCCTCATCTGTAGAAGGGTCCTGTTTCACAGGATCATTTTGAATTCTTTTAAGGAATTCTGTTCATATTCACTTATTCAGTATCTTCTGCTGGTGTCATGCTAGTGGTTCAAAGAAGGACACGTCCCAGTCCTCACCTTCCAGAAGCTTACCATCGGGGAAGGGGACAGTCACAACCACAGAAGGCTCTAACAGAAGACGTAGTCCCAAAGAGCTGCTAGGCCTATGCATGTGAGTTTTCAGGGCAGGAGGATCCCAGAATGCGTAGTGGGGAGGTAATGCTTGACCCACGATTTGAAGGACAAACAGAGATACCCTTTCCTTGCTGAAAACACTTTATCCTCAGGAGAAAGGTCAAAGTTGTTAGCTAGCCCACCAAATTCTTCATTGCCCCTAGCACTGCGATATTTTTGGTTCCTATAAAATATACCATACTGCTGCCTACTCCATCTTTGCATATGCAAGTTCTTTTGGCCCAGAACACTGTCCTTCCTCTGTAGGGGTGAGGCAGCAGAGTGCACCAGCACAGAGTTAGGTCCGACAGTGGGGTGCCCCCTGGGTTTGCTACTTACCACTCAGTGGGACCCTGCTATGTTGCTCAGTCTCTTGGTGGGTCAATGTCCTCTTCTGTGAGACAGGGATACAGGATAATAATAGTACCTACCTCAAAGGTTGGTTGTTTGGAGTAGTGAAATAATATATGCAAAGTGCTGACCAGCCAGGCCCACAGTGATCATTGAATAAATATGACAGCTGTGCGGAACACTCTATGCCTTGTTGGCTCCCACTTGTATTTCAGGTCTGAGCTGTCATTACCTCCTCTGGGAGGCCTTTTCCTATACAGGTCAACTCCGAAGGCCGGCTTATGTGCTCTCATGCTCTTCTACAGACCCCGGACACCTGTCATTTCTCCATGTCCCCTCCAGAATGCAAACTCCATGAGGACAGGGAGGCACTCAATAAATATTAAATGAATGACATGGGCTCACACTGCTAGTGCTTCCCAGTGAGAGGGCCATGAGGTTGAACAGAGCTTGACGCTGCAGGCAGCAGAGGGGGCTTAGGGATCCAGGGCTCCTTCGAGCCTGGGGACTGACCCTGAAAGCGACAGGGAGAGCACTGCGGTCAGCCTTGGCGGTGCCCACCACCTGGGGAGAAAATGCAGACTGACGGGTCGGGCGAGCACGCCGGGGAGCCGCCCCCGACTCCTCCTGGGTGTTCCGTTCCGCCCCGCCGGCCGCCCACTCCGGCGCGCGCCAGCCGGCGTCGGGAGCTGCCGCTGGGTCGCCCCGCCCCGCGCAGGGCGGGCACGCGAGCTTATTCTGCCCGGAGCGGAGCGGTGCGCAGCCCGCTGCCCACGGCTGCTCCGGGATGCTGCGCTCCACGTCCACCGTCACCCTGCTCTCGGGCGGCGGTGCCCGGGCGCCAGGGGCGCCCAGCAGGAGGGTGAGTAGCTGGACGGGGGAGTCCCTCCCATCCCGGCCGCCCGTCGGGGTCTAGGAATAGGAATGCCCGGGAGCCGATCCCTGGCCGGGACGCCCCGCCGCGGGCTCAACTTTCTGCTCAACTCACTCCTTCAGAGACCCTCCTCATGCGTCAGAGCCGCCACACCGCCTCTAAGGGTTTAAGGGACTTTCTGGAATGCCCTGAGCTTTCTTCTTGCCTCCTCTGTCCAGCCTAGTTTATTGGTAGCAACAGTTTAAAAAACAAGGGAGGCATTTCTGCAGTGTTCTCTTGAGACTCCAAGGTAATGAATGTCTTTAACACCCCAACTCTCCTCCTTCCAGCGATCAAAATAAAGGGACAATTGTGTCCACTGGTGATAGAATAACACTGATTCTGGTGTGGACTTTAACTAAGGTAGGCTTCACCTTACAAACTGGCCACCCAGGAGCCCAGTTGTGTGAGAGCTGGGTTTATGCAAAACACTCGTCTTTCTGATTTACGTATGAGCAGGCTCTGGGGCGGTCCTGCGAGCCCCGCGAACCGCCTCCTGCGAGGTTGCTCTTTGGAAGCCTCTGTTTCTCTGCAGTCTTTGTTGCATCTTTTCTCAAGTCTCCAGATGCTCTGTGCAAACAACACTAGGCAAGGCCGGTCACATCTTTTCCATTCCTGTCCCTTCCAAGATCAGTGCCTCGGAGTCACTGTCAGCACCTTGGTTTGTGAGTTGTTTAGTCCATTCATCATCATGATAGTCTACCTGCATTCGATGCCTATATTTTCTATGGTTGAGACTTCTTCAGTCATGTTTCCTCAAGGTTTAGCTAAATAGGTGGTTAAATTCAAGCCAAGACTGTCTTTGAATATCCCAAAGCTACTCCTGTCTGCTTTCTAGCCTTGTAGACATGTTTATTTGCTTTTACATACTTCAGCCTAGTGACTGGGAGGTCCCTTTCACATGCTGTCTTTCTTTAGCTCTACAATGGACATTGTGTTACTCTTGGGTTTTGGACCAACCGATAGATTCTGGGGTGTGGGTGTGTGTGCGCATACGTGCATGTGCTTACACTACACACTCAAGTTGACGGAACTCCGGTTGTCCAATTATTAGCTTCAATAGGCCAGATCCCCACTAGGTTCAAGTGAATTTCCAGGAACAGGCCCAATCTTGTGAAGATGGGCATTTGTCTTTTTTTCTGTAGAATTTTTCTCAATTGGAACACAATTGCAATTGAGAAAGAATGAACTGTTAACCCAGAGCCTGGACAGGGTCATGCATGGGACCAGGTTGCATGAATTCATGCAGTTCTCTAAGTCCCCCTCCAGAGGTGGGGGCTGGTCGGAGCTACTTGAATAATTTGAAAATGTGGCTCTACTAGATAACCTTTCTGAAATTTTTCCCTCAATATCTACTTTCAAGTATTTCTTTAGCTATAAGTGCTTTGGTATCTGGCACAGCAGATACATATTGAAAAGACTTTGCCTTTTGAATAAGATGACAGAAATACTTTGGATTGGAGGACCCAGGGCACTGAGTCAGACCATACAGGGCTGTCTGAGCCCTCTGGTACTTGTTCTACAAAGAAGATCTCTACAAGTCTAAGTTTCTATTTATGATCTTCAACTCTGCTCTTGGTTTTCAAATGTCACAGATACTGTTCATGTCTGTGTGTGTGGGAAGGGTATGGAGAGGAACTGACCTGTTGATCAATTAATGAATTTATTAAGTGACATTTATAATTCTCTTTTTGTGTGATGCAGGGCTAGGCTTTGAGGGCCATTTTACCTGTCGAGGCAGACATCACTGTCTCCCAACTACAAAGTGATGTCTGTTATAGTGGAATAGAGTGTGGACAAAGTTGGGTGGAAGCTGAAAGGAAAGATTTTTCCTGAAACATCTAGGAAAGGTCTCTCTCTGCTGGAGACGTCTGATTTAGTCTCTGCAAGATGATTGGGACTTTGTAGGGTCTTTGACATTATTGGGATATTGATCTAAATGGAATTCTTGGCATTTACTGTATAACACTGGCATAGTGGACCTGCTTTAGAGCTAAACATTTTATTTTGAAAAACTAAAACAGCTGTCTTAAAAACAAAATCGTAGACCAAATAAAACCATGAATGATGTTCCTTAAGTTGAAAGTTTTCTAATAAAGTCTATCTTGTTTTTTATTTTCTCTCTGATGTTGGGAAAGTGATGGTCTTGAGCAATAATATGTTAACCATGGAAATAGCATTTCTGTTTCATCCAAAGTGCCTACCAATTTAGAGACTGCAGAGAGACCAGGCTATATTGGTCTAGATATCGAGCCAACCAGAAATGGTAGTGACAGCTGACATTGAGCAGGGAGCTTTCTGAATTAGCCACCAAGGGCAATGTGGCCAGATCAAACTGTCACCAGTTCCTTTGTTCAATGACTGCTACCTACAGTGTGTGCTTTCTTATCTGAAATCATCTCTCAAGGGTAAAAAAAAAAAAAGAAAAAAGGTGGGAGAGTAATTTCTATCAGCTGATAAGGCTCCAAGTGGCATTTATGGATGCCAACCAGCATGGGTTGTGAAATTCAAAGCAAAACAAAACAAAACAAAAAACAACAAGGGGAAAAAAGATGAAGGCAACTGCCTTCAAACCAGTTGTGCTCTAAAAATAGTTTTATCTATAGCAACAGCAGGAAGATAAATTGGCAGAGAATTACCATAACTGGAACGATGACCTTGGACAGTTTTTTAAAATACTGATAATGCTTCATGATTTTGAAATGCAGTGATCCCACTGAATGAGCCCTTGAAATGAAAGGTCAGTTGGGTGCAGGTTGTGTACTTTGAGGGGGGCAGGCATGTGTTGCTTTGTGCAGCCAAATATTTTTGGGTAAGCTGTTCAGCTAGGGGGCGTGGGACCACAGACCCGTCAAGGGTTTCTTCACATCACACTCTACCGTTGAGAGACTGCTGGCTGGAGTTGTTGGTATCATGGCTTCTCAGTGGCACATAAAAAGCAAAACAAAACTTAACAAGGCCGCAAGGATAGGGCTGCCACTAGCCTACTCTTGCCAGTATCTGTTCCTATTTGTCAAGGATTTCCTTGGTTAAAAACTGGAATGGCCTACAGGTCATTGCTCCCTGGTCAAGCACCACTCTGCTAGGTCTCATTTCTGATTAGTTCGAAATAAAGAGTTCTCCTTATCTGGCCCATGAATGGGTCGGACAAGTGTTTACTTTGCTTCCTTTTCCTTTTCACCAAACATCTGTGTTCATAACTTTCGCGTCATCCTATGGGCTCTGAGAAAGGGACACAGAACCTGTGGGGACCTCGGTGTCTGGTGGAGGGAAGCTGAGGCATCCAGTGGGAAAGGAGTGAGCAGGGAGTCTGCTGAGCCAGTTGCTGCCAGGCCAGAGCTGTGAAGTGTTGGGATCATGGTGTCCTCAGGGATTAGCCAAAAAGGCTCTACCACTCAGCACTGACAGTTGTAGGCTCAGAAAAAATATCCTAACCTCTATACTTTGGTTCACTCACCTTACTGCTTCAGAAATAGGATAAGCAGACTTGAGTTCTGGGAACTCTTTTTAAATTAATGTTTTTAAATTAATTAAAAAAAACTTTTCAGCCCTGGATTTCAAACCTGGGTCTATGGCTTTTATAGCCTGTGTCAGCCGCATGAGCTACAGGGGGCGAGTTCCAGGGACTCTTAAACTGATACCCTTCCTCAAGACAAAGCTCCCGTGCTTGTTCCGCAGAGGGTTTGGAGTAGGATTCCTGGGGGCATGCTGCAGAGGTGGTCTCTGACCAGTTTATCTAGTCTGAGCATCCAAACCCTACTGAGAGACTTGGAGGCTGGGGTTGCCACGGAGCTTCTTAGTCACTTGGGAGACTCTTGTACAAAGTCAGTGTCAAAAATTGTTTAATCGCATGAAGAAGCTGTGGGTCCAGGGCTGACTGACTTGGAGCCGTGTTGAAATGTTTCCATCTGGGGACACCTGGTAGTGTAGTGGTTGGTACTGTCCACATACATCCCAAGGATCCTGACTCATGTCCTGGGCACCTGGGGGAACAACTGGGATGAACAAATAAATAAAATAAAGTACTTCTTCCTCCTCTGACTTCCTGCCTGCCTGCCTACTGACCTAAAATACTTTCAGCAATGACGTACCCTGTGGTCTTCGGGCTTCCCACAGTACCCTCTCTCAGCCTAACACTGTTCCAGGATCGCTCCAGCACTCAGAAGAGTAACACAGTGGTGTTTCCCTCTTCCATTCTTTGGATCAGTGGTAGTTCCAAAATGTCACTCATACTGTTGACTCTTTGTTCTTCACGGGCCGATGATCTTTCTAAAATGCAAACTCCTGTGCTTCAAGAGACCCTCAGTACTGCCAGGAAAAGTACAAACTTCTCTGTTCAGCATCCAGGCCCTCTTGCTCTGGCTTTTGCTCTCCCTGCTTACTTCCTTCCCCACATATGCTTTCTGGATATTCCAAAGTACTTGCCAGTCCCCAAGCTCTCAATGCCGTTCCTCATCTCTTTGCCTTTTTTCATGCTTCTCCTCTGATGAAGGGTCATCTCTAGGAAGCCTGTCCTGCCCTTCCCACTTCTGTGTTCCCTAGAGCCCTGTGTACCCTGTCATTGCTTGCATCTATGATTGTACCTATGATTAACTACTCGAGGAGAGGGTTTAGGGACCATCCTCAGGCCTGCTCTGGTAGATGCTTAAAAACAAGTCTCTCCAGGCTCTTGAAGGAAACACATTAACATTGAATTGACACATGAAAAAACAGGAAGAGAAACTTGGGTTAAAGCCAGCCCATTACCCCTGAGCTACCTGGGCAGGAAGCAGGTGATAAATGAATGGGAATGATGGCCCAGGTGTGAAGGTTGACAGTTCTGGGAAGGTTTCCAAATTTTCTAGTTGCCTCATCCCGTGGCACAGTTGAATTTTCACTCCTTTGGTTAAGTCTTTGGTTCTCAACTCTGATTGTACATGGAATCACTTGGAAGCATTAAATATCTATGCTCCGGACCCAACCTACACAGCAAGTAGAAAATAACTTCAGCAATGTCTAGTGAGCTCCCTAGGTGATTCTTAGATGCAGCCAAGGATCAGTTACTTCTTTAAGCTTTGTTCGCACCTCACAGCTTCCTTGGAAATGCAGATACACTGTGATGGTGTCCTCTTTGACATTGTGAAAGAACAAGGTAGACTGGCCAGGTGGTGGGGGTGGGTGGGGGGCTGGTGGCAGGATGAGAGAGTCACACTGGTATCTTTGTATGCACTTATGCCTGTGTTTCCTGTATGCTCTTAACAACTGGACACATTGTCTGGTACAGAAGGGAGCCAGCAAAAACAGGGAGGAGATGTCATAGTCTCCTATTTATGAATGTCTAGAGTCAGCTCTGACACAGAAATGAGGGACTTCCGGACACTTGGCACCAGCTGGGAAAAAAGTTCTAATATGTAGATCAGGAGTTGACAAGTCACTGCTGTGGGCCAAATTCAGCCCTTAGCCTGTTTTGTGTGTCTTTAAAAATTGTTTTTACAGTGGCCTGCTAAATGTAAATATTTACTTTCTGACCCTTTACAAAAAAGTTTGTGCTCCACCCTCTTGTAGATTGTCAGGCTTGCAAGTGCGGGGCCACAGTAGAGTAGGACAGGCATGCTCTATACTACACAGTCTGGCCTGTGTGTTCCAGAGATTTTTATGCTCATACTCAGCAGAGAGTCTAGTGTCTGTCTTCTGGACCACACCTAGGGGCCACACCTTCTGTTGTTAGGTGGACCCACTATCACAAAGTCCTGAGAGACATGTAAATACTTTTGGCTTATTTCTTTAGGGAAATCCATGTTTGTAAACTGATTAGCCTTCTCCACCCCTTTTTATTTGATGAGCAGTTTTTCCTCCGTTGAGCCCAGGGACCTGAAACTGAGAGCTGAGTGTACGTGGCTCCCCAGAGTCCCTCTAGATGGACAGCTGGCCCTCAGCCTCCACAAAGCGGTCCGAAACATGGCCCCAGAGGACCTGCTTAGCTCCTGTTGTCCTGAGTCGCAGACAAGGGTTTGGTTGTGATTTTCTGGTGGAGGAGTCTGGATGCTATCTGCGTCTCCCTTACTATCCCTCCTGTGGGTGTTGTTTTGAAAAGAATGGAAGTCTCTCTTGGGAATTTTAGATGTATTCTCACTTATTTTAGTTCAACTTCAAAGAAAACCCATACTGACATTTATTGAGCAACCATCTCAGTGGTTGACACTATGCAAAGCACTGTAAGGACTACAAAAGCAGTTGAGATACAGACCTTACTTGCTCTCTCCCTGTTTTTACCCTTCTTTTCATGGTGTAGTGCAGACATAATGGGCAGTACTTGTAACTGCTATTGAATCACCAAGATGAATTCAAATTTTTGCGTGAAGACCTTCTCTGAAGACTTGTGTGGCTCTCCGTTGTCTTCCACTGGAACCCTGCTTCCCCAGCAGACACTTGTAGATGATTGGAGTTTATTCTCTACCTATTTGCTCATTTTAATGCTTCACTCTAGTTTAGGGTGCGTGCCTTCTTATCACTCTTTGAAAATGCCGACATCTGTGCCTTTGGCCAACCTAGTGGTTGTCTGTTGTTATTCTAATGATGGATTCTCCAGACCTCACTGACCTAAAAAGATTTTTCTGTTGTTCTATATCTAGCTTAGATGTCCTTTTTAGTAGCCTCCCCAGGTACTCCCACACCCAGAATATTGTTCTCACTCCTGTATTCCCAGGGTAATAAAGAAGACTTGCAGAGTGTCTAGAAACGGAGTTCTACGTCCATTATACATATTAGCTTATTTATTTAATACCACAATCCCACAAGAGGGGTTCTCAAGGATTCTTTGCTCTGTTTTACAACTAAGGTAATGGAAACACTGAAGATTAAGGAGCTTTCAAAGGTTTTATAGTTAGTAGGTATCAGAACTGATATTGGAATCCAAGTAGGGCAGTTCTATGGTACCTGAAAATCCAAGCAGCCCTGCATCTCAAGACCATGTATTGGTTACACTAAGTGTTCTTTTTTTTTTCAAATTAATGTTTACTGAGGTAACGTTGGTTTATTGCATTGTATAGTTTCAGGTGTACAGCATTTTAATTCTGCATCTTCACACCACCTCATGATCACTACTACACGTCTAGTTTCCATTTGTTACCATACGCTTTACCCATTTCACTCACTCCCCCATTCCCATTCTCTGCTAAACACTAGTCTGCTTTCTGTATCCAAGAGCTTTGTTTTTGTTTTGTTTTGTTTGTTCATTTGCTTTGTTTCTTTATATTCTACATGTAAGTGAAATCATACTGTGTCTTTCTCCATCTGTGTCCTTGATTTGCCTAGTTTGGTGTGTTTCTAGATTATGAACTCCTGGGACATGATTGTTTCTTAGTAGTGGATACTCCATCACTCAGTAACTGAGTGATGATATACACTGAGTCCTTCTTTCTGATTTCAGTTCCCTGAAGGTGTCCTTGCTTGTCGCGACAGCTGGTCTAATAGCAGTAGTGTTCAAGATAAGTAAGATTCACTTCTCCTCATTGTTCAGCACACAAGGTTGGGCCAGCTGCTGTGGGAATATGGAAATAAAGTACTCTACCTGCCCCTCAGATACTGCCCAGGCTGGCCAGCTCTGGATAGTGTGTATGAGTTTGGGGAAACCACCAAGGTCATCCTAAAATGCTTAGAGAGATAAACAATGCTGCCTTGATCTTAGCGGGAGGTTTTCTTAATGGGGAGGTTCTTGAAAGCAAGTGTATAAAGGGAGATAAACTGTACCAGGTCAACCTAGTGGGTATGTTCAGGGGTGACTTTTCATAGGGCTTCTGTTACAGAATTCAAAGTTCCTCTAGATTCCTGGAATATTCTTTTTGTGAGTTCTGAAGCAGTCCTGTGCATTTAGGAAGGGTTGATCGCTTGCTCTCTATTCTTCTGATACATATGCGCACAATCTTTATTGTTGCTAATACTATGCTATAATATTATTTTATTTAAAATACTTATACATACTTGGAACAGTTGCCAACAATGCAGAAACCCTACTTTCTAGAGATAATCAACAACATTAACGGTTGTGTTTTCTTAAAGACATTTTCCCCATAAATCTGCACAAATTATCTGGGTGAATTACCCTCCCTGCACCCTCGTAGCTTCTGTTTTTGTTTTTTTTTCACATGATAGAACATTTGGTCATCATATGAAGTTTCTATTCCAAGCTGGGTTGAAATTTTGTCTGTGCAGTCAGTCAGCCGTTGGGGCAGCATTGGTTAGAGTGCTGGCAGTAGTCCTTAGTATTGTCAAAGCATCGCTAATGGCCGGAATAAGTGCTTAATCTTGGGACCTGAGGTGGAGCCTCAGCATCTTCTGCAGCTGCTAGATATCTTCGAAATCAAATGTTTTCATTTACAGGTTCGTTTTGTTTCGTGCATTATTTTCCACCCGGCAAAACTCACAGTTTAGGGAAATACATTCATTTATCCTGTGGCTGTGTAACCCAGGGTGCACTGGGCTCAGAGCCAGAGCTGCAGGAAGAGTGTTAAGGAATATCAGACATGTGGGTGGACAGAGAATAGGCTCAGGTAGGGAGGGCCGTCTCACTTTGGAGTGATGGGACCTATGGAATCCCATCTGGGCCCTGTTGCCTCTTCCTTCTTTGAGTTTGCTCTGGAAATGATTACCATTAGGGATTACACTTCTAGGGCAATCAAGCAACCAAAAGATATCACTTGATCTATTGACCAAATTGTTATTATCTTGGGAAGTAAGACCATGAAGCCAACAAGTAGACCTGTTTCATTTTAGAACTTGTACATAATGATCATACCTAGATTAATATTAGAAACATTAAACATTGATAGAAGCTTAATACATGCCAGACATCTTACTTTTATGCTCAATTTATCCTTGACCTTCAGAGAGATTAAGTAACTTGCTTATAGTTACACAACTAGGAGGTGCTGAACGCTGTGCTTATGTGCACCCATGTGGACGTAGTTACACACGTTGGGGGATGTGGTACAGGAAGAAAGCTCTTCCTTTTCTCTGTACAGTTGGATTGGATCCAGCCTATGGGGAAAGATTATTGAGGCTCACTGACTTGGATCACTTACCTGATGTGAGTTATACTTTGCTGTTTGTGCAAACGCCAGACTGGTTTCAACCATTTCAGGTGGCGTGAAGTCAGAGGGTCAACTTTCTCTGGAGGGCTTGGATTCTCTTGTGTACCTGTCAGCTGAGTCTCCCTGGGGCGTGGTTTCTCTGTGACCCACACAACCGACAGAGAACTCTGAAATCTGGTGCACAGTTGCCACAAGAAGCAGCGATAACACTGGGCGAAAGGCCACATCTGACTCTGGGGTCATTGGGGGAGAAGCTTGCCCAGAGGGGAATGAGGATGAAAAAAGAGTTGTGTGGATGAAAGAACTGGGGTTGTTTAATCCATAGGAAGGTGAGTCAAAGGATGGAAGGCTTGGCTAGAGAAAGGGGAATTCTGCTGTAGTCCCCAAGGGCAACCCACTCCATTATCAGGAAGTTAGAGATGCTTTGTAGCACAATGGCATGCCTCAGAGGAAGGTGACAGTGTTTGTAAAAAGCTACCGTGTCCCAAACTGGGGCTCTCACTTGTGCACGATAACTGTTATTCTAGGACTGGACACCTGTCTGCATCTACCCTGGGCTTCAAGATTGAAGCCCAGGGTAGATGGGTTAGTTTAGGAGGCAGCCCTGTGGACCAGAGCAGATCCATGCCCCTGCAGCTAGGTTGGGGATGCATTACTTTGTAAGTCTGCTGCAAAACTTACCACAACCTGGGTGACTTAAACAGCAGACATTTATTGTGTCACAACCCTGGAGCCAGAAGTCCAAAGCCAGGCTATCAGCAGGGCTGGTTCCTTCTGAGGGCTGTGGGGGAAGCATCACTTCCAGGATCCCCTCCTTGGCTTACTCACATACCTGTCTCCGAACTTCCCCCTTTGATGAAGACACAAGTCATTTCGAATTAGGGTTTACCCTAATGACCTCATTTTAACCTTATAGTCTCTGTATTTCTGAGTGAAGTCACACTCTGACTTCATAAATTTTAGGGTGATACAGTTGCACCTATAACAAGTGGCAAGTAGCACTCCCATGAGTCAAGTGCATGTGGCTGTGGGCTGGTACTCTGGGCACAACTTTGACGCGTTCTGTCTCTGCCCCCACCCCCCACCCCCGCCCTTCTCTCTCTCCTCTCTCTCTCTGTCTGTCTCTCTCCCCTCTCTCTCTCTCTCTCCCCTCTCTCTCCCTCTCCTCTCTCTCTCTCCTCTGTCTCTCTCTCTCTCCCTCTCCTCTCTCTCCTCTCTCTCTCATATCACAATAGAACCAGACTGTGATCACAGTTTAAAATTGACATCAAGTACATTTTCATTGTTAAGCAACAATCTGTACCATGCATCTCCAAAATATTTTTATCTCTGCGCCCTGAACCTCCATATCCATTAAATACCTCTTCATTCCTCTATCTTCTCAGCCCCTGACCATCACCATTCTTCCTCAGTTTTTGTGATTGTGATTACTCTATGCATCTCATGTAAGTGGCATAATACAATATTTGTCTTGATATCACTAGTTTATTCATTTAGCATCATGTCCTCTATATTCATCCATGTTGTATCATGTGTCATAATTTCCTTCCTTTTTAAAGCTGTGTGATATTCTGTATTCTCTCTCTCTCTCTACACACACACATACACAAACACACACACAAACACATCACATCACATTTTATTTATGCATTCATCCACTGATAGACATTTGGGTTGCTCCCCCCTTTTGGCTATTATGAATAATGCTGCTGTGAACACAAATATATAGACTTTATTAAAAAAACTTTCTGGTTAAATGTGTACTTGTCTATTATTGAAAAATTCAGTATGAGTCAAGTAGAAAGCACTCTCTCACTTCAATTACTTCTGTGTGTATTTTGGCCTTTCTTCCTCTAGCTGTTTTTTGGCCTATGCATGTGAAACAAGATCATACTGTTACGGAACCTGAGCTGTTAAAAACTGTTTAAAATTTCTGACATTATTCAGTAGTTTCCTTATTTTGAGAAGCCAGGTGGTAAGTGTCTGTGATTGGCCAGGCAATGACTGGTCTAACCCTCAGAGCTCCCTGTGTGGTGGGTACAACCGTGTGCATTACTTTGTAGGGACACAGACTCTGAGAACCCCAAGGTCACCTTGCTCTTTCATAGCTGGCCTCTCCTTTCTGTCTCTTTTAGGCGAATGTCTGCAGACTACGACTCACCGTACCTCCTGAGGGTCCAGTTTCTGAGCAAAGTGAAAAGAAGGTTGAAAGAAGAGAGCAAGTAAGCCATCTCTGAGGCAAAGTTCTGCCAAGTTCTAACCTTTGTACTCCCCTAACCCTCCCTCTTGCCCTTTCCCAGGCCATTCACAGAGCCTGAATGTCAGCTGCTCTGTTGATGAAAGTCCCTCTCCACCTCATCACTCCATCTCCCATCTTCCCAGAAGCCAGACTGCTCTGCCCAGCTGACTGTGCCGTCTTGTGCCTCTGCTCTTGTTTCTTGGTGAACACTGGCTCTGTGTTGCCTCCAAATTGTAGAGACACTGGCTTCAGTGGCAGGTGCTGTGGCAGGAACGTGTTTTTCTTAAAGAGCGCAATCTGGTGGAGTCAAAGGGTTCATTGTGAACTGCTGGCAGGGCCAGAGCCTTTCTCAGCGACTGTCCCCGGAAGCACGGCTCATGTGGAGAGGCTGCCTGGAGAGGAAGAGAGCAGCAGACAGCTCTAGCCTGGGGAAGGGGTGCGTGCTGGAGGTAGGAGGTATTGAGCAGACATTCTTTTTTTTTTTGGTGGCAGCTGCTGTGCTGAGTATTGGGCTGTGAAGATAAGTCTGTCAAGATAAGTCTTGTCTTTAATTTATGGGAACTTGAAATTCTTCAGGTGAAACAGGCCTATAAATAATGATTCAAGGTCAAATGACAGGATCCAGAATTGTAAGAAGGGTTCTGGGAAGATGGGAAGGAATAACCGACTGCTTAGAGGGTGATATTGAAGCAGAGGGTTAATGAAGTAGGAGGTCCTGCTCCCCTCTAGGCCTGTGGTCCTGGGGGAACCATTTTTCTCCTTCACAAACGATAATGGGGCACCTGTTGTGTCCCAGGCACTGTTCTAGACATTTTGAGCTTAGTATGAATGAAGCACAGAGAAGTGCCTGATATCCATGGAATTTGTATTCTAGTAGGAGAATGAAAATAATAAAATGAAGTACATTTATAGATTTTAGAAATTAGTAAGTGCTGATGAAGACAAAGCAAGAGGAATGGATAAGAGTAGGCCATCTTTCCTCATGCATATGTACTATGTAAGTATAAAAGAAAAAATAAAATTATATAATTTGGTATAAATTCCATCACTGGAATCATGAGACAATGGCTTATTGAAATATAGGTCTTATTTTTTATGTGGCCAACTATTGAAAAAGAAGGCTTTTCATTGACTGTTAAATGGTTGATAACGTCTCTAAATTTGTTCTAGGTTTTTGTCTGTTCTTTCCTTCTCTTACACCCTTCCTTTCCCCACTTTCTACCAAGGACAGAGAGCTCTCTGTGCCAATGTGAATGATGAATGACTGTGAAGGGAGGTAGGGGGAAAGTATAGATATTTGCATAGGACCAGGTGAAAAAAATGTAAAGTTACATACCTGCTTAAAAAGAGAAGAGTACCACTAAAAGGATCTGGAGAAATGATTGCCTCCAGGTTGGAGCAGGAGATGACGAGGTGAGCCTTGGATGATTCATGCTGTTAACAGGGTAACACTAAGGGATGAGTGGAGTCAGAGCAACCAGAGGCCAGTTTGAAACGGCAGTCACTGGCGAAATTGGAACAACTAGACCATCCAAAAGAATGGTGACAGTAATGGCTTGTCATATTGAATAATAAAACATTATGAATATATAGTAATAATAAAAATGAGACAGCTCTTTATAGAACATCAGCTATAAATGTAGAAATAGCTATTTTGTAAGCCTGGGTAGACTCATCATGGATGCAAAAACGAGTTGGTGAAAGATTATCAGGGAACAGTCTGTTAACATGATCTCACACAACCGCCTCACAGATGACTGACTCATTCTACAACACAGTGGTACAATCTGGAGGTCAGCATTTCAGGCAAGGATGGTGGGACAGTCTGATATCATGTGACTTCTTAGGGGAGGAGGCACCCATGCCAAACTTGTTTAATTGAACCTAATAATAAGGAAACAGAAAAACCCCAAAACAGGGCATTCTACTAAATGATTGGGCAGAATCCCTCAATAAAGTCAATGTTACTTTAAAAAGATGAGACTCATCTGGAGATAAAGGAGACTAACAAGACAACATCAAATATGATGGGCGAACCTTGATTAGGTCCTGAAATGAAATCTGTGAAAGATATGTTGGGATAATTATACAGCTTTAAATATGAACCATATATTAATGAAGGTTATTTTTTGTACTTGTGATAATGGTACTTTGGTACTTTGCTTATGTAGTTGAATTAGTTTTTCATTTTCCGTGTAGCTTTGAACATTTTTTCAAAGAGAAAGTATTGAGGTAAAATGTCATAACTAAAAAGAGAGTCAGGCTTTCACCGCTGGACCCTCACTGAGGACGGGGATGAAGTCGGTGTCTGTATTGCTGGGGAAGGTCCCCTCTGCTCTCATTGTCGTTCTCCATGTCTGTCTATCAGGGCAGACATTTTCATCTTCCATGTGGCCTTGGCTGTGTCCAGGGGTGTACGGTCAGCCTAGCACCCAGGGACTTAGAAGAAGCACTTTGGAAACAAGTGGGCCCAAGCTAGAATGAGTAATGGGACAAGGGCCTTAGAGACTGTCCCTGCGGAGAAAGTGGGGAAGGTGGTCTGTTAGAATTAGACTGGGGCTGCATGCCTTGGAGATGTTTATAAAGGGTTCTTGGGTACCAGATGCTGTCAGGCTCTGGAGGACATGTCACAGCTAAAGAAGATCAAGAATTCCTGAAAAAAGAGGTGCACGTGTTCTTTGTCAGTTGACAGTTGGAAATCAAATTATGGGACCAGTTTGCCTATGTGTCCTGAACAATGATTTTCAAACTTCGGAAAGCAAGGTAAGACCTTTTTTTCCTAATCAGCGTGCTATCCAGAACCCTTGTAGATAAACCAGGAACAAGTGGCACTCTGGCCTCCCCTCACCACCCATCCAGGCCCCCTCCTTCAGGAGCCGGGAGCTGCAGCGCAGGAGGCAGGAGGGTGGAGCACGTGCCAGGATACTACTTCTGCTGCCTGGAGCAGGTGTGCTATCTAAGTGACTATCTGTGACGCCTTGCTGACTCACTGCAGAAGAACTCGGCAAGAGGGGAGGAGGGTAGGGCTACTGTTTCCTCAGGACTGAAGTCCTTGGGCGGTGGCAGCACTTGAAGGTACTGGTGGTGTCTGTGAGGCTGTTGATCGGTGAGGTGATTTCGTCATCATGTTCCCGCTGGATTCTTACGCTTCCCTCCCTGGGAGCCAGAGGGCAGACACCAGCATGGAAGCCCTGGAGGGGCTACCTTCTCTGATGCGGTTTCTGTGTGACTCTTCTGTGAGCCACCGTAGCCCACAGCATTGCAAGATGCCAGAAATCTGGATGACTCTTGCTGGCGAGAAGTCTTTGGCTCCTTTGGATGGGGGTCTGCAGTGTGCAAAGGCCGGGAGACTGAGCTGGCTCATATGTGGAAGCAGGAAAATGTAAATGACCCACGTGACTTCTAATGAGGCAAAACTTCTTGGGGGTTTCCAGGGCCCTGTTTGAACTGCAGCAGACTGAGTTCAGGGCTGGGCCTTGTTCTGTGACACGGTCATCGACGATAGTGTGTCTTGAGAACCTGGGATTCCAGGGGGTAGGGCCACACATAGATGTCACTGCCAGTCCAGTCCCTCTGTCCACTGTCCTCAAATCATTGGTGAGAGGAGTCACTCACGGTGGAGGGGAGTGGCGGAAGGCAGAGATCACCTAGCTTCTTGATGGTGTGTTTAGAGCCAATTACAATAGAGGCAGCGTCTTTGTATGGAGTTGCGGTTCACGGTGAGTTGAAAGGCCGCCTAACCTGAGGCAGATGCCCTGGCTGCCTGCTCCACTCGTGCTTCCCTTACAGAGAATATCAGCCACCCTGAGACTGCTTTCTGCAGGTCAGTGATGAGCTGCCAATACTTTGTTTCCTTGCTACTCAGCTTCTTTATCTGTACAGTAGACACGTTGATGCCTGGTTGCAAAGAGTTATTGAGCTTATATATGCAAAGTCTCCACCTGTAGTCTGGCCTGTGCTACTGATTAGAGAGGCAATGACTAAACACCAAATCACTTCCCTTTGAACTGTAAACCCAGGGACCCTGATTCATTGCTTTTCTCCCATTGACGCTGCTGCAGCCGTTTCCCTTCCTGAATCTGCCTGTTCTGTATCTCCTCCCTCCTGGGTGGTGCCTGATGCTTTTTTTTTTTTTTTAATGTTGTTATGGCCTTCTGCTCCTTAATTCCGAGCACCCCCTTGGCTATTCCCCCAAGGCCTTGCCTCTGCTCTCTGTCTGGGCGGCATCTCGGACTGCTCGTTCTTACACAGCTTGGAGTCACCTCTGTGGGAGGACGCCCACCCCACACATCCGCTCTCCTCTCGAGCCCAGTCCTCCAAGTGGTGATGCTGGTTCTCATTGGTCTCTGCATGGTGGTGCTTTTATGTACAGGATATATATACTCTATGATGTATTATTATTTTAGTATTGGAATATGTGAAATCTGGACCATATATGTGAGCAGGTATACCCAGAAATCTCTAGGCTGCATTACACTTTTGCATGGAACATAGGTATACTCATTGAGGAAATGTTCTGACCCTGTCTCTCTTCAGTTTAAGAACCTTCCAAGGCATCTTACATTCCACTTCCTGGTCACTGGAGAAGGAATATTTTTTTCTTATGTGTTTTCCCTCAGAGCCATTGAGTCCCATCCACTTCGAGGAGACTCTGATGAAACTGTCTTGGAGATGGGGTAGGGACATTAAGAAGAACACGGGGTGGTGTGTGAGGGGTTCAGGGAGACAGGAGTAAGCATGGGGTGCGGGGCACAATTCCCTGCCCTTTAGTAGAGTTTGACCATCCCCTTTCCTTAGAAGTTCCCCGCCACCTCTCTCCCCTGATTGCCTCCTTCTCTCTTAGGGATTGATCCCTCCATCGCGAGGAGTGTTCATTTTTCACAAGAACCATCTTTCTCACACAGTCTACCAGAGAGGCTCAGTCCTAGGCCTTGGCCCTGTCTTAGATAATAGGCAAATGAGGACAGAGAGAAGAAGAAAATGATTTCTTCTTTCAAATAAAATACCGTATGTTGTTGTAAGAAAACAATTACCAAAATATTGGGTATTTTGATTTTATTCCAGTGTAGTGCCACTGATTGCCCAGACCCCCCTGGCCAGTTCGCCTTAGGTGACCACTCAGCCCATCAACAAACCAACTCAATAATAGTTCCTTATTTTTTTCCCTGGTTGTTTTGCCTTCACTGAACAGGTTCACTTACTTTCCCCAAACCCCTGGTATCTTCTCCCAGCTCAGAGCCCTTGCTAAGGTGCTAGCCCAGACCTGGAGTCTTTTCCCAGCTGACTCTTTCTTCATCCAAGTCTTCCCTGTCCTTTGAAACCTTACCAAAGGCCTCCTACTCCCAGACTTTCCCTGCTTTGCTGATTCTACCTCCTTTTTACCAGACTGCCCCTCACTCGGCACTTCACCATTTGCTGCTAAGAAGTACTCATACAGTTGCAGATTTATGTCTGTGAGATTTTTGTGCAAAGTATACTTGTGCACATACACAATGCAGAAGTGAGGCCGGCTTTTCAGTTTGTGCCCCCAGAGCCTAGTGCTCTGCCTCGCACACAGAGGCGCGTAACAGATGACTGTTGATGATGCTGATTCAGTGTTGTATCTGTTGCTAGGGCTGCCAAAACTAAGTACCACAGACTGTATGACTGAAACAAATTTATCAGCTCACAGTTTTGGAGGCTGGAAGTCTGGGATCAAGAGGCCAGGCAGCAGAGCCAGCTTGTCTCTGATGGCTCTTGGGAGGGTCCTTCCTTGTCTCTTCTAGCTTCTGGTGGCTCCTGGCAGTGCTTGACTTGTGGCAGCATAATTCTAATCTTCACATGGCATCCTCCTGTGGGGCTGTCTGCTCTATATCCGAATTTCTCCCTTTATGTAAGGATATGCATCATACCAAATTAGGCTCTTCAGTAAATGCTAATTACCGCATTTTATCTTGACTGTATTTGCAAATGAGATCGAACTCTGAGGTACTAGCAGGTAGGACTTCAGCATGTCTTTTTTTGGCAGGTCCTAACTCAACTCATAAGACAATTATTTTTAAACTATTACTTTCTTAAATTATATTAATAAATCAGATAAATTAGCTGTGGATTTTTATTTATATATTAAAAATCATGAATAATGTGGGAACGGGAACACTAATTGGTGTGTGGGCACACATTTCAAGCGAGAAGTTGATACATGTGGATTATGATTTTTATAAAATTGTTGAGGGTTAAAATTAAAATTGGTAATAGTTCCTTTTGAAATTAAATCCCTACTATTTTCAAAGAACTTTATGAATGTATATATCCACATGCCTACCCAAATCTATATGCAGTAGTTTCTTACGCACACGCCAATACACAAATGCACTCCTAGAATAAAAGGCAGAACCAACAGCAGCTGTTACAGATTCGTCTTCATGAATCAGGGCCGTGTCGCATAGCTGCATTTTAGAGGCCACGAGCTCAGCTTGCTGATTCTGATCTGTAGAGTGACGAAGTCTTTTGCAAATCAACAAAGTAGCTTGAAGCAGAGATTGTATTTTATTTAATTCAATATTGTATTTTTTTTATTGAAGAGATGTTGCATTTTAACATTAACTTGTTTTGAGGTATATATAATAGTATTTTTGCATTTACATATAGCACAGTAGATTTATCAATATTCCACCCCCTTTTTTATTTTCTCCCTTCATTTACAATTTTTAAAATAGCTCTTAATACCCCACCATTATAGGTCTCCTTGAATGACCAGCATTTTTAAAGAAGCTGTATTTCTTCAGATCTTGATGAACCCTGAGTGAGGGAGAGCAGATATGTGTATATGTTTGAAAAGTCAAGGGCTTTCATAGCCCAGTAAAAAATTTCAAAGGAGGAAACTCTTGCCATTCAGTTTTATAGTCCCCTTTCTCTTAAAAACCTTAGATGAATAAGATAGCTTTTACAATATCAGGGACTGTGCCAGGTGAGGGAGTGTGCCTACATGATTCAGATTGGGCCTGGGCTGCCCAGGCTGATAGTTTGCAGGACTTATGTCTCTCAGACACAGCAGCCCTGGAAGATGGGAGGAGGCCTGGCTTCTAATCCTGCTTCCCCAATGACCACTGTCATGGTCGGGCCAGTCAAGACATTTGTAAAGGCCTAGTTCTTCTTCTAGAGACTGGAAACATTATCCTAGAGCCAGCGTTTTTCCAAATTTCTTTAGCTATGAAACTCTTTATTCAAATGAAAATATCTGGGAGCACCACTGATAAAAAAGTGGAAACGCAGTGGCTGTGGTTTCAAGTAAGGCCACGGCTGTGCTGGCTGTCCCAGCAGTCTCCCCCCATCCCTCTACCCTCAACCTTATCAGATTCTGAGGAGGGGCTGGGATATTGTTTACAACCCCACTGGATGACATTTTTCTAACCTCTGGAGACTGTGATTCTCTAGTTCGGGGGTGAGAATTTCACTGTCAGGGCAAATCTGATGACTATGATGGAAACAGCAAAAAACAAACATAAGAGAGAGGTGGACAGACAGACAGAGACATCCCAACATGTGGAATTTAGGAGGAACCCAAGCATTCATAAATGCAAAGAAACCACATCACTGGTAACAGAATCTGCTGTATCTACCAGTATCCCTATCTGCATACTAGGTATTTTATGTGTATTGCTGTAAGTATTCCTTAGGACAACCCTCTGGAATTGGTGGTTATCCTCATTTTACTCTTCTGAATCCTAAAGCTCAGTGAAGTGGATTTGCTGTTTCACCAAGGTCTGTGACTGGTCATGTTGTCACGGGAATGTCAACTTGTATGCTTTCTCCTCTCAGGGAAAGCCTGTTTTGGATATTTATATTTTATTGGTCAAGGTTATCTAAAGTATATTCTGAACTACTGAGATCCAGAAAAGACGTTCCTGATTTGTACCCCTGATATTCTGTTTTTCCCTGGGATTGCTAGGCCTGCACAACTATTGTCTGCTTAGAAGCTGTAAAGCAGGATCTTTAAGAAGTTACCTCCTTTCAGGATGCTGTCATTAAAACAGTCACTCTCTTTGGGCTTGCTGCTTGGCTAGAGGTTTTTCTTTTCCTTCTCATCTTTAAGCATTGAACTCATGATGGGGTGCCCCTGGTGGCTCAGGAGTTAAGTCTGTGGCTGTGGCGGCAGTCAGGTCATGACCCGAGGTGGCAGGGATGGAAAGGTAGGGGCGGCAACCAAAATGAACACTAAATAAATAAATGCTTCCTCCTCTGTTCCTGCCTGCTTACTTGACTTTATTTCTTCATTCCTGCCCGCTTCATTTCTCTTGAAAAAACCAAAACCAAAACAATGACAGGTCTTATTTAGGAAGTGGTTCCTATCTAATCTCTGAGATAGTGAAAATGAACAAATATCTTAATAAGCCAAGGTTTCCATTTCTGTGAGGAGCTTTTCTCAGACTGTGGAGAAGCCCTTTGGGCTCAACTGTTGTGTTCATTTTTGTCACATGAAGGCAAAACCATGCTAGTTGTGAGTAATGGCCAGGGGCCAGTAAGATGTACTAAGATGCACTCACAGGTCAGACAGGTTAGAGCACATTCCTGAAAGTAACGCCCTCTGCCTGCACATGGACAAGCTGCCTGGTGGCTCAGCATGCCCCAGTCCCTGGATCAGCTCTGTCCTCTGGCTAGAAGAAGAGATTCATGGCAAGAAGCTTTGGAAAAACTTGGCTTCTGGTTTGCAAGTCTCTCAAATTCATGTTATGGCCCATCTGAGTCATACTGGTAGGCAGGCATTGGACCGGCTGCCTGTCCTGGCCTTTGGGCTGGGTGCTGACTGGCTGTCTCCCGCTGTCAGTTTTGATTATGTTACATGTTTATGCTGTTATTTATTCTCTGCAATCCCTTTTGACCAAGGGACTTTCCTCCTTTGCACATATTGATCCTTAGTATTTAGGATTACCAGCTATTCCAAATATTTTGGCAAAAGTCCAATTCCTGAAATCTTACTTCCTTCAGAATGTACTGTCGATTATCTGTTTGTGCTGATAATGGGGATCTGGCAGTGAATACAGCTGACACAGCCTCTGCCCGCTACAGAGCTTGCTTTACTGCATGGTTATATATTCTCATTGAAAGTTTGGGAAATGTGGCCACTTGCCACTGGTCTCCCTAACTCTAAATTTTCAATGGTGGGAAAGTCTTCAAAGCAGGAATTTAGGCTGAGTTACTTTTTAATAGCTTCTCCTTTTAAGATTTTTATCGCTAACTCTCTCTTTACGGGAAACAGCTTATACTTTAGGGAAAATATGGTCTTGTAAGTAAATTTTCAGCTATGAGTAAATCTTAGAGAATGGTAAATTGAGAGAGTCTCTGTTTTACTGACTATGATTTTTGTTACTTCTACCACGTTTCAAAAGTAGGTTGGTAGTTTCCTTCCCCTTTTTGGGTAATAATAATTTTCTTTTTATCCCATACATTTAATAGGGCTTTTGTTTTCAATGTAATTTTGCCCCATGTTCTTCCATGCCAAGGAGGTTTTTCTAGCTCTAGTGTACATTTTTTTAATTTAGTTTTTAATGCTAAGCAGCATTATAAGGAGATTTAGAAAAACTTTTGACCATGAGGAATGAGAAACATATGCAGAAGGAGATGGACGCATGTGTGATGAATAACTGACCTTTCAACTGTTGGCCCGCGGTCAGCCCTTTCCATCTATGTTCCATCCACTGCCTCTGCCCTGTGTCCCACATGTCATAAGTATTTAAGCAGGCCTCTCTCAAAGGTAAGGGCTATCTTGTAATATAATCGCAATGCTGTCATGCCTAAAATTAATATTTAACTTATAAGAAGATATTTTAAAGGATGTAAGAGGAGAAACATTCATTTCTAAAGACTGCCAAATGCATTATTTCTTTTCATTTCTTTTTATTTTTTCTGTTTTCCTTCAGTTTTGACCCAAGTTTACTTTTAGATTTTATTTTTTTTAAGGAAAGTTGCAGGAGGGAATGAAGGATAGCAGAGGAAGACAGGGAGAGAGAGAAACAAGAAACATTTTATTTTATTTACTTGTTCATCTTGGTAGCTCCCTCTGACGCCAGGACACAAACCCTGGTCCTTGGGATGTATGTAGACTGCGCTGGCCAGAAGCAGCTGACCAAACTCTTGTTCCACCAGGGCGTGACAGCATACTGACATTTTGTAAAAATGATAGCAGACCTGAAACCCTGCAACTTTTGTGGATTTCAAATTTATGACTGGGTCAAACATCAGCTTCCTCTTTCCATATAAGAGGGACAAAGGTTGTTCCCTTCCAGTGAATCGTATTTGCAAGTTCTGGGTCATTTCCCAGAACCCCTTCTAACTTCTGAAGCTCCCTGTTCATTCAGCAAACATTTACTGAGAAATTCGTTGCATGTTAATCACTGTTGGGGATTATAGTGGAAGAGAAGACATGGCCCTAGATATCTTGGTATTTCCAGCTGATAGGGAGCAGGCCATATATATAGTGACACTAAAAGTCACACATATAGTGATGCTAATCGTTACTTATGGTTACAGTGAATGTTAGGGAGACCTAACCTGTCTGAAGAGACAGTGAAGATGTCCTTGCGAGAGGGACATTTCAACCCAGTGGTGGACACTGCAGGCAGAAGGAACAGTTTGTGTAAATGCCCTGAGGCAAGAAGGAGGTTGGCTGATAAGAAAACAGAAAAGAGGCAATAAGACTGGAATGCGGTGGGAGCTGAGGGGAGAGGGTCAGAGAAGGCTGGAGAAGAGCCTACCCGCCCTGGGCCCCCTTTTCCCAACCAAAGGCCAAACTCTTGGCTTCCTTACCCTGAAGGTTGGGTTACACAGGGAGATGCAAGTTCCAGTTCCTTTCCTGACTCTAGAAGGCATCGTGGTCAAGGAAAGAGCTTGGACTTGGAAAGGCAGGCACTTGAACACTACTGCGTTGTAGAAGCGAGTCATATTCACAGAACAGTGTTATTGTGGAGATTAAAAATATTTTATCAAAAAATGACTGGACAACACTATTTTTCTCCTCTTCTTCATCACGTCCTTTTCTCTCTGTCACAACCCAGTAGCTCCTCAACTGACGCCCGACTGCTCTCCTCACAGAGTGGCCCATACTGATGGCACTCTTCTTGAGCTGAGCCCTGTGCTGGGTCCTTCCCTGAAGGGCTTTTGTTTAGATCCTGACTTTTAAATAATTTCTCAGTTTTAGTTTTTTGAAAATCAAAATACAATTTTTAATTAAGCAGTGATGCCCCTTTGTCCACCCGCATGTGAATAAGTGAAATCCCATATGATTGAGAAAGCTGTCATTAAAGGCTTGGGTTTAATCTTTCTAGATGTTTCACCTGCATAAAAGCTCATTTTCAAAACAAAACATGAGAATCTGAAAATTATTTTTCCTTAACAGATCCTCAGTGTATTTCCCTATGCCTAGTTTTTCTATCCATGACCTCTAGGATAGTGTTTCACAGCCCTCGTTGTTTTTGCATTGGTCGAGTTTTACCCCACTGGCGGTGGTCCATCAACCCTCTGCGTCAGCCACCTGGGCATTGTCCTACAAGCCTATCCACCTGTGGAAGCCTTTGCTTTGCAGAAATATCTTTAACCATAGCTTTATTGTCCTAATCAGCTTGTTTTTCAGGAATTGGGTGGAGTCCATTCAGAGGGAACATGTTTTTATTTCCTGGTGTGTGGGGAGTTTCATTAGAGCTCTTCCTCTTTCTAATTGCATGACTAGTAAATCAGGGCTAATTCCAGCTTCTCACTCCACCAAGAAATGTTTGCCAGCCCACTCACCTAAACTGATGTGCAAATATCAAGAGTTCTGTCAGTCCATGGAACTTTAGTGTGATGGGCTCAAGTGGAAGCATTTTCAGAAGCAAATAAAGAGTTTCACAGCTACTCATATTGCATCTCCTCCCATGTATGTGTAAGAGGGTGGGAAGCAATAGATGTTTTATTTTTTTTTTACTTAAAAAAGTGCTCACAGTGTATGCCTTTGTGTCTCAGACGGCTGAGACACTGGTGTGCCAACCTTGTACAATGCAGGGACACCAGTTCGAGACCCAGGACTGGGGTGAAATACCAAAATGAACAACTAAATAAATAAAGATCTTTCTTCCTTCCTTGAAATGCACCTTCCTCCCTTCTTCTCTCTTAAGAAAAGAGTGCTCACACTGTAAACAAGTAAACAATTCAAAAGAGCATAAAGGAAAAATATGAAGTCATCCCTATCTCCGGGACCCCTGTCCTGTCCCATTAAGGTCATTGCTATTAATAATTTGTTGTGTATTTTCCTAGACTTTTCTTTGCTTTTATACATTTTGAAAAAATGGGATCACAAAGTACTTCTTATTCTGCCATGAATGATTTAAAAATGCAAATTGCATTTTTTTACATGAAACATGTTTTGCAAGTGTGTAGAAAGAATTTATTCAAAAGTGGCTTAAATATTATTAGAACAGAGTTGCCATGATGGAAATCAGGTTTCTGTGCTGTGGCATTGTCAGGTGCCATGGTTAGCCCCAGGGAGGATTTGGCGTAAGTTGGTTTGTCTATGAAGTCTGAATGCCTGATCTTGATGTTTTCTTGCCTCTTTCCTTCCATGCTGTGGAAGCCTCTTCTCTGTCCCCTTCATCTAACAAAGTCTGCAATGCGAGTATATATGTAGAGTCAGACAAAATTGGGCTTAAATCTAGATGTGTCATGAAAGGCAGGGTACGTAACCTCTCTAAACTTCCATTTTCTCAGCTATAAAATAGAGGACAGTTGGTCACAGGGTGATTTTAAAGATTAAATGTGCAAGGAAAATTCCCATCTAATAGCAGGTGCTCAGAAAACCATTTCCCTCTTTCCAGTTTCCTGAGCCCTTGTTCTACAAAGCTGTGTTAGGACTTGGAAAAGTTGCTTCTTCCCAAAGGTATTTGCATTTCAACACTGATGAATGCTTTAAACGAAGAAATCTGAGAGGAGGAAGAGTCTTTTGACTGAAGTAAACCTCCTCTCCTTGACTTTTCAGACATACTTCATGAATTTCATTAAAAGAAAAGATAGTGTACTTATCCAACTCCTTGTCTCAAGACTGGCCCCAGTATCAGCCTAACCTCAGAGCACATTCAACTGCCATATGGAAACCAATAGTCTTTTCTCTGGTATCTCAACATCTTGCATTTCAGACCATATATTTAGTGATGAGGTTGAAGTCATATGGCGGAACTGGAATGTGAGAGTTCAAATGCTTACTGTTGTTATCAGTGACCATACAAGACCATCTGGTACCTTGTGAGAGCTAGAAAAAGGTGCCCCTTTTGGGAAGGTGCCTGCTATGAATACTCTACTAAGTGAAGAGCACGGGGCCTTAGTCTAAATTGAGAAAGGTGCTCTTCCTCCAAGGCAAAGGCTGACTGAGCCCCTTCCAGGTGCTGCTTGGTGAGCAGAAACCAACCTAGATTTCTGATCACTCTCTCCTCACTGCCTGACCACCCTGTGCTGGAGACAACCTTTATAACCATATACTGTGGGCTCTGTATAACAGCTATTTGCTCGAGACCTAAAGAGTCATTATTCTCTTCTCTTTTCCTTTCCAATTTCAGTATCCTGACCTAAGCAATGGAGAACCGACCAGGAAACTCCCTCAGGGTGTTGTCTATGGAGTGGTACGAAGATCTGATCAAAATCAGCAGAAAGAAATGGTGGTATATGGGTGGTCCACCAATCAGTTGAAGGAAGAAATGAACTACATCAAAGATGTGAGTCATTTAAATAATATTTTTCCTGCTTTTATACTCTTTTGTAGCATGTAAGAAAATAGTTAGAAGCATTGATACGAATGTAATGCATTTTGGAAGAATTCCTAGCACTATCATTTTGGAGGGAAATGTTTCTACATGACTTCAGGGTAATATCAAAAGTACAGGTATAATTCTGCGAAGAGGTACAGAGTGCATGTCTGGATGTTATGAGTAGGGCTATATAGAAGACTAAATGGCTTTCTTTTTTCTGTGTATGATAGGGAGATTCTTCTGCATGTTGCTTATTAAACTAGACATTCTTACTGTATGAGTTTCGACATGTGTGTAGATTTGGATGCTTTTGGCTGTAGGTAACAGAAAAACCAGCTCAAAAAGTAAAATTGTCTCCTGTGAATATTAGTGTAGGAGTAGGTGGGTTCTAGGCTGAGCTGTTCCAGATTTTGGTTCTGTTTCTCTGAGTTTCCCTGGGTTATAGCCCCCATCCTCAGGCTTACAGCATTACCTGAAAGTATGATGGTTTTTGGAGGAAGAAAAGAAGCCACTCATCTCTGATTATTCTTTAGAGGGCCCCTATTATACTTCTTCTTACGTCTCCTTGTCCAGGATTGGATCAATGCATATTCCAGGTCCCTCATTGTCAAAGAAAATGGGATGACTGTGCTGGTGCAGACAGGCAGTTGGGCTGCATCAGATATTGGCATATCAACCACAATGGACATTATCCAACCCAGGCTGATCAGAGCCATTGCTTTACATTTAATATTATATTTCTTATGTTTTAATTCATGTTTGTATAGATTGTGGGATCTTCAGAACTCCTACTCCCTGCACCCCATTGTATTTGGTGGGTTTGTGGCTAAATCACAAAGTCATGTAGTCTGTTTCTGTATGAGTTTTTGAAAAGAACATCTCTTGTCGAATATCAAAAATCATCAAATCTCCATTGGCAACCTTCTATAATGTGTCTTGAATGGCTTGGCTACGTAGATGATTTGGAGGAATGAAAAATAATGTTGCTTTGATTAAAAATAATGAGAAATGCTTAACAGAGAAAATAAAGTCAGAAAAGTTACACTCCTACACAAACACACAAAACATGTTCCAACAACCACCAACCTCAAATTCCCAGTCATCTAGCCCCCAAAGATAATTTTTAACCATTCAGAGTATTTTATTCCTGATTTTCTGCTGTGGGAAGCAACTTGAGCATGCCTAGTCTCCTCTATTTTTTTTTTTTTTTATAGATATCCTTAGACTTTCCTTATTTGAATGCTCCAGGTAACAGGCACTGCTTCAGAGGTGTAGACCTTCTATGCAGAATGGAATGTTCCAAATTACCCAAGACAGAGATAGCAGGTTCTGGCTGATTATGAACCAGGGATGACATGCCAGGTTACAGAGGTGGTTCTGACTTGCATTGCCAACCTCCACTGTGATCAGCAACATAAACTTCATTTCCAGTACCCACCTTCTATAGCTGACTTTAGACCCATCCCGGCCTGCTCATTCCTAAGCTTGTTTATGGGTTTGTGCTCTCTTGTGGGTGGCTCCTGCCTTTCTGCAGCATTTACCAGAAGGAGTGACACTCAGATAAAGATTCCACCCACTCCCCACTGGTGAGTAGTGTGAGAACCAGCTCAGGGCCATGGGCGAAAGCCATTCTGCCTGCCTAGAATGAAAAGTTGTGCTTTGGCCCCCATTTTCCCAGAATGTATATAGTGAATGACAAGAATATAGACTCTACTACAAGATTCATCTTGGGAAGCGTTGGCATCTTGACTTGTCCCCTCTCCCCCGACATCTCTACCACTGTCGAGTTACCCATAATAAGCATCCAGTCTAATTTAGAACACTTGCAAGCTCTGCAAATACAACTTTAAGATTAGCTCTCTTCCATGCTGTCCGCTCCACAGTGATCATACTAACCAAATGCCTTGAACCCTTCCTGTAGCAAAGTTTTGAAGCCTCCCTGGAGATGCCCCCCAGAGACTCTGTTCTGCTTGTGGACCCTCCTTGTCCTTAAGGCACCAGAGAAGGGAGGAGATGGAGACTGTTTGTAAGGTTTTTTTGAAAGCCCTGCTACTTCCCTCCTCTCCTATTGTGTCATTATAGAGGATTTTTAAACAGTGGTTTTATAAACAGTGGTTAGGGATTACATTGACTTTATTATTATATTCTGTGCCTTGGATAAAACTGGTGATTATTGAGGAACTAACTTCTGATTTTACGGTCTCTCGGGGGTCAGCTTTCCTGCCTTTCATTCCAGACATTAAATTACTATGTGACAGAGCAGAGCTAGGAAAAATAGAGGTTACTTTTTCTTTCTTTCTTTTCTTTTTTTCTTTCTTTTTCTTTTTCTTTCTTTCTTTCTTTCTTTCTTTCTTTCTTTCTTTCTTTCTTTCTTTCTTTCTTTCTTTTCTTTCTTTCTTTCTTTCTTTCTTCCTTCCTTTCTTCTTTCTTTCTTTCTTTCTCTCTTTCTTTCTCTCTCTCTCTCTCTCTCTCTTTCTTTCTTCTTTTTCTTGTGGTCCACTTGGCAATGTGTTTGCAGACTCAACTTGTTAAATGTGTGATTAGGGGCAAATGCTGCCTCACTGTGGTATGAGGGTGATTAGTGAATTTCAGGGAAATATTTTCTCTTCGGTGCTTATTATTTGGATAATAATGTTTATTAATACTTATAATTATGTAGTCATAATTATGATCATGATAATTCCCTTGGTTTCTAATTAGATATCTGGAGCAATCTTCTCCCTTAATTTCTCTAATTGTTCTTTTTCTGAGATTGTTTTTTGTGGGGCCCTTCTTTCTTTAGGCTTTCTTAAAAGTATAGAAATCACACATGGAAGCATTATGGCTTGATCTCTAATATCTTTGTGGACTACAGGTGAGGGCCACTTTGGAGAAAGTAAGGAAGAGAATGTATGGAGACTATGATGAAATGAGGCAGAAGATTCGCCAGCTCACCCAGGAACTGTCAGTAAGTCATATCTCAGAGACATGGGACTCTTGGAGAGGCCCAAGTGTCTGAAGATGCTTGAATTTATGATGTTTTTATAATGGGAGTCATACCTTAAATGAACAAAAGGAATTTTATCAAAAAGGAAGTTTATATCTAAAGGACATATTTTATAGCAAGGATAATCTTTATATTTAAAACATTCCCTCCAAAGTAAAAAACAAGGTAAGGAAACCAGCTATCACCATTTTTTTAAATCTTGTACCTAGACCATGGAGTTAAATAAGAGAAATAGATTTAGAGATATAAAAACTCGACAGGTAGATTTAAAACCATCACTATTTACAAACTTACCTGTTTACCTACCCTGAAAGTTCAAGTAAACCAATGAAAATAACTGTAATAAATGAATCCTTTTAGCACAATAAAAAATTAATGGACGCAAATAGGTTTCTGTATACAAAAAACAACCAGTTAGGTGAAATAACAGCAACAGAAATCTGTCATGATACCATATCTAGGAGGAAACTTTAACAAGTGGAAAGATACACTATATGCTTAAAAAGGAAGCACAAACATCTTAAGAAGTCAGTACTCTCCAAGTTAATATACAAATTTAATATAACTCCAAAATGCCAACAGATTTTTATTTTAGGTTGTTTTTCTACAATTGGATCAAGGAATACAGACAATAAATATGAAGTTTGGGGGAAATTCTGGGGAAAAGAAACAAATGACAGAGGTATCCCTATCACTGTGAGAAGGAACTGAAAACAACTTCAGAGATTTACGCAGTACAGTACAGCACTGGCATGTATATACATAGACATCAATGATAAAAAGCTAGAAATACAGTCTAATATGTGACTAACGTATGAGAGGAAAATGGACTGGTGTATATATATATATATATATATATATATATATATGTATATATGTATATAATTGGGACACTTATACCTGGAATAATGCCTTATAAATGCCAAATAGATCAAAGACTTAAATTCTAAAAGTGAAACTCAACAGTGCCCGAAGAAAATGTAAGTGAATTCTTTCATACTCTTGGGTTAGGGAAGATCTTTTCTTAGTGTGACATGCAATCCCAAAACCACAAGAGAAATACCTGGTAACTGACTACATTAAAAAGAAAAGCAGGTGCTGGCAACAGAACCCAAGTTAAATGACAAAACTGAAAAAGAACGATTTGCCCTTCATTTGTAGATACTAGGCTAATGTCTGAGTTTTGAAAGATGTATATAAATTGTCAAGATAGTTGTAACAGATAAATTATAGTAAAGAAAAGCTGAAGAGCTCTTACATGCAATGACAAGGTGCTCTACCTTAATCTTAATAAGAGACAGTAAGCGAGACCTGTTCTAAGATGTCATTTTTATTTATTAGACAGGTAGTGGGACAAGACACTATATTAGTAGTGCCTTGGAGACACAGACTGGCTGATCACTAGTTCGAAGGTAATTTTGTATTACTCTTAGAGCTGTTTTGAAACATCTACCCAAATTACAAATGCCTATATCATTTGATTAAGCAATTCTATTCCTAAGAACTTACTCTATAGATAAAAATCTCACATATGTGAAGTGGCATATACATGACCTTAGTTATTGCAGTGTTGTTTGTAATAGTAAAAAGGCTGGAAACCTCAGTGTCTTTTAAGAAGGAGAAAGTAAGTAAGTTCAAACTCTACAAAGGAACACAGAGTTATTAGGAAGAAGGTAAGGAGAGAGGGAGGAAGGGAAAGAGAGAAAGAAAAGAATTAGTAATTTCCTCAAAAAGTGACATGGAAAAATTTCAAAGATATAAAGTAGATGGTGAAAAAAGCAAAATATAGGAAAATATGTGTAAGATGCTCCCATTTATGTCAGTCGGGGAAGATAATCTATATAGATTGTTTTGGTTGCGCACCAAAGGGAAGTAACTAACACTGCTTCCCAGTTGGGGGGTCTGGGGTGTGTGAGGTCATAACTGAGCAGATGGGACAGAAATGGAAGGGTTATTCATTCTAATGTGTACTTTTTATGTTATTTAAATGTTTAGATTATTTGAGTGGTTTACCTACTCAAAAAAATTAAGAAAAAACAAACCTTGCACTGTTTGAACCAAGCTAATACTGGTGATTTTTTTCCCTTTAAATTGTGATTAATAATCTGAAAGAAAAAAAAGTCCATGCATATATGACATACCTTTCCTAAGCATTAGTATCTGCAGGAAGGAACTATACTTCATGATAGTTGTGTGTTCAAGTTTAGTTTATGACTCTACTGTGTACTTATCTGCTTAAGTAAGTTCTATTGCCTTGATTATATCGGTTTTGGCATATAAACATATCCACATAGCTTATTCTCACTGGTGTAGAGGAAGAGACTTGTGAAAATCTCACTTTATGGACATTCACTCTGCCATTTACTGACAGACACTAACAACTATAATTAAAACCAAACGGTTGCATTTGCAGGAATGCATAAGCAGGTCTCTGCCTCTTCATCTCCATTGTTATCTCCCGCACAACTTCATTTTCTCATGCTTGAGTTGCCAGACTCCATCTCTCTGCTGCCATCTCTTCCTCCTCCATTCCACACTGCACAAGGCAGCCAGATTAAGCTTGAAAAATTACTACTATATGGGCATACCTCTGCACAAGAACCTGCCACTTATTCCTGGTCCTGGCCTTTTTCAGCTCTTCTTACACTCCCTGGATGCACCTCTGCTCTGTCCTTCTTGGCTTCTTTTCTGTGGCTCCCACAGGCCATGTGGGGATCTACCCTTAGTCTTCCCAGAATCTTACCCCCAGTTCTGTTGCCTCTCTCCTTTCATCCCTCTTTTTCCCTCCCTCCCTCCCTCCCACGTTCTCGCTCTCTCTCCCTCTCCAGCCCTTCTTTAAAATTTAGTTTACAAATAGCCTCTGATGAAAATCTCTCAACATGTTAAACACTTGATTCACTCAACAATGACATATGACAGCAGCAGTAGCAAACACAGTGAGGCCAAAGCATATTCTTTTTATGGTGAATGGAAAGAACAAGATGGCACTAGACTCTGTTCCAGCTGGGTTCTAGTTCTAACTGTGTTATTCTCAGCTGTCTGTGAGCAGATCCCTTAACTTCTGTGATTTTATATATGTTCTCTATAAAGGGGAACAGTCTGGCTACAGTATAGTGCTATTATGAGAGCTGGGCGAGGCCTAGTAGGTGAATGTGTAAGTACTTTCCAAAGAAAAGGTAAGATTGCCTCTCTACTACCTGAGTCATGGAGTTGTTTAATTTTTCAATTTAAAGCTGTGCTTGAAATATCATTGACATATATGTTTCCTCTCAGAAGAAAGCTCTAGTCTAACCCAAGATTACTGTAAGAATGTATGGATTGGTGTTGTGTAACTGTCACACCTCAATCTCTCTAGGTTTCCCAGGCTCAGCAGGACTACCTGGAGAGTCACATCCAAACACAGTCATCAGCCCTGGACAGTTTTAATGCCATGAACTCAGCTTTGGCTTCGGACTCCATTGGCCTGCAGGTATCCGTCTGCTCACTGTTGGCCTGGGTGCCTGCTGTTTCAGTGCAAGAACATCTAGCCACGAGTGGGCCCTGTGCCTCTGTAGAAATGTCCCCAGTTGATTATTCAGAATCCTTTAAGCATAACCACAGTAAAGACTGCAAGAAAACAGTGAAAGAAGTTAAAGGAAGTGCTTCCAAGCTGAGACTCTACACCTTGGAGCTTAGAGTTTCACTGTTTTTTTTCTCATTAAAATGGGAGTTTAGATCCTGAGTGCAGGACTAGACATGTCACTTGCTCCTTTAGATGCCAAGTGGTCTTTAAGTGTCAGTGCCTAAAACAGCATGTTAGCGCCTGTTCCCACAGTCCAGGTGTCACAGAACGTTTCACCCAAAGGAAAGACAGACTTAACCAAAGGCAATCTGTATTCTCTCATGGCAAGGAACTCCTAAAAAGTGGTTCAGTGTGTTTTCCTAAATTAGAAATTATTATCCATGGAAAGAATTCATATGCATTCCAAAGAACATCTTATAGTGCTAGATAGGGAAGGAGAAAGACTCAGGATCCTCCATTTGTGGAAATGTTGTCAACCGACGTCAAGGGGATTGCCCTCCTGATTGATTGGATCTGCAGTGAGTTACTCCCTCAAATAATGCCCACTCTTTCTCTTCCACCTGAACCCTCCATCTGATATGCAAATTAACTTTAAAATGTTCAGAAGAAAGCATCATATTTACCTGAAATAACTTCCCTTGGCTTTAGTTTCTAAATAGGCAAACAATAGTTTCGGTCCCTCCTCCAACTTTATTTGACTCTTATCTTTTTACCCTCCTCTGAAAAGTTCCATAAACTGTTTCAAATCTTTTCTGGTTCTATATAAATAATTTATGAGATAAGCAAGCAGATTTTCATGTTGAAATTATCCACTTCCCCCTGCTCTTAGTATTCTTTAATAATAGCTTTTATGGCAGTAGTGCCGAAAGCAAACCTAGGCCAGTGTCCCACAGTGGGTCAGGCTGGACTCATGTTTGGATTTGTCTGGGAGACTCATTTATGATTGGGTTGCTAAGTTCCACCCTTTTCCTGGCTCTTCTTAGTGCAAGTCAGTTTTCCCCTGGCCTTAGGCCAAGCCCGACTTTAGGTCTGGCTTATTCAATAGCCTTTGTTTCTCCTTCCTCCTGTCAATACGGGGGATCTCGAAGGCTCTTCTTCTTCCTTCCCTCTTGGACATTTTCTCACTCCTGGTTGACCAGGAAATACTATACTTGGCCAGAGTTCAGACACGGTTGGTATCTGTACTAAGTCTCTGTTTTCTCTTCCCCTTCATACTTTGATTCACAATCTGGCTAATGCTCCAACTTTTACTTCAGAAGTCAGCTGTTAGGACAGGGTTAGCTCCAGCCTAAAGAACCTGACTGATTCCTGGTTATCAACCAGTCTCTTAGTCTTAGGCAGACAGAAGAGCCTTATAACTAAAAGATGAAACCATCGTTTAAGAAAAAGAAGAAAAGAAAGACACCATCCCATGGTCAGGAAACTCAGCTGAGTCTGAAGTTAGTTGGTTTCTTATATCTGTAAACCCCGGTTATCAACCAGTCTCTTAGTCTTAGGCAGACAGAAGAGCCTTATAACTAAAAGATGAAACCATCGTTTAAGAAAAAGAAGAAAAGAAAGACACCATTCCATGGTCAGGAAACTCAGCTGAGCCTGAAGTTAGTTGGTTTCTTATATCTGTACACCCCAAACTCTTCTATTGCCTGGTCTGCCCCATTTTCATTACTATTGACCACAGACCCAGACCCTTGGTTTGATTTCATTGACTGTCAGTACCAGAAAGAACTGTTGAAATAATCTCAGTCCCCTCATTTTGTTTTACTCTTTAAAGGAAAGGTGCAGGCAGCAATGAAGGAGAGTAGGCAGAGGAGAGGAAGAAACATCTTTATTTTATTTTTATTTAGTTGTTCATACTGGCTGCTTCCCCTGGGCCTGTGCCTTGAACCCAAGGGTATGTGACTTGCTCCTTTGGAGGTGATCGACCTGACTGCTACTCCACCAGGGAATACCATGTCCCCTTGTTTCACAGATAACAGAGAAATGATGAACAAGGTGTCTAGCTAGTGGCTAGACCCTAGTCTCTTGGTCTTGATTGTTGGGTCACAAATGCAGGAATTGTGTCTAAAGTGCCAGTGGGGCTTGGGGAGAGGGTCATCAGGACCAGTGGTTCCTAAAGCCTCTTGCATCTCGAATGTTCTGTGATTCCATGCTTCCTAATAGCATCAGTATTTTTCTTTAATATTTATTTACCACCATTGAAAATCATTTTTCCTGATTCAGACAGTTTTAGGAATGAGAGTCTGATTATTCATAATGGAAGCTAACAGGTTAGGGGATCTTCAGAGACTGGTCCTCTGCAAAGAGGACCAAGTGTTAGAAAGTATCAACAATGGAGTTTCCATCTTTAAAGTTAAAGATCTGGGGAAGGGAAAGAAGGTGTAACCAATGTCCGTGGTAGGAATTCTGGGTTATGGAAGCCATTCTCTGTAAGGAGAGTCAACCAAGTAGAAGCTGAAGCATTAAATGGCAACAATATTAATTTAAACCTTCTTGCTCAAGTGGCACTTGTCTGAGTCACCAAACTAATCCTGGTGCTTTCCATCACCATCCTCTCTGCATAAGGGAAGGAGGTGAAATATTTGCTGGCATCACAGTAACTTCAGCCATATTTACTGTCCTCACAGGCAGTTTAGAAGTATAGAAGGGATGGCCCCTTGAAGCAAAAGGGGGAGTATTTCCATTCTCTAAAACACATATTTTGTTTTCTGATTTCACTGTGGGAATTTGGAAAATATAGAAAGCACAAAGAAGAAAATAATCATCCATAATCTTGTCTCATAGTGAAAATCATTATTCAGATGTTGGTGGATTTTTTCCAAATCTTTTATTCCCCCCGAAACAGAAGCGTATTTGAACGAGATCACACTTCTTTTTTTTTCCAAATAAAATTGTTCTAAACTTACTATGTTCAAACCTTTTTTTTTTGGTCTGAAATTCTAAATGAGGACCATTTTCCTGGAAACACTCCATGTTAACCATTTCCACCTGTCCTGAGCAGTGCCAAGTGGTTGGACAGCAGCTGGGGGGTTTTACGGGTGTGACTCACAGGCCCACCTGACGACAGGACAGCAGACCTCTTGACCACTGTGGGAGGCCCTCAGCCGCTGACATGCTTAAGGTTGAAGATGCTGTGCCTGACCTCTACCCCAATGGTTAGCGACCGGGAAATCCCAGTGCATGACTGACCATGTCTAATCATAGCACTAGTCTGCTTTTGTTTTTATTTTCATCCCAACAGAAAACCCTTGTGGATGTTACTTTGAAAAACAGCGACATTAAGGATCAAATCCGAAATCTGCAGCAGATGTATGAAGCATCTGTGGACAAGCTGCGGGAAAAGCAGAGGCAGCTAGAGGCAGCAGAGGTTGAAAATCAGCTGCTGAAAATAAAGGTAGCAGTCGAGAGGCGCGGAGCTTTCTCATTAACTCTTCTGTCTCTCCCACCTCCAGTCTTCTCTCTGTTCTCTTCTTCACTGGATTTTCTCACCTTCTTGTGGACAACTCCATAGGACTTGGCTGCTAGACACTGAAGAGGTTTCTGTGCTCATAGCTGTGAGCCAGATTGGAGGTGCTCCATAAATGCCCCCATTGGGCACTCCTTCCTTAGCCTCAGTAACTTCAGGGCCTGCTGAGATAGTCATCATGACATTGATGTTTTGTACAGTAAGACACTTGTAGTGCCCACGGATCTGGTACTTTAGAATCTCCCCTGCTTAGATTTTCTCTGCGGTCCAAGGCTCCCTGCTTTGGCAAGGAAGAGCCAAAGGGCATGTAGGAAGAATATTCATGGGTCACCAAGCACTCTGGGAATGTCCTTCTTGCCCACCAGGCTGTGTTTATTCCTCAGCTGGGCTTCTAATGTCCCGGCGGAGTCAGAGCCCCTCCCAGTTTGAAACTTGGATAAATTTCCTGTCTGGGAGCAGGGACAAATCCAATGAAGGACTCACCAGGGTGCTCAACAAATTATTTTTTCCAGTCCCGGGTCTTGAACTCAGGTCTATCGTCTTTACATGGCCTGCACCTTAGCTGCTAAGCCACAGCAGGTGAGGGGGTTGTTAAATTATTTCCTGAATGCATTTTTATTTAACTCTGTGGTTTTCATATTATGTTCACCACAGCCTTAGTCTGTCATCGAGGAGAGTGTCTTATGGGTATCTATTTAATTTATTGCTCAAACCAGAACATGTGTGGGAGTGAAAGGTGGTGTCATTAGCAATTTAGTTAGGGAAGGGTGCTGGAACATGTGGTCCCCTTCCCTATGACTGCCTCAGGGATGGCTAGACAGGGAGCGGGTGGTCCATCACAATCCACCACCACCCTGGGGAGAGCTATAGAGAAAGTAGGTCAGCATCCTGTTGCTTTCATATCAAATAGGGCAGTTCTTTTTACTAATTCATACATTATATTTATGAGTGAGAGGTATTTTGAAAAAAAAAAAAAAAAAAGGATTTTTTTTTTTCTGAAAATGTCTGAGATTATGATTTTAAGTTTTTCCATCAGCTTAGGAGCTTTATCCAACCATTCATTCCACAAATGCGTCTTGTGTGTCTACTGTCTATGCCTGTCTTGTGTGCTCCTGTGTGCTCCAGGGGTGGTGTTGGTTCAGGCATCTGAGGACATCATTAGGCATTTTGGCACTATGGGTACTTCCACAGAAACCTAGCCCCTAAATCAAGTCCACAATTGCCTGTGTTAGAGAATAATGCCTTATTTTACCCCCCACCCCCAATTAACAAAAAAATGTTATAGAACTCAGAGTGTTTCCCATGACCTGGATATAGAGTAAACAGGACTGCATGGTGGACAGAGCCCTTTCTAGAAGTCTGTGTTGGCAGTGGTGATGGAATGTAGGGTGCACTGAGTCTCAGTTGATGACAAGTCTCCATTCAGGGCTTTCCATTTATTCCAAAATTTGCCAGTGGTGGGAAGGGAGAATTAATTAGGGGATATCAAGAGAGAATTCTATCAAATATGTGAAGTGAACAGCATGCACCCTACTGAGGTTGAACTACGCGTCACTTATCCAGAAGTTACCCAGCAAACAGCCTTCTGGAACAAGAAATAACCTGTAAGGAAGGGATACAACCTTCTGCAGCATAAAAGCAATGGAATGAAATTAACAGGCAAGGAAAGAGGCCTGGGCAGAATGGAAAAACCAGCCACCTCCAACCACCCACAAATCTGCTGACTTCCTCATCTCCTAAGTTGGACCTGCTCAGGTCCCCAGGGTGCCCCAAACCAGGTTGGAATGTTTCCAGATGTAACATTTGGGAAAGCAAAAGATATGGAAAGGATGAGTCCAGATTTCTTCTATGTGCTTAAGTCTTTTCTAGAGACAGATTGACTGGTGCACCTAAAGGAACAACTTCAACCCCATAGGAACAACTTCTTCTCAGAGGTCTCCCTGCTGTTCTGATTTAAACATTTTTTTAAGTAACGCATACACGTGGGGTGAGGAGAGAGAAGCAACACGGAAAGCATTTTAGAAACAGCATACACCATTTTTCATTCCCACCAGCATTATGAGGATTCTGACTTCTCTACATCCCAACCATACTTGTTAACGCTATTTTGATTTTAGCCATGTAGTGAGTGCGAAGTGGTATTCCATTATAGTTTCACATTTCTCTGATAATGAATGATGTTGGGCATATTTTCTTGTATTTATTGGTCATTTGTATATCCTTTTTTGGAGTGTCTCTTCAGATCCTTTGCCCATTTTAAAATTTAATTCTTTATGTTTTTATTACTGAGCTATAAAATTATTTAGATAATTTGGATACACATTCTTTTTACTAGATATATGATTTGCACATATTTTCTCCCGTTCTGTTAGGTTGTTTTTTCTTTTTCTTGTTGGTATCTGTTGAAACACAGATTTTAGTATTAAATATCGATGAAGGCTAATTTTTCTATCTTTTATCTCGTTCTTTTTGTGTTATATCCAAAAAGCCATTGACTGACCAAAGGTCATAGAAACTAACCTGATGTTTTCTTCTAGGAGTTTTACAGTTTTAGCTTTTACATTTAGGACTGATGCATTTTGAGTTAATGTTTATATGTGGTGTATTAGGTATCTAACTTCATTCTTTTACATGTGGCTATCCAGTTGTCCCAGCACTATTTGTTGAAAAGACTATTCTTTTCCCATTGAATGCTCTTGATAGATAATTATTTGACATTAATTTTTTAATGACAGATAAGACATTTGCTTCGTTCAAAGTCAAATCTACCAAAAAAAGCATATTCATAAATAGGATATCTATAGCTATATAGCCCCTTTCTTTCTTATTCCCTTCTTCCTCCTATATAGGTAAACTTATTTAAAATTTTTTCATAGTTTATCCTACTGTGATCCAATTCTAATAATGTAGTGATCTTACTTTTCAACCCACAATGGAATACTAAAGAATTTAAAATGTATATTTTTGATGCCAATTAGGGTGTGGACATATGATACAGGGGCAAAAGCTTTGTTAAAACTGATAGAATAAAAGATAATAAAATTTCAGGTATGAAGAGCATCAGATTGGAACCAGTCATTGAAGAAAGGGATGAAGAAGACAGTGGAACATGGACACGTTTTAGAGAGAAGTCCGTTTAAGAATGGATAGATTGGGGGAATGGTGCTGATGCTTAGAGAGTTAAGTTTCTGCCTTTTGAAAAATTCACTCTTGTGGACCTCCCTTTGTCCTGATAAACCCGTGTAAAATGTGCCTTTTTTTTCTCAGTGTGCCTACTCACCCCCTTTGCTTCTTTCCTCCATCCCCGTACATGTTAGTTCTGGCTGCTTCTCTCTGCTGCAGAGCCCTGGTTGGTGGTTCACCTCTCTGTGTCCACACGTGTATAGAGTAAAAGGTGCTGGTGCTTCTGGAGCCTGCAAAAGTTCTGAAATGAGTCTCTTTGTAGGTGGAATCCTCCCAAGAAGCCAATGCAGAAGTCATGAGGGAGATGACCAAGAAGTTGTACAGCCAGTATGAGGAAAAGTTGAATGAAGAGCAGCAGAAGCACAGTGCCGAGAAAGAGGCTCTCCTGGTGTGTATGCTGTGGCTGCCTAGAAAAGAACCAGAAGCTTTTGGTTTGTTATTGTCAGTGAAATATAAATAGTAGGGTTTTTGCTTGGAGGTGATTTAGTGGACTCTGATATGTCTGAAGAGTAAAGGAATGTCTTCATTTGCTCACTCATTCCCCTCTAATCTCCCTTTTTCATCCTCTTCCCTGCTCAGAATAGTCCCCAGTCTTAGTCTGAAAATACACCCCTTTCTCTAGCTAATCTGACAGATCCTGGGCTTACCTGTCATTCTTCATTTGTTATTCCATCTGCTTCTCTCTCCCTGAAATTTCCTCCTTCTTGTCCTTGACCCTAACTAAGGTCTCCCAAAACCTTGAACAAGCCACCTTCTCCATGAATAAAGTATTTCCCACTCACACAGCCAGAGCTGTCCTCTGCCCTTGGCTAACTCGCAATCTCTCTGTTCTTGCTGTGGAATTCTGTTGTGCTTGTAATCAGCCTTGGGCTATATGTCTCACATTTTAGCTTCTAGGATAGAGCATAAGTTCCTTGAAGGCAGGGGCTCCTTGTTTGCCTTCTCTTGTGTCCTTATGGGTTCAACAAATGTGCTAAGTGATTGAATTTTCTTCTTAGGCATGAGTTTGCGGTGTGGAAGACAGATCTAGGTATTTTGTATTCAATTCCATATCTGGCCCTAATTCCCCTTTACCTGTTGGCAAACACAGTGACAATCTGAGCATTGAGTCAGGGGCTAAATAACATCGGTAGGCTCTATAGACATAAGAACTCGGGGAAAAAAGGAGAAAAAATAAGTAGGCCCACTAAAAAGCTATACTCCATGTCTTTATACGTAGATGAAAACTAGAGTTATGGAAGTTGAAGCCATGATATGTGAGATACTTGAAGACATTGTGATTTAGCAAGATCAGAGCTGTTTGGACTCTGGTTCAGGACCTAGAGACTCCATGGCTGTTCTGAGGAGTGTGTGCTTCTTTTGTAGGAAGAAACCAATAGTTTTCTGAAAGCAATTGAAGAAGCCAATAAGAAGATGCAGGCGGCAGAGATCAGCCTAGAGGAGAAAGACCAGAGAATTGGAGAGCTGGACAGACTGATTGAGCGCATGGAAAAGGTAATCTACACAGCTTCCAGCCTGTTGCCACATGTCTGGACCCCCCTGCATTTCTGTAGCCCTGCAGCTCTGCCTGCAGCTATGAGAAGCCTCCAACACCTATCCTCTCAGCCCTCCAACTTGGGATTGAAAAAAAAAAGACAAAACTTCAAAAAAATGAATGAGGAAGTTCAACAAAGTTCTAATATTTCCCATGTTAATTTAACTATTTTGATACTTTAAAAATATTACATGTGAAGTTATTTACAAAAATTAATATATAAACATCCCTGGAACCAGGAACTTTGTTCCTTTGTTGAGTAATCAGGCCTTTTTTAGCTATGACATCAGCACCCAAGCCTGCTGTTTCTGGGTCATGTGTGTAAAGGGTTGACTTTTCTCTGACAGGCCACATGTCAGAGTGAGGGATACCACATTTCTCTGTGGGCATGGTAAGCAGGTCTAAGGGTGAGGACGGGAAGAGATGGAAGTGTGTGGAAGTGTGGGTATCAGATCTCAGCTGAGATATGAAGCCAGTCTACAGAAAGAGAGGACCTGGAAGTTAGGCAGGAAGTGGAGAAAATGAAAGAAGGGGTGGGGGCAGGAAAGAGAAAAAAAGGAAAGGAAGGAAAGAGGAAGGTAGCCTTTAGCAGGTGACAGCTGACTCCTGGGGGTCAGAAGCAGTTTTAGCCAAAGCTCTGGCTGGTTTCTGGAAAATGACTCTCTAGCAGCATACTGAGTTTGCAGAACAGCAGTGATCTGCCAACTCCATGACCTGTTAGCACTCATGCTGATGCTAAGAATTTCCAGCTGTTGATGGACAGAGGGGAAATGATAATGTGACCAAGGTTAATATCTGGGCTTTCAAGTGATTCTGAGAAGTGCTCTCTTTACCCTGGACTCCAGCAGTATAAATCCCTCTACTGTCTCCTGACAAGGTGAAGTGTAACCACAGTGGGAATAGCATTGAATCCAGTGCTGTGGTGCTCCCAGGCTCACGGGGACTCTTTTAGGTAATCCCTTTATTTGAGAGGAACTTGAACAAACTGAAGTCATTTGAAATTTCACCTCTTCCCCTTAGTGATGCAGAATCCTATCTTTTACTGGAGAGGATAAATGATGGCATTTTAAGGACTAACATATTAGTTGGAAATGGTAGTAGTGATATTTGGGCAATGATGGTATTTTCTAGAACTTGGGTGAGCTTTCTCCCACATGACTGCTCTCCTACAACAGCAGAAGACATTGGTTAATGCTAACGTTTCCTCTGGAGGACAGGTGTCTGGCAGCATACAAAAGCAGGGTGAGTAAGGTGAGATGGTTTGGGCAGGGAAGCCACCCTTCAGATGTCCATGTCCTGGTTAAGAGTATAGTTTTTAGATAGGCCTAGGGTGTGAATCTTGCCTCTCTTATTACTTGCAGTCCGTTACTTGACTTTTCCAAATTAATTTTCCTCTTCTGTAAAAGAGTGATAATAATAGTTCTTATTCTTAGGGCCCTTATGAGTAATAAATTAGAAAAATCGATGCAAAGTACTAAGCAGGATGCTAGGTACAGGGTCTCAAAAATGTCTGGCTCTGATTTTTATTTTGTTACAGACTTGCCTGCATATATGTCTATCTCTAAGTCACCTTTTTTTGAGCTGGACTTTTTTTCTAGTTTATCTTTCTTGCATCTTTGGGATTTTTGCAAGTTCCCAGCTTCTTCCCACTCTGTTCCACGTGGAGCACTTATATGAGGCCTGTGTATAGGAGGCCAGTTTGTTGGTGAGGCTGGCCCTCCCTGCCAGCGCTGATATAACTTAAAATGTTGCCTAAAATCCTGTTAGCTTTTTCTTTAGGGATTGAAAATGTCTTGTCTTTCTCTATGTCTTCTTTTCCATCGAGGCTAGAGAAATTCTTGTTTTATTTAGCTAAGATTAGATATACCAATTTACTGTTCTTTCCCTTTGGGGATAATTCTTTAGAGCAAGAATCTTGCCACATCTCTACACACACAGTGTGGACAGCATGTCCACAGGCAGAACTGTGGCTGTGTTGGTTGCTGTTCTCACTGATTTTAGGATTTTTCTTCAGAACAAATGTGTGCTTTTTAGTGACTTCTTTACACTATACGTTAGTTTACTGGCTCTCTCTTTAAGCATTTTATCCAAAGCACCTTTTATTCCTGGTCAGTAAAAATATTTTAAGGAGTGTGTTCTATCAAAGACCCTTTTGTGTAACAGAATAATATTCTATCTGGAACTGGGTGGTGGTTTCACAGCTGTATACAAATGTAAGAAGTTATTGTGTGATGAATACATAAGATTTACTATAACTCGATTTAGAAAAACATCAAATTTTTAAAGTGTGCTGTAGTTTGACCTTGCTTTACTTTATGATGGTTTTTTTTTTTTTTTTTAAATAAAAAGAAAGGAAGGCAGGAATTAAGCAAGCAGGCAGGTGGGAAGAAAGTGAGCGATAAAAAGCATTTTTATTTATTTACTCATTTTGATTGTCCCCCACCCTGTCTGGCCCCAGGTTGTAAACCCGGGTCCTTAGACTCTACATGTTCTGTGCTCCAGCAGCTGGCTTGGTGCCTGTGCCACCAGAGTGCACCTATCACAGCTCTCTGAGGGGAGCTTGGGGAGAGAGTTCCCTTGGGAAAGATTCATTGCTATTTTTTCGTGGTTAATTAAACTTCCAGCCAATGGCAAACTGCATGAAAATAAGGGGAATCTTTTCCCCTGGATGTGTAGTAAGAAAGTGCATTTGCTATAGAGATTAAAAAATAAATAAAAATAAAAACCCACTAAATGTCAACCTCCCTTTAGGACTCTAGTATGTTGATGATAATATACTCTTCTGGGCCAGAGTGGACGGCTTCTCTACTTCTTCCATCTACTCCTTGGTCTGCCAGTGTTTACAGCTTCCAAAGATGTGGGATTTAAATTTTCAAAGATTTGCTTTAAATAACTTGGTGGAAAAGAGGTTTTGTATCTGTGTAAGTAAGAGTTTGTTGGGGAGAATTTCTAAGAACAAAATGAGGCATGCTTGTATTTACAGAAAGGCCTAAAGTAAAATAATCTCTATTCGTGAGCAGGATTTGATAAATTGCATTTTAAGGAAATTCATCATACTAATATCTATATTTTGTTTAAAATAGGCACTATACTTAGATCAAAATTTCTGCTGTGTAGAGAGAAATAATTATCTGGATTCTTATATTGCTTTTTTGGGTAAACTTTTACATTTACATGTAGACAACAAAGTGTACAAATTTTAGTGCACAGCTTAATCTATGTATTGTTTCCTTTTGCCGCTGTAACAAATTACCACAGTTAGTGGCGTAAAACAGCATGAATTTATTATTTTTAGTCCTAGAGTTCAGAAATCCTAAAATCAAGGTGTTGGTAGGGCTGGAAACTCTAAAAGAGAATTAATTTCCTAACTTTTTCTAATTTTTAAAAACCACCTATATTCCTTGGGCCACGGCCCCATCCTTCAACTTCAAAATCAGCAGAGTTTTATCTTCTAGTCTCTGTCTCTGCTTCCAAACTGCTTCTGCTTTTCTTGCAAGAGAATAACTGAATTGGCTATTATTAAAAAGTCTGGTAACATCAAATGTTGGTGAGGGTGTGGAGGAAAAGAACACTTTCACACTCAGTGGGAGTACAAACTGGTGCAACCCTTAGAGTAAGTCATGTGACGATTTCTTTAAAAATGGAAATTGGAACTCTCCTACAATACTGTCATCCCACTTTCGTGTATTTAGCCAAAAAATGAAAAACACTAATTAGCAAAGATAAATGCACCCCATGTTTATTGCAGCATTGTTTACAATATCCAAGAACTGGAAATTACCTAAGTGTCCATTGTCAGATGAATAGAAAAAGAAGATGTGGTACATATACACAATGGAATACTACACAACCTTTAGAAAAGATGAAATCCATCATTTGAATCAACATGTATGAAACTAGAGGGGATCATGCTAAGTGGAATAAGTCAGAAGAAGACAAATACTAGATGATCTCACTCATATGCCGAATAAAAAGAAACAAAGCAAAGGAACAGACTAAACAAAAACCAACCCTTGGACATTAGCAACAGAACTGAGATTATAGTAGGGAATGGGCAGCAGGTGTGACCCAATGGTCAGTGGTGAAGGACTCTTGGTAATTCATTGGTGGCCAGGGTGTGTTTTTATATATTTGAGGAATGGGGAACCTGTACATATGGGTTTATATTATTTTGTAAGCCAAAGTTACTTCAATAAATATTAAATTAACTTCAAGAAACAGAACAATATGGATGGTTTCCCTGTTTTAAAATCATTGAATCTGTAATGTTCCTTTTTCCATGTTAGCTGACATACTCACAGATTTCAGGGATTAAGATGTGACCATTGTGTTATTGTTCTGACTTGTAAAATACATCTTTATAAGTTAGTACACCGGTGTAAACACCATCCAGCTTAGGTATGGGATAATACCTGAATTCCGTAGGTTCTTTTCTTGATAATTTATAAAATAATCAAGAGTTTTGCAATATCACATGTTTAGAATATTGATTGTCATTATTTAGATATATAAGTTTTCATAAGCTATGTAAATCTGACCAATGGAATACTTTTTGAAAGACAAATTGGGAATGGTTTTATCAAGGACATATGTCTCTAATTCATAAATATACTTATACATTTTGCAACAGATTTGATATTTTTGAACTTTGTTTGGACTCTGGTGAGTGAGTGTGAAGCCCAGGGTGTTGCACAGACTTGAGCTCATCACTGCTGAAATTGCTTCACATCCATTCTCTGTCCCACTTGGGAGCCATTGATTAAAATATCAATTTCTGTTTGTTTTAGGAACGCCATCAACTGCAACTGCAACTCTTAGAGCATGAAACAGAAATGTCAGGGGAAATCACTGATTTTGACAAGGAAAGGTGAGACATAATGCTTACTGTCTCATAGTGGATTCAGTGGTGCACACAGTGTTTCGTTGGGCTTACTTGCTCCTTGCATTTTCATTCGTTTATCATTTACTATAGACTTGTCTAAGCAAAACATTAGGCTGGAGCTGGTTTCTTTAGGAGCTTACAGGCACATTTCACAACCCATGGCAGGTTGTTAATACATGGAACGTATCAAAGACTATTCCAAGTTCAAAAGTTCAGTCTATAAATGTTCTCCATAACCTTGAACTTCACAGGATGCACCTTGTTGATGAGAAAACTCATCAACTGTGACTAATGCCATTGGTGTGGCAACTACTTTTAAAATATCTTGCTTTGTTTCCATTTTGCTCAAAATTGGCCTTGTGTTCCAGCCTAAGCACATAAAACTCTGTATGGAAAATGTGTGCGAAGTACATGGTCTTTTCTAGGAATCAAAAGGCAGAGGGGCCATGCATAACACTCTAGTGAAAGAAAACAGAGATGGGATGATTTGAGCATTAGCCTGTTTAACCTCCCAGATTTCTCTGCTTATGTATGAAGTGGGAACTCTTTGTTAAGGTGGGTAGGAGTTGTAACGATGGTAACAGTGGTCAACTCATTGGGTTATTATTGTGAGGGAACTGTTGGGAGTGCTGCCTACCACATACTGTATAGTATATAGTACATACCTACTTTCCTTCCTCTTATGCAACTTTAGAGTTTTCTGAGTTATAGGAGTCTTTCCTAGTCTTTCACATAGTGCTGAGATGGGACCTGGCACAGATGAATGTGGGCAGCAGATCACCACAGCTTCATCTAGTGTTCTATTTCAGTGGCCCTAAAGAACTGGGGATTCCATATGTTGGTTCTTTTGGTTTCTTTGAACCAAGGAAAATCAGAGTGTAATTTATACTGTTTTGAAACAGATATGTCTTATGTGTCTTATGAGATGGTTCACTATGGTTTGAAACAGAGAAGTTCTTTTAACATGTTTTCTTTTTTCCCCAAATAAATGATGGTAGAACAGCAGTAATTCCAGACTTCCCAGGACTCTGCCACTTGATTTCAGATACTTTGTTGTGTGGCTAGACTCCTCTCCTCTGTTCTCCTAATCAGGATAATTTACTGAATGTTCCAATAGTGTATTAACCCCAACACAGAGAGCCTTTCACATCCATCGTTGATGTCAGAAAAACTTCTCAGTTCCTGGAAAGTATACTAACTGTCTTCAGACAGAATAAAACTTGCAAGTGGGAACTTAGAAAAAACAGTCTTTTATTCCTTCTATAATGGGTGGTCAACTAGAATACACACAAAGTAGGAAGAATGAATCTTGGAGTTCCCGTCTTATTCTTGGCAATATCCTATTCAAACAGTGACTTTATATGCTAGTGTTGCTGCTTTGATAGGACTTAAATCTTTTTCTTCTCTTTGTTAGGTACCAGCAGCTGGAGGAAGCATCTGCCAGCCTCCGAGAACGAATCAGACACCTAGATGACATGGTGCATTGCCAACAGAAGAAAGTCAAGCAGATGGTTGAGGAGGTGAGTCCTTATAAAAGGTCATGTGCCCAGGACTGCTTCCTGTGGGGACACTTCAGCCCTTCAGCCAGGTCTGATGCTCATTCCAGTTTTCTGTGGCTCTCAGTGAACTTGCCCAGGCCACTACCATCAAGGCCCAGAGGGGACTTCCTTCTTATGTGTCCATGGGCTGATGATTACCCCTCTAAATAGGGCCTTCTCTAGATCTTAGTGTGACTATTCAGAAAGCTGTGATGTGTCATTCCTAAGCTCGGCCTCTTTCAGTGTGTGGTGATAGTCTGTATACGTGCCTACAGCTCAGAGAGCAAAGGGCCTGACAAGTGACTTCTGCTCAGGTGTCTGCCCTGGAACCTGCCTGATTCCCCAGCTACCACTCTTGTCCTTTCTCCACCTCTGGGTGTTCTCTCTTTCTCTTTCCCTATCTTTTTTTTCCCCTCTTCCCTTACTCTCATCCTCTTCTTTTTCTCTTGTTTCTTCTTCATCTCTTCTTTCACCCTCCTTCTCTTTAGCTGTCTATGTAATATGAAACCACTCTATGTTTACTGTAAGCTTGGCCTAGTTTACAATTCCATTTTTCTAAATGAAGAAAACAGATAAGTTATACATTTGTATTTCTCTAAGAGGAAAACAATCTTCTAACTTGTGTTGATATTATCTCTCTCTTGTGGGTATGCTCAATAGAGGAGAGTTCACACTGTGGTAAAGCTAATCATATAGTATTATACTTTTTCTTGCTCAATTAAAAATCAGATATAAAAATAACAGGGTTATAGAATTCTCTAGGATCTAATTTTCTAACATGCAAAGAAAAGAAAATGTTTCCATTTAATTAAACACTTGGTTGACAGCGGAAAAACTGAAAAAACTTTTCCTTATATTGAGTACTACTCTGAAATGTCATCTATCTTTTTAAAAAATTACTAAAATTGAATATAATCTGTGTCTAATACATAATTTATGCATATGGTGGGCAAATAGAAGATTAATATTATTAATCTATAAAATATTGGTGATATTAGTAGAGTGGGGTTAGTTCAGGGAATTTGTGAAGATGGGAGACAGATCTTTTTCTCTTGTGTATATGATAAACATACCTTAGATAAAAGCTCTTCTCTAGATGAGCAGTCCAATCATACATTGTTGAATTCCGTGAGTCTTATATAGGCTTACATGCAAGTATGAGGGAGCAGTCAGAATAATAGCAGGAAGCAGAGGTTTAGAAGAAGAAACCATGCACGCACCTTCACAGTGCCCTTGCCTGCGTAAGCAGGAGCACCGCCAGCGGCGCTAATGGGTAAATCCTGCCCAGTTATCAACCCGAGATAGATACCAGGAGTATTTCCCAAGAGAAAGCATTGCTTCACCAGTTAGCATCAGGGGGAGCCATGACTGTCAGATCATAGCTCTTCTGCTTCTGAATTTGACACATAGGCACCTTGACTGAGGACCGCTGCATTTCTCCTCCCTCGCCACAGGGTGGTGGTCTGCATCGTTTTCATTAGAAAACATTAGAAACTTAGAAAACTGGTGACATGGATCTTATACTGCTTGACTTCTGATTCGGTTATTTCTACAGAGGTTTAGAATTGGTATCAACATCAGAGATACTTTTTTAAAAAGATCCTATAAAAGATTTTCGAGATCACTTCCATGGCCTGTCTTTCTACCTGTGGTTTAATAACTCCAAATACACTTCTCTAGGCTTGATTAGCCCACCTGGAGGACTCAGTCACTGGAATGAGATCACAGGCTGAAATTTAGAATGGCATGTCAGGGTTAGCACCACCTAGGGACTGGGTAACTTTCAACAGTGGATAGAGACTTGAAAAGAGAGAGAAGGATGGAGAGGGAGAGGACCTTTATTCTTATACAACGAAAGTATGCCTTAAAATAATGAGTTGCTGTAGCCATATCTGTGATTTTTTTTTAAAGGAGAAATATGAAAAGAAATGTTGACAAATGAACACATTTAGAAGAGCAAGGTCAGGTTGGAAGGGAGTTAAGAGCTATAGAAATTCAGTGAATGGTTGAAGGAATTGGGGAAGAGATGGCCAAGTAGAGGTGTGAGACTGAATTCACATTAGAAAATAGTTATGGAGAAGAGGGATTATTATTTTTGTTTTGTGATGCAAGGCCAGGGCAGAACCACTGGGTGGCACTTGCTAAGAAGCCAGTTCATCTTTTCATTCAACATAAAGAAAATGTCTCTAAGACAGGCTGCCTGGGGACACTACTTAGCCCTTCAATCTAGGTGTATTCCTTATGAGCTAAGAAGTAAACCTAGACGTTCCTTGTAGAAAGATTTCTCTATTATTTGCTAGGCTGTACCTGTTTTTGCGATCTCAGCATTATCATTATTTTAGCATAGTGAGTAAAATCAGCACTCTTAACTAAATCACTTCTGGTTATTTGGACCAAATTTTTAAAAAATTCAGACTACTGAATTGGTCATGTAGAATTTTGAACTCTGATTTTTGAAGATTCTTCTTATTATTTTACCTGTATATTCCAGTTACTCATTGTATTGAGAAAAATTTGACCTGAAAATAAAGGCAATCTTTATGTGTAGCAAATGTCAGAGACAGTTTTCCTTCTCTCCCATGAAGTCTGAAAGCTTTCAGTGTGGTAACTTCACATTTGCCAAAGCTGAGAATTCTGTCTCATCCATTGTTGGTGCCCTTTTAGTCAGAATGTCTGTGAAGAAACTTAGTTTATTAAAATGATGGGCTTCTTTTTTTTTCCCAGCTTAAAACATCCAGGTAATATCATTAAGGTTCTGGGGATACTTAAATGTTAAGCAATACATTTCCCTCTACCTCAGTAGAATATAATTTCATAACAGCAAAAACAACAATGGTGATAAACTGGATTAAAAGTAACTGGTCTAAGTTTTGTAGCCCAGCATTTGATTTTCATTATGTGGTGTCACATATATTAGTAAGGTCTTGTATTCATAAGAAGGGCTAATGGTGCATGGGGGGAGGATGATCCTTTTGAAATGAAGGATTAATTATGGGCTCAATTTCACTGGAAAAAGATAATGCAAAGTATCTTCTGTGAAGTTTGGGACCAAATATCCCAAGTAGGTTAGATCTTTCTACTGAATTATGCCTTCTTTTGTGGTAATTATCAGGGATGGGCAATCTCCCTCAAGTCACTATTTCTTCCAACTGGCTCTGGACCTGACAAAGAACAAAACAACAACAACAAAAAACAAGCCCTAGTTATGCCTCTTCTAGATTTTTAAGGGTTTACCAGAGGCTGAGAAAAGAGCATTCATGAACAACTTTACTCATCCAGCCATTCACCAGATGACTGCCAACACTTTCTATGGGATGGGCACACAGTGGGGAGAAGTGCAGATGTGGCCTGCCCTCATGGGGCTTACCATCTGATGTTACCTGAGTTCCAAAGTAATCCTTGTCCTTGGGGTTCATACTTCCATTGAAAAGTCTTGTTGGGATTAGGTCCTTTGTCTTGAATTAGTTTGCATTCTTCACTTGCCACTGAAGGAACCTGGAGATCAGGGAGGAGCAGAATGGTGGGAGGAATCAGAGGCCAGAGCAGTGAACACCTTCTTCCTTAAGAAGAAGAGTTTGTTCAGACTTCTTTACCTGTCCTCACCAAGACCCAGTGTACTGTAAATCCAAGCAGCTTTCCAAATGTCCTGTGGTTAGAAGATTCAGAGAAATTTGCACTACTGATGATTAGTCAAATGGGGTTAGGGAAACAGAGCTGTAGCACTGAGCCCACATCCCTAATCCACTCAATTAACTGTTTCCAGATCATGTCACACGAACTCTTCTCCAGATTTAGTCTCCGGCTCTTTGGAAGATGATAAAATGGTAGCCTGCTCTGAGTTGGAAGTGATTCCTTTCACTCTTCGTGAATAGAAGAACACTGTATTCTCTCTGCTGGAAAGAGGTGGCATGTATCTGTGAGGAACCAGTGAACAAAACAGGAAGGACATGCTATTGAAAGGAAAATTGGGCCATGTTGGGCTCTCATGTGTGAAAGCACCCATGTACTGTAACCTCAACTTGTATAATCACAAGCTGCAGAGTCAAGAGAGTCACAGAGTATGTTTTTAGAAGGAACATCAATGAAAAATAGTACTAAAAGAGATTCAGAAAGATCTGGTCCAAAGATCTTGGAAGTGGACCGTGACTTATGGAAAATCTGCCAAGGACACCTGCTAAGGAGATGGGAAAGCTGGCTCAAAGAACTGCAATGTTCCCGGAAGGAAGTGCTCCCCACCAGACCACACCCCAGAAAATACAGAAGCAGCCACGTGTCCATCTGTGTAGTTTGATTACATTTGTATGTGGGAAGTGGTGCTGAGGATGTTCTTCCTGGATGGATATCAACAGTTAGAGTCAACTTAGCACACTTCTTTTTTTCCTTATACTTCACTTTGGTTTGCTTCTGACACCATAGGCAACTTGTCTGAACAGAAAGTTCACCTAACTTCATGAAAAGGCGCAGTGTATCTAACAAAAAGAAATCTATATAGCTGAAATATACTGGAGTGAAATATATTCCATGCAGGTTTTATTTTTATACAGGTCTCTCATCAAAGCAGAACAGTTTTATTGCTGAAAACGAGTAGCAATAGCAGTAGCAGCAGTGGTGGTAGCGGCAGTGGGCAGTGCTATTCTGCATAAGGCAGCTAGTGGAGGGGGTCATAAAGGGGTGGGTGCCACTTCTACACTAGAGTCTCCATTTCCACAGCCTTTCGGTGGCACAGTGGGCAGGTAAATGGTTTCTCATCCATATTTGTCCTTGTTTTTTCATTTAGATGCTTTGCTCTAGCTTAATCAAGTGGGCAGGCGTTGGGAAAGGAAGATGAATGATGTTCCACATTGGAAGTGAGCAGCCAGGGTCGTTAGCCTACACTCAGTGTGGTTTTCTACTTAAATGTCGATCCTGACAGTCTGCCGTGTGTTCAGATTTTCTCTAGGAAGCCTGGGAGTCAGCTGTGAGAATCTCGATGTCATTCTAACATTGTTTCTCGGGACTCTTTACTGCCCTGATGTTTTTCTAAATCACCAATGGAAAAATCACTAACTTTTGTTTTAGTGAAATAAATTCTCACCCAGGCTTGTGCTCTCCCTGCCTTTAGAGTATCTTCCCTCTTTCCAGCTCCAGAACACCACCTGGAAGCCAGATAGGCTTTATTTATGGGGCAGAAGTAAGTTCCTTATGCTTGGGGCTCTGCAGGACCCTGCGAGTGCTTCTGAAAGGTGCTGTCCTAGGCACCCCCGAGGCCTCGTGGCCTGGTCCTTAGATCTGGTCCCTTGCTGACAGAACCACCCTCAACCAGTTCCTTCCTCCTTTGCTGCTGTCCCTCAATTTACCCGTTCCTGCCTATACTGTGATATGGTGTGAACTTGACTCTGCTTGTTAAACCTGACTTAGGTGCTCAAATCCTACCTCCATTGACCTCTCCCACTCCTTAACTGGATCAATAGCCTTGGGCTCTTAAGGCTCAGGGCCACTTCCACCCTGAGGAGATAGTACTCAAAAGTTTGAGGCAAAATTTATTTATAGTAAATGAAATGCTGTGGCTTTAGATTCTGTTGTTTTAACACTGTATTATTCACTTATTTAAAAATCTTTGTTAGTTTGTCTAAAATATGTCATTGTTTAGAAGATGTCAGAAAACTCACATGCATGTGTATGCCTTTTCTTCCTGTGCATCATATAAATGTTGGAGGTTCATGTGATAATTCATGTATTCATGATACAAATGGTCCTTTCAAGGGAGAAGGTCTTTGAAAATTTCCTTAGACCTGCTTTCTCTTTCTGAGCTTGCTTCAATGGGCAGTGAAATATTTCTCAGATATGGAATCTGCTTGTGGCCAGACAACGCATGCTAGGTGCACTCGTTCTCCAGGTAACTACCTCCCACATTTACTCTCCGTGGGAAGAACGAGTGACACAATTTTTTGAGACAGAGGTGCTGAGACATAGTGTCATTAAAAATAAGTAGCTAGGCGTGCCCTGGTGGAGTAGCAGTTGGTCACAGTCCACATACATCCCATATACGTCCCAGTTTTATATCCCAGGGTGGTGGAATCATCTAAGATGAACAACTAAATAAAGGAAATAAAATGCTTCTTGCTCCTCTGTCTTCCTGCCTGCCTGCCTCTGCTCACCTTTATTCCTGCCTGAACTTTTTCTTTAAAGAAAACTAGCTGGCTGTCGCTCAGCAAATGGTGGTGTGGGGTCCACATCCCCATCTTTGACTTCAATGCCCACACATGTGTTTTGCTTCTTTTTTTTTTTTTTGTATTGGAAAAAATTCTGAATACAAAGAATTATAGAATATGATAAAAAAAAACAAAACAAAAAAACAAAACAAAAAAACAAACATTTGCCCTCCACTAGAAAAAACAATTGTTAACCTTTTGGCATATTTCAGATTTTTTCTAAATAAAAGAAAGCTTTATAGTAAAGAAAAGGCTCCCTTTTTATTCCTCCACAGATCCCATCATTTTTCCTGCTACCCCTCACTCCCCACAGAGGCAGTTTGTTCTCTATCCTGGTCATGTTTCTACATTTTTGCTACATAGATACATATATATCATCAGCATATGACTTCATTTATGTGTTTGAAAATTTACATTGACTTTACAACAGATAAATAAATTGTATTGTATGTCTTTTGTAATAGTCTTTTCCCCAATTTTGTTTTTGATATTGCTACATAGAGATTGACTTTTTCATTTTTAATGGCTGCCTAATATTCCACTATACATATTGCATCTTATCGTAGACATTTAGGTTGTTTTCAGTTTTTCACTCGCTTCTTTAACTGGGAGTACACTTACAGGAGGAAGTGCCAGGACCTGGGTTTACCCATGTCATCATGACCACATGGATTGCCCAACTGCTGTCCACAGCGTGCACACACTTCTACTAGTCAGGCAGGAGAGGTGGGGTGCTCCACACCCTCACCGCTTCATGGCACTGTTGGACTGTAATTTTAGTCTGTTTTGAAATAATATCTTTATTTTTAATTTGTGTCAGTCTGTTTACTGCTCATTATGACTGGTGAGGCTGAGTATATTTTCATTAATTTATTGACTATTCATGCTTCCTCCTGTATAACATGGCTGCTCATATATTTCATTCATTTTTTTTCTGTTTGGTTGTTTGTCTTTTTTTCTGCTGATTTATGTGCTATCACTGTTAATCATATTTCAAAAAATATATTTAGATGCCTTGTCTCCCAGTCAATGGTTTTGTTTGTTTGTTCATGGTGTCTTGTATAGTATGCATGTTTTTAATTTTGATATAAAGTTATCAGTCTTTTCTGCTGTGTTATGTGTCTTGTTTGGTTTCATCTTTAGGTCTTTAATTACACCCCCATACTCATATCCTCCATCCTTTTCATCTTTTTTTCTCCATACTTATCATCTTCTAATGTGTCTTATACCTTATTTATCTGTTTTGCTTCTTTATTTTATTTGTTGTCTGTTTCCCTCCACTAGAGTGTAAGCTCCATGAGGGCAGTGACTTGAGTTTTGTTCTGACTGTATCCCTAACACCTGAAACTTTTGCTGATATATAGAAGGTGCTCAATAAATATTTGTTTAACAAATAAAAACTAATCCATATGGAATTTATTTTTTTTCTGTATCTGATAGGACTAGAGCTCTTCTTCTTTCTTTGGCTCAAAGAAAGCACATATCTCTAAGAACATTTATTGAAAAATCCCTCAAAGTTCCTCCTTGCTTCACTGATATTTTTTTCACCCCAACTTAATTAAGCTAGAATTGTTTCCCTTGGCCACTGCCTTTGCATATTCCCCCTCTTTTGTCCCTATACTGAAGTCTGCAGGAAACCCCATTCTCAGACTTAGGAATAGTGGGGGTGATGAGGAGTCAGGTCCAACTTATGGGAATCTCTTCTTCAGTGTGTCATCCAGTAAACACTTAGAAGTGTCTTTTATGAAACAAATCCAAAAATGGACATGAGTTCCTGCCATCAAAGGACTTCACATGAAAAGTTGCACATAAAAAGTTGTTAGAACTTAAGGCAGAATATGATGAGTGGTAAGCAGGATTGGGGGTTGTGTGCACTGGGGGTATAGGATCAGGACAGGATAGGTTTAAGGAAACTTCTAGGCTTTGAGTAAATGGAATATGGCTTTGATCCTACCTCTGCTCCTGATAAGGCTATCTATTTTGAGCAAATGACTTACCTTCCCAAATTCCGTTTCCTTATCAACAAAATGGGATGATTAGTGCCTGCTACAGAGATTGTTGTAAGGATTGACTAACAATGTTTTCAAAGGGCTAAACTCAGTGCCCATAAATGTTCACTAATTCTGATGTGGGTGGAGAGTCATTAGGGAGGAGGAGGTGGTATTTGGTTCTTGCAAGATGATTGGATTTTTCCAGGCAGCAATTGAATGGGTGGGTAAGGACTGGCCTGACAAGATATAGAATAAACAAAAACTTGGAGACCAGAGAGTATATGGTAAGTATGCAGAGCATTAGTCAAGTTTGACTGGATTGGAGGAGGTGAGTGATAATGAGGCAGCTGGAAATGTAGATTGAGATCAATTGTGGGGCATGTTTGGGGGTGAGGTCAGAACCAAGCTACAGAAATGTCTGTGTTGACTCTGTTCTCATTACTTAATGACTCTTCATTGCCTGTGCAGATTGGGATGATGCCTCTGGCTGGAGCTGCTGGGCACATAAGAAGGAGAGTGGGGCAGGAAGGGGCAGCTCAGGGGCTCCCAAGGAGACCCCTGGCTGATGCAGGTGAGGGTTCATATTCCAGGACAGTTGAACTTCAGGAATGTTTTCAATACCACCATTTTCTAAGCACCAGCTCTTGTCAGGTGTTGAACTGGCTCTTCCACATATGCATCATTCATTACGTTAATCTGAAACAAAGATCTCCCTGGATGTTCCTGTCCAGTGTGTGGTCTTTGGTCCCTAAGACTGCATGCAGTAAGAAAAAAAGCATGGGGATAGAGAAGCTTACAGTGTCCTCTTCCCTATTCCTCCATTCCACCTTCCTCCTCTAAGTCACGGAGGTCAAAAGAACAGCCCAAAGTATTAGGGCCCCAACAAATCTTTTGGAGAAAAAGATATCATGTGCCAACATTCTCCCCAGCTTGACCTAATCTCTGAGCAGTATTGCAGCCAGAGATAGTCATCACAGGGAGGATGGAAGGAAACACTGAACCTCAGTGTGGCATGAATATAAGAGCTGGGCCTGACATTGGGTTTAGATCTCAGCCCCGCCAGCATCTAGCTCTAGGGTGACCAACTGTCCTCATTTGTCTGCAAATAAGAAACTTCTTGGCACATGAGACTTCAGTGCTAAAACTTGGGAAGTCCTGGGACAATGTGGGGTGAACTGGTCTCATTAGCCCTGCCATCTGCACCCGTCCCTGCCCCCATTAGCAGTCAGCAGGAGTCCTGTCTCTGTGATTCCAAACATCGCTCTGCCTGCTCCCACTATTGCACTTGCGTGTGCATTTCCTTCTCAACTCACTGCCTGCTCTCCTCTCCGAGATGTTTTTTCCATGAAGGTAGAGATCAGATCTTCCTAGATTGCAAGTTCTGGCCCAATGCAGAGGTGAGTGGAGGTCACTGAGGGAAAGAACAACTGGGGGCGACTTCAGAAAGCTCATCAAGTGGGAATAACCACTGAGAATAGTGAGCTGACCCAGCAAAGCCCTGGTCCCCAGGACAGCCCCTCTTTCTTCCTTCCCCATGAATACACACAGATTGGAAAGTCAGTTTATTCATCCTTTCCTGATGTTTATATAGTCTAGTCACATATGGGCAGTCAGGAGGGCCAGGGTGTCATTGCCCTCCTTACAGAGAAGGTGGGTTATCTTTAATATAAGGTAGAAATCAAGCCAAATTAGATTATTTTACCTCAGAAGCCAGTTTCAACTGATCTTTTTGAATGGTATAGTTCTATCATTATATATTACTTCAAACTTAATAGAAAAAATTGATTAAAATATGTGCCCTGTTCATATCTAGCCTGGCTGAATGCCACAAGACACATTAATTGAAAATGAATTTCTACAAACCCAATCAGGCATCATGAAGATGAAAAATGTACCTTTTTCCCTCCATTCCTTCATTGATTTTTCATTTTCTCCACTCAGAGCTTCATTTAGCAATTTTTCAGTTTCCTTTTGTTGAGGCCTTAATTCATTGCCTTCACTCCCCCCACAAAATGAGATAATGTACCATTCTCCTTGTCCTTTGTAAACCGTTCTTTCATGCTGCATTAGTGCAGGGCAGATTCTGATCTTGTCATGTTTCCCTAAGCTTCATTATTATTTATTTTTTTTTTTAGGAAAAGGGGGTTACTTCATTATTTTTTAAAATTTGCACTGTGGTGGTTTTTATCAAGGAGAATTCACTTTAAAATTACAATAGCTATGAAATTACAGTGTGATAAGTCTTCTAAAATAGTACTAAGAAAAGTTGAAGCAGAAATAAAAAGCATTTTCAGAGGAAGAATGTAAAATATCAATTATCCTCATTTTCCATGGTGGGATAGAGGAGGATCAAACATGATTCCTATTCTGTTGAGGGAAATAGAGACAAGTTCTTTGCCAAATCACAAAAGGAATAAGGTTGGGTTGAGAACAAGATGGTGTCAGGACCAGAGGCAAAGGGAGAAGGTGATTAAAGACTGGGCTCTGGAAGGTTCTTCTGTCCTCCATCCCTGCCCCATCAGTTCATTGATTCACAATATCTCTGTAGGGATTGGAAACAAATAATGAGGATCATTGAGCTTTTTCTTGTGAAATTTTCAAATAATCTAATAGCAGAGATTTCCCTCAAAAATCTGCAGGAATTCACAGTAAAGTATCATATCACTTTCCTCTGACCTGGAATTCGTCCCCCCAGTTAACTCATTTTGACTAGAAGCTTTGAACAGCTTGATTCAATGTGACCATCAGCTTTGACATAACTTCTAGTATCATGCTGTTTCCTGTTTCACACAGGCATTTTTCAGATGCATGCATATTGTCATTTACCAGCTGGTAAAAGAAAATACCCCAAAGTACAGTTTCTTAAAAACCAACAACATAGCAAATGCTGTCGATCACTTAATATTTATTTGCTGCCACATTTCTTATATTCATTCCTCGCCACATTCACAAGCTCAATATTGACATATGTTGCACAAATCTTGCATAGTTGGATACTACTCACATAATTCTAATTATAGGGCTGTATCATATTCTGACATCAACACGAAATGACCTGTGTCCTACATGTCTGTCACTAATCAAAAAAAATCCAGGAAGCTGAGAAGTCTTGTAGACTCCAGGCTCGCTCTGAATCCCTAGCAGGCCCTGACTGCATTCTGTGCACTTCATTTTGGTCTGGTTGACATACAAGTCCCTTTCAAAACAAATTGCAAAGAATCCTTTCACTATAGCAATCTGTTTCCAAAGCAGTTTATAAAAATGTGTGGATTGACAAGGGTGATGTCACTTCCTAAGAGAGCTACTCTTTTATGTAAGATAAATGATACCCTAAACATTTGTTCCCTGTGACTTCACTGTCTAGCACAAGGGGAAGAGGTATATGCAGGATGGCAGTGCCAGTGATACGCTGTGTTCCAACGGGGGTTTGCTCAAAGGGCCCGGGCAGGGAGAGGAGGGAGACATGATGCCAGCCTGGAGGGTTTGGCAAGAGCTGGTCTCGGAAGTGACTACTAAGTACTTTGTAACAGCAGGAGACTTGCTGGTGAAGGGGATGAAGGGTGGGAAAACATTCCTAGTGATGGTGCTGGCCTGTGCAAAGGTCAGGGGCAGGACCATCGTATGTCCGCAGAGTGCTGACAGAATGGAGTGGTTTAAATCAGGCTTCACTATGGGACAGAACAGGTTTGAAATGAAAGGGAAGAGAGTGAACCACAGCAAAAGGGCCTCATGTCCACGCTAGGGAGTGCAGATAGCAGAAGCTTGGGAAGGTTTTTTAAGTAGGAGAGGATAAATTCAGTGTCTCTGTGGGTAGGGCCTAGAAGGCAGTATTTTGTGAAAGTTCCCTCAGTTGATTTTAATTTGTGGCCTTGGTTTATGAGGAATTGCTTAGTTCACACCAGCTGGAAAACAAGTGCCTCTAACTGATCATTTCTTAATGCCCTGACTGGAGCTTGGTAACTTGAATCATTTACTACCTCCTGGTAATAGCTAATCCTAATCCAGCATCACAAAGGGCACATAAACCTCTTGAAGGTCAAAGAGACAAACTTAAGCTACATTAAAAAATGAGCGAAGGTGTCAAATTAACTTCACCTGCACCCTAGATGCATGTTCCCCTGGATTCTAGAGTGCCCTTTGCTTTGGGGGTCACGTGTTTAGCAAGTCTACTTTGGTTCATCTGAGCCTCCATAAATCTATTCTGGACAATTTTGCCTCTGAAGTCTAAAGGATGGTTTTGTTGATTCCTTCATTGGTTATCTGAAAACATGAAAATGACCCAGGTCTTTACTCTCAAGAAGCTCAGAGTCACACAGAGAAATACCAGTAATAACATAGGGGTCACCGACTTTTGAGTTCTTATCATTTACTAAGTGCTCTTTGGAGGTTGGCAGTTGGGAATAACACCACAATCCATACAAATATGTAATTTAGAGATTATTAAAAACAACCAAAGGGTCAGATATCACCTAAACATTATCAAACCCTGAAGCATGCTATTCTTGCTTTAGAAAGTGGCGGGCCCAGGGGAGACTGTTGGGATTCAGAGTTGGCCCTTGTTGGGCAGGAGGGCCAGCCAGGCATTGATTGCCAACCTTAATTTGACAAACCAACTTTGGCCATAGAATATACAGCAGGACCTTGAATAGCATCATTTTGCTCAGTGCTGTTTAGCTTTAACGTTGATGAGAAAAGAAAAATTGACCTGCATGAGAACCACTGTCCTTGTGCATTTTGCATATTCTCCCATGTCTGTGTGTTTTCTTCGGGTCCTCGGTTTTCTCACACATTCCAAAGATGTGCACAGTAAGCTCACTGGAGTGGCTCAGTTTCCCAGCCGGAGTGAGTGCACGTGTGTGTGAGCGGGCCCCACAATGGAAGGGAGTCCTGTCCAGGATGAGTTCCTTCCTTCCATCCTGGGCTGCTGGGATGCTGAGTTGGACTGGAAGATAAAGGATGAATGCTAATTATTGTTTCATATTAGGGTGTTTGGGGTCTTTAATGAGATGTTTGGTGATGTTTTCATGACTAGAATGATACTGTAGAAACTTAAGTCTTATTTATATTAACTAACCTTTGGTAGAACTCGTTTTGTTATTTCACTTAAAGTTGCAGTTTCCAAGAGCCTATCAACAACATTAAGTGAAGTATACAAGATAATTCTGTAAGAAGTATCAGAGATGAAAGCAAATGTGCAAATTCAGCATTCATTCAGCACAATGGCTTCTTTTTTTTTTTTTTCAAAGGTGCAGGCAGGAATGAAGGCAAGTAGGCAGGAAGACAGGAAGAGAGAAGAACTATTTTATTTTATTCTATTTAGTTGTTCACACTGGTTGTTTCTCCCTGGACCTGGAACTCAAACCTAGGGGCATGTGGGCTAAGCTTCTTCAGAGGCGATCAACCTAACCACTGTTCCACCAGGGCATACCCCACAATGGCTTCTTGAAACATCAACTGCAGAAGAACAGCATCTTGCTGGTCAGAAGCCTCAGCACCCCCAGATCCTCCCTACAGCCTGATCTTTCTCTCCAGAACAAGATGCCTCTTCACTGTGCTCCCAGACCTTTCTCCTCTAGAATGCAGAGTGCTTTTCTCAGCTCCCTCTCCAGAGGGAATCTCTGATTTGTATTTCTTTTTAAAAATGAAAATCTAGGGGACAAAGATATGTAGAATTCTCTCGGCTTCTTCCTGGGAGCTGTCCATTAGGGTATTCCTAACCACATCTTTTGCTTCCTTAAACTCACAGACCACTCTGATTACTTCAGGGAGAATGAAACTAATGTGTGTGAAGTCCCTTTTTATGTTATTTAATTAAATATTACTCATGACCTTTGGGGAACATTGTAGTTAATGTCAGTACCCATTTTTCAGATCATTTAAAGGTTTTAAAAGCCACGTAAAAATGTAATCCTAAAGAAAGGAATGAAAAAGCTAAACTAGAGGGATGATTTTTGAAAATTAGATCTATAAATACTGAGGGGAATTTAAATGAGACAAACTTGTTTGGCCTGTAATCCTACTGCAATCCCAGAATGATTTCTTTGGTGTAATTTCTCATCTAGTTTTTACCTCCATCATGTAGACGTCTTTTTCCTGCCGTTTGAGCCTTTTTGTAAAGACTTTTCCAACTTTGAAATATATTTGTTTTTAGCATTTGTGTAATATAGTCCATCAAATTGATAGTCCATAATTTATTACCCCTCCTTTAGTGCTAGACATTAAGGTTATTTCCATTTTCTCTCTATTATAAATAACAGGAGCATGAATATCTTTGTATGTAGAGTCCTTTTTCTATGTCTGAATTATATCCTTAGGATAAATTCCCAGGAGTGGGATTAGTGGGTCAAAGGGTATGAACAGTTTTATGGCTCTTAATATTTATTGCTAAATTGCCCAAAGGGTCATTCTAATTTACAGTGCCACCTGCAACATATGAGAGTAGCTGTCCCCCCAGCCTTTCCTACAGTGATTTCTTCATTAATAGTTTTGGGTAAATTTAATAGATACTAAAGGATAATTTGTTGCTGTTTTTAATTGTTTTTATTTAATCATTATCAACATGACTTTTTTCCCTTAAGTGTTTTTCTTATTGTATTCCATTTTATGCAGTTTGATTTCTTATCAGAGGATTATATTTTTACCCTGGGTAGAACTGAAAATATTTTATAATGAAAATTTCAAATGCACTCCAGATAGAGAGAGTAATTGATGAAGCCCCATGGATGCATTACCCAGATTCAACAAATAGCAAGATCTGGTAACATTTGCCTTATCTACCATTTTTTTTTTCCAATATGCACTTCTATGCAGTTATTCTAAGGCAAACCCTAGACATTATGCATGTGTTTTCTATATACTTCACTATTCATCTCTGAAACATATGGACTTTTTCTTACATAATCAGAATGCCATTGTCAAGCTGAACAAAATTAATTCCTTCGTATCGTTTAATACTAGCCTGCAATAAATTTTTCTGAAATGTCTTTTTAATGTCTTTTTGCTGATGATTTGTTCCAGTCAGCATACAGAGAAGGTTCATTACATTTGGTTATTTTGTTCCTAAAGTCTTTTGATCTAGAACATGCTTCCTTTTTACATGCTACCCCCACCTCTGCAAGTTTACCCTCGCCAAGTTACTTATTTCAGGAACTCAGTTATCCTGTGAAAGTCCCCACTTTCTGGATTGGACTCCTAGTTTTCTAGACCCTCGACTCGGTTTCAGCTTACTGTGGAGGAAGGCTAGAATACCTCATGTGCGGAGCTGTGATTCATTTTGTGTCACACTCTGGCCCCTAATATCTGGTTGTCCCACTTTGGGTGATGCTGAGGCTGATCATGGATTCAGGTGGTGACAGTTCTAAACACAGCTGTGAATTCCTCATCAGCTTTGCCTGTTTCATCTATTGATCATGATTCCTTGAGTTCATTATATCACAGGGGCGCAAAATGGCAATTTTCTAATTCTATTATTTTGTCTATTCAATCATTCTGTCTCCATTGTTTATTAACTGAAACGCTTCTGTAAAGTAAAATTTTGTCTCCTCATTGACTCGGACTTTTTTAGTAATATCAAAATGGATCCCCTAACCTCATCACTTCCAATGGCGCCCAATGAGTTGTTAGTCTTTTTTTTTAAAGAATCAGAAAATATTCAGGGTTTAAAATATATATGTGTATATATACTTATATATTCTGTATGTTTTTCTCAATGACATGCATTATTCTTTTTGATGCTTGAATTTTCTCATGCCTGGTCCAAGGGAGACACTTCATGTTCCTTCATATTCTTGTTTTCAGACATAACATTGTGTCTCAGATTCTTTAGTATAATATTTACCCCTTGGAATGATTCATTCTTCCAAAATGTTCTGTGGATATTTTTTTTTGGTGGGGGGGTGGTGGTGAATAGAATTTAGAGTTCACAGTCTAGTTATATTTTGTGCTTATTGCTTTGTTTCTAAGTTTCCTTGGTGAATAGAGATAAGTGCATATTTAATAAAAGATAAGTTCATTGATATTGTCATTTCAGATATAAGAAAACTCCACTTCTTTGATTTGATACTTCTATTTCCCTTACACTAAAAATCTTGGTTCCAAACATCATTATATTATAAGATATCAAATAGTTTAAAAATAATAATATCAATATTGCTACTAACAATTTTCCTAGTGAACAAGAGATTCTCTGTAGTTCTGTTTAGGATATAGCTGACTAAAATATACAAATGCATTATTCTAACAATACTTGAATTCATTATTTTCTCCCATTTTATATAAGGTTAAGTTCCTTTATTTCAGTTTTTTTTTTCAAGTTTTGGGCTTTATTTTTTATTTTTGGTTTAGTTTTATTTATTTAAACCTGTAAAATGTACTTTCAAAATTAAACCTATGTAACAAGATATTTTCAGAAAAACCTTTATTGTCTGTCATTCTTCTAATTTCCTCTCCTTCCCTATTGGTAACCATTTCTTAGTAATTAAGTTTTTTTTAATCTTGGCAATATTTCTTTTTGTATTTATATATATATATATGCATTTATGTCTCACTTGTTTTATAATAAAGCTAGCATACCATATAAGCATATTCTCTATAAGTGTTTTAGAGAATTTCATTTTTTTGAAAATTACTTATACATCCATGTTAAGATGTACCATGGTTTATTTAACCAATCAACAGAACCTAGTTTATTTAGTGAATTTATATGATTTTTGTGTTTTCTAAAAAAAAATCCTTTGCCCAAATTATTTAATATTTTGGCTAATGTATAGGTAATTACCTATTCCTGGAAATTGGATTGCAAGATCAAAGAGCAAATGTACTTGTACTTTTTTTTTTTTTTTAGCTGTTGCTCCTTCCAAAGGAGTTATTTCATTTTGCAGTAAGAGTGACTTTTTTTTTACTTCAGGGATTTTGCATATGCTCAAATCTAACATGTAAATTAGTGCATTTTTCAAAATCATAAGTTATTAATTGAATCTGTTAATACTTATTGAGCAATAGTCTCACGATTGTCTAAGACATAACTTGGTAGAGTGTTCTGATTTCTGCTTTTAGGGAGCCTACAGTTTATCAGTGGAGACTTGATATGCGAATGAAGAACAGAGTTAGAATAGCCCAAGACAGAATGTAAAAACAAAGGTAAAAGTCCAGTTCAAGTGGATCTCTGGTCTCTTTAAGAAGCCTTAGGGCCGACTCCAGGCTACATGAATCAGTCCTCAGAATCTCACTAGCACCTTGATAGCGCCTTATCCCAGATCAAAGCTTTTGATACTCAGTTAAACAAATAAGAATGTTCTGACAGGAATAATCTGTTTGAATTAAGGCTTTCACTTAAATTCAAGCTGAGTTATTTTATATAGAGTTGTTTCTCAAAGCATGTTCTCTGGTCTGGTAATCATAGTGACATGGCAAAATCAGTGTGGAAATGTGAGGTTAGACTAGTCTACTGAGAATTTAATCCAGAATCATATTTGATGTCCCAAGCTTAGCTGGCCACAAAGCAATGTGTGTGAATACACTCCATGACACACAAAGAACAATGTGGAAGTTCTGCTTAAAGGAAAACCAAAGGCGTCTCTTCCAGCTGATTAACTTGTACTTGCACAATCCTGCATTTTTGATGAACAGTTTTCAATTTTTTTTCTTTCTAGATTGAATCATTAAAGAAAAAGGTGCAACAGAAACAGCTCTTGATACTGCAGCTTTTGGAAAAGATATCGTTCTTAGAAGGAGAGGTAAGAAGCTGTGTTTCTTTAAGTTGGTGTCTTCTCTACCATTAAATTTTATGTTGCTGAGCCTACCAGTGACAATTAAAAATATGGCTATTTCCTGGCCTTATAAAATTGATTGAAGGTTAACTGGCAACACTGAAAATGAGGTTGTGACAGCTAGTTTTTCTTTACCATCTGACTCTCCGCATTCCAGCTTGCAGTTCACCTCTGCTTCTGGGCTCTCATATTTCTTGTTCCAGAATTTTCTTAGTGAGTCTGATAAATGATTAATACTGATTATATCCCCACATTTGTGTAGCTCTTTATAATTTGTGAAATGGTTTCATACACATTTCTTCGTTCAGTAACTTTAAGACAAGAAAAAGACTAGTATCTCTGTACTAACAAATTTTATACAAGGAGGCAAATAAAAGGCAGCTGGCTTTGTTCACCATCACCCAGCTCAGTAAACACCAGAGCCAGGCTGAGAGACAGACTCCCAATCCAGTGCTCTTCTTTGACATCGAAATGTGTTTTAGAGGTGACTTTATTTCACTTGAGACATTTAAGATATTTAGTATTCCTAACTTTCTGGCATTTTGAAAGTCATTTTAAGGACTTTCTAGGTTCCAGAGAAGGAATTATGGAGTTGGATGAACCTTAAGAGCTTAGCAATTAATAGAAGGAGAAGCCAAAATCTATCTGCTCTGAAGCTTCTTTATTGTGAGCTTGGCATTGAGCCTCCATGAATCTCTTCTTGTCTCTGCTCCTCCTCATTACAGCCCTTCCCTGGAGGCAGACAGAACAGGAGAGAACAGTGAAATAAGGAAACAGAAAAGAAATGACATTTCTTAAGCATCTATATGTGCTGGGTGCTGTTACTCTCCATAATTTTTGTATAACATAAAAGTCAAGAGTGGAACTAGACTTGCTGAAGTTTTAACCCTGGATCTGCTTCTTTTTAGCTGGGTGTCTGTGAGGGGTTCTTATAATTAGAAATGAGGATGGTGACTGTGTCTATGTGTGTGACCACACACTGAAGACGCACAGAAAGGGCCTGGTGTGCATTAAGTACTGGATCATTTTAACTTATTAGTGTTCTCTCTTTATGAAGAGGATGCTACATGAGTTGAATTACGTTTCCAACACTTGATAGATGGGGAAACGCAGGACCAGGGACATCAAGGAATCTGTCCGAGTGACAGCAGAGATGGTTACTTAAGCTTAAATTTAAAACCTGAGCTCTAACTACCATGTTGATAGAGATGGCAATCTCTCTCTTCATTTACTCTGTTTTTGAGGGTCTACCTACAAAAGTCACAACCAGAAGTTTTCCATGACCATAGGGACCTGGTAGCAGACACAGGACCCAAGAGTCCCAGTCTCTTCACCACTGAATAATGAATGCTTACCCTGTGCCCACTCCCTTCTAGGGATTTATTTCATTGTCATTGATAGATCCCCTCTCCCCACTTTCTTCCCCTTCCCATCCTAATTTTCCTTACTTAAAATTGAGAATGTGGATTTTCTTGGTCTTTTATCATTTATACTTAGGCTTAAACACATTGGCTTTTGCAAACCTCACTTTCACAGGAGCCTTAACAGTTTCGTCTGACCCCAACAGGCTGCATTTTCATCAAGGGATGCATAATTTTCCTGATATAATAATATGCCCATTTTTTCCTTTTTTCAAACAAGTTTTTATTTGCTTACCTCCTGAAGAAATATCCTGTTCCCAATTTCTAATATAGAAAATGCAAGTTAAATGAAATTACAAGCATATATCTTCATAAGGTTGATAAGCTTTTAGAAACTCCGAATAGATTCATTTTTTTGCTGCTCAAAAATCCTAAACTTAGAGCTAAATACAGAAGCCAGAGGAAAGGAGTCAAATGTCTTGGTTTTGGCCATCCTATATTTAATGTACATCATGTGGTATGTAAGCCTCCCAGCATGTTTGTCGTGCATTCCTGGGACTATTATTAATTTTCCTATAATACTGGGGCAACAGTACCAGGCACCAGGGCTCCACATACACATTTTATTGGACGCACATTCTTGTTTAGTGCACGTGCTGCTTACTCCCCTGGGCCGAGGGACTTGGGGGGAAGGAGGTGACTGCCAGACATTTGTGACATAATTTCTAAAATATGCCAACAAGTGCCATACCAAGTTCTTCCTTGCTGGAAGGCACACAGCCACTAGGTAGCATGATTTCACTTGTAAACACAAGGTGGTGGTATTTGAAAGCAGGAAACCCTGGAACTGTTTCTCACTCACAGAAGCCATCTCTTACAGAGCCACCCCACTTTAGTCAGGTTCCATAAGACCAAGAAGCAAGTAGCTTCTGTTTTTCGTACCAGTCCTGTCTACCTTACTTTTTTTAAAAGTATTCTTTCAATCTGTTCCTTCTTCTCTAACTTTCCTTCTGATGCCTATGTTCAGACTTGCATCATCTTTCACAGGGTTTATTGTAAATCCTTTTTGTATGTTAATTTGGTAAATAAATGTCATCCATTTAGAGTGTATTATTTGATGAGTTTGACAGTTGTGTCAAGTGAATCTACCGCCTTGATCAAGATAGAGAACATTTCTGTCACTCTCCGAAGTCTTCAATTTCCCTTGGCAATCCATCTCCTCCTTCATCCCCAGCAACCGCTGATCCTTTTTATCAGTGGGTGGTAGCAATGTTATCACTTTTTGTCACTAGGAACTTGTTTTGCTTGAATGTAAATGGAATTATATAGTATGTATTCTTTTGTTACTAGCTTCTTTCACACAGCATGATTTGAGATACATCTATGTTGTTATATGCATTCCTTCTTATTGTAGAGCAGTATTTCAATGTATGACTATAACAGTTTATTTCTCCAGTCACCTGTTGGTATGTGTTTGAGTAGTTTAGAGAGCCACTTGAGTTCCAGACAATTGTGAATAAAGATGCTTCAAATATTACTCTACAAGTCATTATATGACATATGTTTTCACTGCTCCTGAGTAAATTCCTAGTCCTGGAATAGTTGGGCTGCATGGTCGATGTAGATTTAACTTTTAAAGAGACTGTCAAACTGTGTCAAAGGCATTGTAGTATTTTATACCCCCTCTGCTGCTTGAGTATTGCCGGTTCTCCACATTTCACCCTGACTTAGTTTTGTCTGTCTTTTCTAGAGGGTGTGTGATGGTATCTTCTTGTGGTTATTTGTATTTTGAGGTCACTAGTGATGTTGAACATTTTTTTTAATGCCTATTGGCCATTTATATATCTTGATTGGGGTGTGTGTGTGTGTGTGTGTGTGTGTGTGTGTCCAAACCTTTTGCCCATTGTTTTAGGTTTTAGTTTTTTTATTAAGAGTCCTATGTGTCCTTTTTATATTCTGCATACCAATTCTTTGTCAGATATATGTATTGTATTGATATATGTATTCACAATGCATGTGTATTGTAAATATTTTCTTCCATTCCATGATTTGTGTTTTTAATTTTCTTAAAATTTTTAGAGCTCAGTATACCAATTTTTTTTCTATTATGGTTTTTGTGTGTGTGTCCTACCTAAGAAATCTTTACCTTCTGCTATTTCATAGAGCTTTTCTCCCATGAATTTCTCGAAAAAAAATTTTTAGTTGTTGCTTTTTAGTTTAGATCTTTGATCCATTTGGAGTTAATTTTTGTGTTTTGTGTAAGTAAGGATTGATTGTATTTCTTCCCCATAGATATCCAGCAGCTTTGAACTTTGTCAATATTCTCTGTTTTCTATTTTCTATTTTATTTTATTGAGTTTCTATTTTATTGAGTTTTGCTCTAATATTCATTATTTCCTTCTTTTGCTTTTCTCTTCTTTTTCTAGCTTCTTGAGATGGACTCTAGGTAATTGATTTAGACCTTCTTTTTAACATATAAACATTTAAGGTTATAAATGTCCCTCTTAGCTCTGTTTCAGCTACATCTCACAGGCTTTAATATTTGTCTTTTCATTATAATCCAGTTCAAAATATTTTCTAATTTCCTTTGAGATTCTTCTTTGACCTTTGAATCATCTAGAAGTGTGTTGTTTAACTTCCAAATATTTGAGGTTTTCTTACATACCTTGTTGGTTTTGATTTCTACTTTAATTGTTATGTTATGAGGATATAACTTTGTATGGTTTTCATTCTTTTAAATTCATTGAGACTTGTTTTATGGTTCAGCAAGTGATTTCTCTTGGTTAGATACTATGAAAAACATGTTCTGCTGCTGTTGTCATGTGTTCTGTAACTATCATTAGATTTAGGTTGTTAATAATATTGTTTATGTTTTCTCTAGTTTTTTGTATAATTGTTCCATCGATTACTGAGGAAGGGGTTAAAATCCTTGACTCCGGTTCTTCATTTCTGTTATTTTTTACTTCATATATTTTGAAGCTCTGTTACTAGGTAGATACACAATTTTTATTATTATTGGTGATAAAATATCCTTTAACCATTTTATCTGATATTAATGTATTGCTGTCCTCTTATGTTTACTGTTGGCATGGTATATCATTTTTCCATGTTTGTTTTCAGCTGATCCATATCTCAATATTTAACATTCATCATTGAATATAGTTGAGTCCTGATTTTTTAATACGTTCTGATAGTATCTGTCTTTTCATTGGAGTATATAGTCCATTGACATTTAATTAGTATTGATATAATTGGATTTAGGGCCACCATTTTATTCTTGGTTTTCTGTTTATTCCCTCTGACTTGTTTTGTTCCCCATTCTTGCCTTCTTTTGAGTTAGCTCAGTTTTTTAGAATTCTATTTTAATTAACCTATTGACATTTTTCTGTCTCTTTTCTCTAATATACTAGTGGTGATTCTTGTTATTACCATAGCCATCATTAGCTGTTCACGTATTGTACCACTTCATATAAAACGTAGAAATTTTGCAGTGCTATAGACCCATTGAGTCCTCCCCCTTCTGTTATAGTTATTACATGTGTTGTATCTATATACATTATAAACCCACAATACATGGTTATAATTTTTGCTTTATTATGTATTTTAAAGAAATGAAGAGAAAATGTAGTCTTTCATATTTATTCATATCGTATCTGTTTCCAATTCTTTCATTCAATATTGAAAAATCTTAATTTCCTCTAATATCATCTTCCTTCAACCTAAATAACTTTTATTTAACATTTTGTGTGGTGCAGGACAGTTGGTAACATATTTGCTTAGTTTTTCTTATCTGAAAGTTAAGTAGTTATTTTATTTTAAAGGCAACTTATAGGCAGGAATGAAGGTGAACAGAGGCAGGCAGGGAGGAAGAGAAAGGAGGAAGCAAGACTTTACTTATTTAGTTGTTCATCTTGGTTGTTCCTCCCTGGAATAGCAACCTGGGTCCTTGGGATGTATGTGGATTACACCTAACGTACTAAACCACTAGGTCACCAGGGCATGCTGAAAGTAAAGTCTATATTTCACCTTCAGTATTAAAACAAAGAGGTCTAAGTTGATCGTTTCTTTCTCTTAGTACTCATTGTCTTCTGGTTTCATAGGTTTTTTGTTGTTTTTTTTTAATGAGAAGTTGGTAGTAGTTCAGACTTTTGTTCCCTTCTGTGTAACAGCATTGCTTGCAAGACTTTTCTTTACTTGTGCTTTTCAGTAGTTTGACTGACTATGCCAAAGTATGTTTCTCTTTGAGTTTATTCTCTTTGAGGGTTTGCTTACCTTCTTGAATTTGTAAATATATGTCTTTTACCAAATTGGGGCATTTACTGCCCTTATTTCTTTGAATACTCTTTTCTGCCTAGTTTCTCTCTTCATCTATAATTAAAGTATTCCTGTGTAAGGCTTCTAGAAATTGTCCCATGGTTAAATGAAGCTCCATATATTATTTTCAGCATTCTTGTTATTTATCTGATTTTAATTGAATGATTTCTATTAATGTTTCTTCAAGTTTACTGACTCCTTTTGTCCATTTTATTTTCTTAATTCCATCTAGTGATTTTTTTTTCAATTTTAGGGACTGAATTTCTCAGCTCGAAATTTTCATTTGGTTCTTTTTAATATTTTCTATTTCTTTCTGTTGACTTTTTTTTACTACTGCATCAGTTACAAAGGTATCTCCCCCTTTACCTCACTAAGCATGTTATAACAGCTACTTGAAAGTCCTTATCTGAAATTTCCAACCTTGAGTAATCTCTCAGTTGGCATGTTGATTCTATCTTTCCTTCAGAATGAATTACATTTTTCTGTCTTCTTATGCTGCGTGATCTTGGATTATAATCTCGACATTGTAAATGTCTTGGTGTGGAAAGTTTGGATTCTGTTTGATTGTTCTAAGGTTTTTTGTTGCTGTCGTTTAGAAGATAACTACACCCTGCCATGCCCTTGAGTGATGGCTGTGACCTCAGCTCAGTTCTTCACGTGTTGCTATATACTGTGTTTGACTTTGACCCCACATAAGCATGATTCGGAGGTCTGCCAGAGATCTGAGCTGAGGCTACACACAGGACTTAGGGTTTATGCATTCTCTCCTCCTCTCTTTGAGTACTCTTGGAAACTTTAGTTACTCTGTTCTCCTTCTCCTGCATTTTCCTACTGTATCTGAGCTAACACCATCATGACTGTGCTGTTTTCAGGCAAAGCTACAAACAAATGAAACTGGTGAGCTCATTCTTAGCTTACCTGTAAAACTTCCCTGTTCTTCTTCAGTCTCCCAGAACTTGGTCATTGTTTTTCACCTTATGTCCAGAATTTACAGTTATTTTCTGCAGAAGTGTCCATCTTTAAAGAACTTATTCCTTTATACTAGAAGCGTGGCTCTTACTCTTTTAAATGGAAAATTGTAATGGTCTCCTTGACTAATCTTCCTGCCTAGAGTTTTATTTCCTTCCATACAATTTTCACTTGGGGGCCCAAATAAAATCTGTTGTTGACCTTGGTCTTATAAGATTGGGTGTAAAGTTCTACAATGGCATATGTAGCCCTTCATCTCTACTGCCTGCCTGTACTGCAGTAGGGCATGCACCTAACATGGAATGTTTCCACAATTCTGGAATACTCATCTCCCTTTTTTCTCTTACTCCCTTTTCTTTGCCTGACTCTGGGAAATTCCCATGGACAATTCATTCCTTCTCTCCATCCTGAGTTAGGCATCTCCTGGGTCCCTCAATATTCTGTAAGTTCCTCTGGCATGAGGCTGATCACTTTGTTCTATTATTTTCAGCTTAACTGTCTCTACCCCCAAAAGACCGAGCTCCTCAAGGGATATAAATCATGCCTTCTTTCTGTATCTGCAAACTCCGTCCCTTCACTATTTTATATACGCACTACTCAGTTTTTAAGATAACTGCATTAAATTTTTATGGGTGTTAAGTATTTCCTTGAAGTGCTTCAGTGGGTATCTGATGTAGACACAGAGTTTCTATGAAGTAGAACGAAAGGTCTGGAGTTACTTGTCCATTCTTTGCTATATGCCAATTGGGCATAGTTGCTAACATTTTCTTTTATCCTCGGCATTCTGTGAAATCCTGAGATTGAAATCCATACTTTGAAGGGGTAGGTGATGGGATCGCTAGAGGTTGTTAAAGTTTAGACCTCTTCTGTTTTTCTTTTCTTATGAGTAGGAAAGTGAGTGTGTATATGTATGCATGCACGCAGTAAGTCAGCATCAGTTTCCCATACTGAATATCCCTGAGACTCAAGAGTCCGTAGGTAGGTCATGGCCTGTTAACTGCTAGGGAGTCTGGAATGCATTCTCTTTCTTTATACCATGTCCCATTTATTAGAAGGATCCATAGATTCTAGCCTCCTTCAGAACAGTTTCTAGCAGAGCTGCTGCTTTGCAACTTGGTATCACCCGTTCAGAGCTGCTTAAATCAAATGAGCTTCTGTTTCCATAAGCCTTTTCAACTTTTACGTGTAATCTAGTCTTAGGATAGTGCCTCAGCCTCAACACTGAAAGAAACTAATGCTTTCAGTTTTTTCTAGTCATGCAGACAGCATGCTCATGCTAAAATTTACCTATGCAATAGATATTTATCTCACATTTCTTTCATGTCATGCTGCGAGGATACGGCCAGGAAGATATCCATGGCCATTGCTTCATAAAAATTTAGCCTAGCATTATAGGAAAATATATAGATGAATTTAAAAAAATCTCCAAATTCAGAGATAATTACTGTTCATCTCTTCCTGAATTGTGTGTGCATGTTTTTGCACTTTAGATTTCAGGCATCTATTTTCATTCCAGTCACCTCAACTTTCTTGCCACCTTGTCCTTCATTTTCCCCATGGGGCAAGTTTCCAGTTCCTGAGCATCTAATCATCAACCTATGTAATGTTTGGCTCTGGCCTAAAAGAAAAAAAAAAGCTACTATAAAGAATGCATATTTTAATCCCAAAGAGCCTATTGTATTTTATATGTTTGAGATTCTGAATTTTCCACACCTCTGAAATACTAATTATTAAGTTATAGAGGTATTTCCCACTAAATTAAATTAATAGACTCACTCATTTTATAGTTTAATAAGGGAGTATTAAAAGTTGAGCTGTACCTTATTTATAATTGCAAAAAAAAAGTGATAAATATCTAAATGCCCATCAATAGGAGACTAGTTAAATAATGTACATCCATACACTGGAATGTTATGAACACATTAAAATAGCTTGATATAAAAAGAAACTAATAAATGTGGAAAGGTATTCACAACAAATTGTTGAGTGAAAAAAGCAGATTTTGATATAGATTAGGAAATTTTGCTGGTTTTATTTATGTAAAATTGGATACATATGTGGGTATATGCATAGAAATCTATAAGGATTCAATCAATAATTTCTTCAATTCCTACTGTGTAAGAGGTGTCAATAAATACATTGTGATAGTTGACTATGGCCCGGGGGAAAATTGTTCATGTGTATTTGTGGGGGAATATATTTCCTTTACTAAAAGTACTTTTCCCCTCATCTTTCAGAATAATGAACTACAGAGCAGATTGGACTATTTAATAGAAACCCAGACCAAGACTGAAGTGGAAACCAGAGAGATTGGAGTAGGCTGTGATCTTCTACCCAGGTATTCTGGAATTTCCTGTTTTTCCAAATCAAATTCCTCTTTGACTTACGAAAATACTTTACTGGGCTATTATTACAAGAAGTGCATTTTTTCTATCAAAAATATTTCTACAAAGATAAGCGGTGACAGCCAACGGGTCTGACTGGTCTCTGGGAGCAGGGGCGTTGTGCAGGGCAGAGTGCTAACAAAGGAGAGACCTCTCTAAAGCCACTTCAGAGATAGATGGGTTCTATCAAGAGTGTATGAATCATCCTCCCTCCCCTTCTCCCTTCTTTCTTGTGCAAACATCTGTTGAGTACCTTCCCTGTGCCAATTATCAGACGAAAAGGAATGAGATTGGGTTCTTGCCCCAAAGTGTAGGAATCAAACTTCTGAAAGGGGAGACAAATATATATATGGGCAGACATTTATACTAGGTGAGGGGAACCTGTGAGATGCTTTAGTAATAGAGGGAGAGTTGAACAGAGTTCATCTGTTCCCCAGTACTGTAGAAGACTATTGTCAAACTCTGGTTCAGATTCATAAAGAAATGATCTTTAGTTATGAGCATCCATTTTAACCTGGTTCTTCAGTTGCCTTTCTGAGCTAGAGCACTGACCTGTTCATTGTTAATCTGCTCCACATGTCTGTGATGGGGTCTCTCTAGTAAGATTAGAGCCTGTGACCCAGTGACTGCTTTTGGTAACTAACCCACCATCTCCGAGTACTTAAAACTGTTCTTGGCCCAAAAAGGACATAAAACAATTTTATAACAAGGATGCTGATGACATATGGTTTGTGATTTAGGTAACCAAAGTCACAAAGTACCTCCTGTATTGTGTGTAGGAGGGTTTATCTTGTGTAATCAGGGGCACTTGTATGTGTCGTGGTAGGTATAACAGGCCAGAAAAGTGCAGAATCCTGGCCCCTTCAGTGTTTCCATCCACGGGGAAGCAGTGAGGAGTCCTCCTAGCTAGCAGTGGGGTGCCCAAGTCCAGACTTCATGCCTGGGCTCTGGTTTCCCCATCTGTAAATTAAATGTTTTGACTAGGTTACGTCTCAGCTCTAACTAGGTTTAATTGTATAACAAAGCCTTATTTTCCTACCTATTTTTATTAATTACTGATAGTCTTCTCTATTATTAAAATGAGCTACCTGCCTTCTCAAAACAGTTATCAAAAGCAGTGTTCAGTTCCTTCTTTGATTGTCCTCATTTACAGTTTGCTTTCTGTTAAAAGCAAGCCATTTTTGTTATTTTGATATAATTAACAGGAATCTTTAAATAAATGAAAAAGGGAAGAGGATATATAAGTAGATGTCAGGCTTTATCAATGTGGAATACAACATACACAATCAGAAGATAGCCAAAAGAACGACTGATCATGTCCAGGGACTCCTTTTTTTTATGCGCTTCGGCCATTTCCCTCCTTTTTTATTTTTCAAGAACCAAGTGGCTTAGCCCACTCTAATTGCCCACGTAATAAATCTTGTTTGGCTGAGACAGGTATAAAACCATGTCTGAAACCAATAAGTTGTTTGTTTTCTAATTCCCACATTTTGGCTTAAAACTAGCTTTTCAATTTGTATGCCAAAGGATAGCCTGAAGCAAACTTTTATGGCTAAGTTATGAAACCACAAAGCGGTTTTCATAATGGAAGTGCTGACAGACCCTTAACTTATGGCCGCTGTGAACTTGGAAGCCACTTCAGTATCTAAAAGCAGCTTTTCTATAAATGTAGCATTTGGTTTCCCCCAGGATCCATCTTAGCACTTTAACTACCTGGGTCAATCAGCAGAGGAAATGAAAACTACATATCCACGTTTCCGAAAGGCAGAATAATATTTCATTCGTTTCCTCACACATGTTTAAGTGCCTACTATGTGAAAGGCTCTGTGCTAGTCTCATGGAAAGCAACACCGGGTCTTAGAAATTCTAATTCAGGCAGTAGGTTTTCCACCTGCGTTTCTTGGGCCTGCCATGCTCTGTGCTCAGGCTCAGAAAGGCCTCAAATGTCTCTGGGGGTTTGGAGATTAGCAAGGAACTGACCTGTAGGAGCAACACTGCCACCCCCATCCCCCAAATAACCTGATTAACTCAGCTTTTAGTGTGTTTTAGATGTTAAATTCCAAGTAACATTTTGTTTGAATAAAGAGTTCTATGGTCAAAAACAAATTGAATCCCTTAGTTTAGTTGAATTCCCATGTTTTATCAATCACAATTGAGTCCCCAAGAGGTGAAATGGTCACTGGAAGCCACACAGCCAACATTAAAACCACACCTTCCAAGTCCTGGTGTGAGACACTCAACAGTGTTGCTAAATTGTATTGTGTGTGTTCCAGTAAAGTTCCTGGTTCTTCCTTGGACTTCAATCTTGCATCTAACTAATAAAAGATTCCATGGTGTTTTCCAGAATATTTTTTATATGTCTCCTCCAGAATGTTTTAGATCAATAACATTATTGAATTAAGCCACATTTAGGCAGAAGAGTCTTGTTCTTACTGCCTGTTCGTCTCCTGCAGAGAACTCAACAGTTTGGTCTAGGGAGGGAGCACCAGGTGCTGGGGGTTCCTTGCCCAGCCAGCTTTCAGGTGAGCTCAGTCTTGAGTAAGTTCTTAAATCTTTCCTAGTTCTCAGTTATTTCTTCCTGAAAATGGGACTGGAGATGACAAGATCAGATCTCTGATCAGATCTCAGTTGCTGTGAGGATTGAAGGAAAATGTGTGTCTCCGTCCTTGATCATGGTGACTAGGCCAAGGTTAAGCATTTAATAAGTAATAGTTAATGTTACTGTTAACTGCATCGTAACTCTGATTTGACTCAGAAGACACTGTATCAAATATAAGTGAATTTGTGTGTGCTAAGACAATTTCATGAACTTAATTTGTATTGGTGGTTATTACTGATATTAAAAGGATTGATAGGCTTAATCATGGGCATAGTGCTTCAGTGTGCATCAAGCTCTTCAATGGCACTATCAGTGGTTTGAAACTGCATGTAACTCTGAAGGCTAGTGACTTATGGAACACTGTGAGTCCCAGTACATTCCAGGCACAGGCACAAAGTCTCATTGTTGAGTTAGCACAGCACCTACGACTTGCTTCTCCTTGTACCTGTAAGTGTGATAGACTGTACCACTGCTAATTGCATTTGACTTATAGGGATAGCACCTCAATTTTTATATAATCATAAAAATTTGAAATCAGACTTTTCTTTACTTTTAGAGCCATTAAGCTCTATTATTACTCCTTCCCCCATTGCTTGGTCCCTGACAACATTGTACTCCTCTGGCTAGAGACTAGGCTCCCATCTCCTAGTCTAGCACTTACCTTATGCTCAATAAATATTTGCTGGCTGAATGAATAAAAAGTACTCATCAAGTTGGGACTTACGCAGCTAATCTGTATTATAAGAGAATTCATTTAATAAAGGACTTGGAAGAAACACATCTTACGTTTTACTTCTTTGTGCTTATTATATTTCTCCTCGCTAGAATGTAAGCTGATTTTTTCATTCACTTCCCTAATTATGGTCTCCCTGGGATTTGCTTAGACTAGAGCCTAGCACAAGGCAGGCATCCAATCCTTATCTGTTGACTGGTGCCTGCCTTCTGTAGCAGTGTCGGCTTCCTGTAGTACTTTCTGCTCCTGATTCTCCCTCTGCTTCCCTGACCTGTCCCATATCTTTTCTGACAGCTCCTCTTTCTACGCCCACATTCCCACCAGGAGAACTTCTCAGAGGTCTATCTTAGTTACAGTAGTTTCTGTAAAGGCTTTTACCCCTCGTCTTTTTTGAGCTGAGCCATCAGTAGTTCAACTTCTCTCTTGAATATAGGTCCTTCTTCCTGCCTGCCTGCAGGGCGCTCCATGCTGGTATCCTCTTGGTCTCCACACCCTCCATAATCATATTTGAGCACCTCATTATTATCATTGTTAATTATTAAGTCAGTTCCTCTTGGTAGTCATTAAGAACACTAGCTGGAAATTAAACCTGGCTTTGGGTCCTGCTATATCTACAACTCTGGGCAAATTCCTAACTTCTTTGAGCCTCAGTTTCCTCATATAGAACAGGAAGATTTTGATAGTAATCCCCTTAGAAGTTTACTGAGTTGATTGAAATACAAAGTGCCCAGCGCAATGAACACATGTTCCTATTTCTGTTGTTAGTGCCACCTATTTCTCAGGTTCTAAGCTCCATGTACTGCGTGGAGCCATGACTTGTTTTACTCCTAGACTCACTCACTCAGGCATTGATCTTTTTCCTTTATGACTTGCCTCATACCTTTCCATTTGTACTACAAGACCTACTTGTGACTTGTGTCATCTGTCTAATCTGCTCAATACCATCTGCCCCCAGTTTCTTCTCAAATTCTTCCCCTCCTTCATCTACTCTTAGTGTGACATAAATTTCTGCAGAGCAAGGATCTCAGACTAGAGTCAGGATAAAAAGTCTCATTTTATTTTAAAGGCTTGGTATATGTTAATCAAAGTCCTTACGAGCAATTTCAGGTCATCTAGTCTTTATTCACAGAAGAGTAGAAAATAAAAATCAAAAGCAGAGACTTTTTCCTAAAAACTTGGTTTGCAGCTAAACTTATAAATTATGTCTTAATAGATGCAATTTAATGAAAAATGTTTCCCATGGTCATAAGTGCCTGGCACATAGTAAGACCTTAAAAATGCTTACATTTTCATATCTCTGTTATAAAGACCAGAACATAAAATAGTTTTTTGCTAAAGCTTTATTTGCTAATTCTGCTATTGTTCCCCCCTAGGGGAACTGCCCCTTTATGGATTAATAAAAGGTTAACAATAGCCTTAATAGGAAAAATGGGTGAATTTCATTTCCGAGGTTGATATTATTTGTTCTTGAAATTCGGTTGATTCCTAGTGACCACTAAATAAAATACTTCAATTTTTTTGAAAGGTTGAGGTATAAGTGTAATTTTGAAGCCTAGAAGATCCAACCTTTATAAATAATTTTGCAGTTTGTGGACTTTTAGGATATTGTCATTGGAGACCATTTCTGTTATGTGGAATTTTCATAGTAGTTGGCACAAATTGCTATCTGGCTCCTACCCCTGGTGTGCCACTAAATTACCTACTCAGGTCACCAGGACCCCAGAGTTGCCAGACCTTGTGGCTTCTTCTCTGTGGCAGATAACTCTCTGATCACTCATACTTCTAAATCCTTCACCCTCTGGTTTCCTTTGTCATCCATAAATGAGTGACAGCTCTGCCTGGCCTGAGTGAGTTTCCAGGGTCATGAAGATAACTGAGAAATTGTTTCACCCTTCAACAAATCATAACTAGCAGAGGGTATGTCGAGCAGTGTGACAGTCATTTTCAAGGTGTTTATGGTGAGGCTAAGGTGGAAAACATAGAAAAGACCTATGGAATCTCTTGGGGAGAGACATAAAATTTAAAATTCCCTTCAGGCTACTAATAGACCCCATTAAGAAGCTGTCTGCCAGCTACACTTTAGTTGAAAATTGCTGCAGGGTAATGAGAGGTGTTACTGATGAGAAACTTAGCAAAAGTGAACCTTGTGGCAGCAGAAAATCGAGCATTACTGTCAGGGAAACTGTGAGCGCATTCAGAAAGGAATGATCATGTCTATCACTGGTGGGGACAGTCAGGGAAACTCTCCTCTAGGTGATGTTTGGTTTGAGTCTTAAAATCTTGGCAGGAATTAATTAGATTGACAGGGGAAACAGTCAAGGCAGAGAGAATAAAATGACAATGGCAAAGAGGTGTGAAACAGTGTGAAAAATGGTAAGAAACGTATATTGCTTAGCAAGACCAGCCAGGAGACATAACATGAAATGACCTTTAGAGTATGCAGAGGAGTTGGAACTTCATCCAGGAAACAATGGGAAGAATGATGAATTTTAAGAATAGCAATATGTTCTGGTTATCTTTGTAGACAGTTATCTTTGACAGCAAAAAGGGTTATGGATTTGGGGAGGCAGAAGACTTTACCAATTCTGAAGGCAGGGAAACCATTTAGGATACTATTCAAATATTCAAAGATGAATTATGAGAAACTGAACTAGAGGAGTAGCTGAAGGAATAGAGAAGGCAGATGACAAAACAGTATTTAAGGAAGTAGGTTCCAGGAAGTAGGTTAAGAATAAAGGCTGGATATGAGAAGTTAGGGAAAAGGGAGGTGACTCATATCTCATATATACAAATTGGCATTGTTTTAGTCAGAATGGAATATAGCTGTTGTAACAAACAATCCACAAATCTCAGTGGCTAAATGCAATGAAGATTGATTTCTCATGCCACAGTCCAAGGTAGGTTGGACCTGGCACAGTCATTAGGGAAGCCAGGATACGTCTATCTAAAATGTTGCCTGGACTTTAAAGTCCTCCCAGATCCTCCAATATTCATCCCACGAAAGAGAAGAGCATGGAGGATTGCTAGAAAGTTTTTATAGTGAAGCAGCAGGGGGCTGAAGTCTGCAAAAGTTTTTAAACCTGGAAGTAATAGAAATACTTTCTGCCTGTTTAATCACATATCCTACTTAATTGCAAAGGAAGCTGGGAAATGTAATAAAGTCATGTGTCCAGGAAGGAAAAGAAATAAAATATACCTCCATCTTAGTTATTAAGTCCTGTTAATTCTACCTCCTATTTCTACTTCCAGTGCTACTTCACTTCCAATGCTACTGCTAGAATTCAAATGGGTGTAACCACTATGGAAAGCAGTATGGAAATTCTTCAAAAAATTGAAAATATAAACTCCATATGATCCCATTATCCCACTTTTGGGTAGTTACCAAAAAAAAAAAAAAAGCAAAAAGTAACACTAATTCACAGAGATACTGCACCCCCATATTTATTGCCACATTTTTTATAGTAGCCAAGAGCTGGAAGTAACCTAACTGCCTATTGGCAGATGAGTGAATAAAAATGTGGTATATATACACAATGGAATACTACTCAGCTATTAAAGAAGATGAAATCCTGTCATTTGTAAAAACAAAGATTGACCTACAGGAAATTATGCTTAGTGAGATAAGTCAGAGGAGAAAGATAACCACCATGATTTCACTCATGTAGTACAAAGGGAAGTCAAACAATTGAATAAGCCAAATCAACAAAAATAAACTTTTAGTCTGTAGAATCAAATTAGTGGTTACCAAAAGGGAAGGGCGGGAGTAGACAATTGGATAAAAAGTGGTCAGTTATATGATGATGGGTAGAACTGGACTACTGGTAGTAAATTTAATGTATTATATACAGATGTTAATTTACAATAATGCATACCTTAAACATATATAATGTTATGACAGTGTTCCTTCAAATTTTTTTAAACAAGAATTCAAATTATTATGTTTTTCACCTCCTAAAATACAAGTATCTTTTAACTAACTTCTTCCCCGAGACTAACCCCTCTGCAGTCAACCCTCAGTGATATCAGAGGAATCTCGCTCAAAGAAGACTATGAGGAAATTATGCCCCTCCTTCAAGTTTGTTTGTTTTGTTGTATTTTTCTTTTGCCACCTCTGGCCCCAGGTCTTGAACCCAGGTCCTCAGCTTCATAGTCTGGGCTGTAGCCATGTGAGCCACAGAAGAGGGTCCTTAAAAGCTTTTAGTGGCTCCCCATTCCCTTCTGAACTTCTTAGTTGGACACACAAGGCCTCGTCTTCTGCCACTTTCCATTATGAATCTGCTCCAGTTGTACCAACTATGTCTCCTTTCCCACCCGCAGCCTTTGTGTTCATCTTTCCTTGTCTCTCTGCCCTGAATTCCCATGTCCTCCTTGCCCACTTGATTAGTGCCCCGGAATCCTTCAAGATTTACCTGTCATTCTGTGTGCATTTCCACATATCTTCTTTGTTCACAGTATGCTCAGGGAAGTTAACTTGCCCTCGGCTTGCCCACATTCTTGTATTGTTCAAGGTCCTGGCAGGAAGGGAAAATTGAAGAGACTTGAAGGGATTATTACAAAGTTTTGGGCAGCTTTAAAAGTACATGAACACCAGACGCTGCTGTGCTCTGGAGCCAGCAATATTGGAAACTGTAAGCAGCCTGGTCCTGAAGTAGCAGGGGGCTGAAGTCTACAAAAGAGACTCAGGGGAGCTCTGTAGCCATGACCTTTGCTGGGGAATGAAGCCCACTACAAGTTTAGCCTGGCTGGGAGGGAACAAATGCCCACTCTGTCCTTCCATTCTCCCATGCCACCATCTCCCAATAGTTCAGAACTAACTGGTTAGGTTCCCAGGTACAGGGTAAGGTGGAGAGAGGGAAGAATCTATCTGCATGAAAGATAGGACTCTGCAACTCCATATGTCCCTGTTAAGAGTACCCAAGACCTGTCACAAAATGATTTTTGTACATATCTTCCCCACCAAACTGTGAGTTCCTTGAGTGTCTTATCTTTGTTTGAATCATTGGTGCTTAGCTCAGCCTATTACTTTTGCTAAAAATAATTGTTTTTCTGGTAATACTTATTTTTAAATTGAGGCGTCACTGGTTTACAACACTGAGTTTCAGGCATGCAACCTCACACCTTGATGAAGGTATATAGCTCACCATACCACCCACTACCATCTCTTGTAATATTTGAATAAAATATTAAGCAGTTTGGTTTTAAGAAGTTGAAGAACCATTTCTATAGTTGTCCTCACCACATGAAAAGTATACTTTTGTTTCATCTTCCTGACCTGCCTTTTCTCATTTCTCAGCCAAACAGGTAGGACTCGTGAAATCGCGGTGTCTTCCAGGAACTATACGCCATACACGAGGGTCCTGGAGTTAACCACGAAGAAAACTCTGACTTAAGTCTTTAGAGACGTGCACTTTTTACAGATGGACAAAGGCCCTGGAGCCCTATGGCTTGAAGTCTGGAAAGGGTGACTGTGGCTTCCTCAAATACATAGTTTAAGCCAGAATGAAAATTGCTGAGGTCTGACTCCATTTCTAAGACATGAAGGAAAGTGGAGGCCATAGTGGCAGGGCCAGAGAGAGGAGCTTAGAAGGTCATATTTCAAACATCCAACCAGCGTACCCTGCTGCAGTGGGCCATCCTCAATTTTCCTTGTTGACACTGACATCGTATTAGGGGAATTCTCTCACAATTTGTTTTCTGTTTTACTAGGCTTTGGTTGGGAGGAAAAGAGACATTACTTTGAGATTTCATGTTATTCACACCAGGATCATATGTTACAGCATGAAGGTTTTATTTACCTGTAAAAGTATTAGCAGCAGCATTTCTCTGTCTGGAGAATCTTGTCTACAGCCTCCTGGGCACCTGGAGAAACTTGAACCTGGGGGAAAGATTCCCAGCATGCAGGTCCTGTCTCCTCCTGGTGCCAAGAGCCCGTGCAGGATTGCAAGAGCCAGACATGCTTCATTCTGATGCGTTAATCTCTTGGTTTAATTTGTGCCTTATGCCTTTATTGGGCCAGCTGAACTCCTTGTATTTATTTGACCTGTGATTTTTTTTCATTCTCACTTTAACTGAAAGAGAATTTTGTGTGCTGTGGAAATTTAATCATTTAATGTTTTCAATATCAATCATTATTTTTGTTAAATGAATAATTTTTCCTGCATGCTCTATTTTGATGTTATAACTATGTCACATATGTTTAATAAATGCCATATATTTTGTTCTACTGACGCTCTGTGTTTCACCTATGACCCTGTAGAAGAGGCTCTGGAGTGTCAAAGTCAGGACACAATAATCTTTCCATCAGTATAGTCCATAGAAGCACTAATAAACCCTGAGATTGAGTGTCTGAGGAACCATGCTCTTATCTATGTCTGTGTGTTGTATGAATGTTTATATATTTTTAAACTCTCCCTCACCTTCTGGAAAGATTAATATATATTCATGTTGGTAAAATACAAAACTAGTTTTCAGTTTATAAAAATCATCCTCCTTTGTGCCCCAACTCTCTACCTCTTCCACCACTCAAGCACCCCCTTTCAAAAAACAAAAACCAACAAAAGGAAGAAAGTAAAGTAACTCAGTTGGATAACTCACTGTGAATCAGAATACTGTGAAAAGGAAAATATGCATTTGAAGGCAAATTTTTATTGCAATTATGACCATGGGACTTGGGGGAAGTCATCAAAGCTCTCTGAATATCAGTTTCATCTTCTAAAACGTGGGGTAATTACACCTACTTGCTAGACAGATGGAAGTGCCAAATGAGATCATTCACATAGAAGGCTGGCCTCGTGCTGGGCTCAGGGGTGACTGTGCTCATTCTGTAGGTTTCTTTAATACATGTCAACCCCTTTGGTTGCCCTCACTCATTGAGTGTCCTAGTGGTGAAAAACCATGTTGTAGGGCACTCTCGAGGAGGACAGTCCTTGGGACAGGAGACAGGGAAGCTAGACTCAGAGATACCTGGGATCCCTGGCGCTGACCTCTAGAGTAAGTTTCTAAATGAAATGCAATGGCATAAAGAATAGCATTTTAATAAAACCAAGGCAGATGTGGAAACTGCTCTTCAAACACATCCCCTGCTTTCTCTTTTTCTTAAAACAACCAGAAAAGGGTTGGGGGGAATTAAGTGATTTTAAATTTAAAAAAATGCCAGCAGTCTATTCATTCATTAAAGGTAGTCTCTATCTGCACCTTTGTATTTTTAAATATATCTTCAACATGTAGAGAATTCTTTACATTATTTGACCTATTCAGAAAGAAAGAAAGAGAGCTCATAAGTAGTACAGACAAACTGAACACAGTAGATATGAGCTTTCTCAATCCCTGGGCAAAATTAACTTTAGTGCCCCGCAACCCATCCTCTGGAAGAGTCACACTCTTCAACTTCCTTGTGACCATAGGTATTGTGTAGAATTGGGGAAATGAACTCTAATATTACAGAGTAAACCCACCACACTGAAATGAAAACCAGCAGTGTATATGAAGACTGAAAAATCATTAACATCCTATGTATGTTATGCCTCAGTATTTTCATCCTAGTCTTTCCAGGCTTTTTAAAAACACATACAAACACATACACACACAGACGCATAAAATAAATGGGGTGGGTATGCGTGTGTGTGTGTGTGTGTGTGTGTGTGTGTGTGTGTGTGTGTGTCTTGTTGTGAGCAGAATCATGTATTTGGGAACATGGGCACTGGAGTCTATTTGAGTTCAGTCACCAGTATGTGCCTTAGGCAAGTCACAGAGATTCTGTGAGCTCTAAAAAATGAAACCAGTCACAGTTCTTACTTAATCACTGTTGGTATGATGATTAAATGATTTAATATCCATGAAGTTCTTAGAATAGTACTTGGCATATACTAAGCACTTAAAAAATGCTACCTATTATCATTGCATACTTTTGTAACCACTTCACTTATTATGATGCTCTTTATACAAATATACATTTATTCCTATACTAATATTTCTTAAAGTTCAAAGAATTCCATTTTATTAATGTACTGATTTACTTGAATTTCCCCTAATGTTGGAATTTTGGAGGTTGTCTTTACTCTTTTTTAAGCACTACTCTAAAGAATGATCTTATACACGTCTTTGATACTTGCTTAATTATTTTCTCAGGATAATTCCTAGAAGAATTGTTGAGTCAAAGTGATGCATATTTAAATCTTTTGGTGCATATGGTCCAATTTGGCTTGCAGAAATTTTAATCCACTGAATTGCTCACCAACAGGATGAAAATGTGTTTTCCTGACCCTTTTGCCAACAATGGGAATGAGAAATGAAGGAGTGTATAAAGTTGCTTGCTTTCGGCAGAACCATTCCCCAAACAGGCAGTGAAAAGAGTTCCTTCAGGATATTACCTTTGGATACCTGAGCTCAGGGACTGTGCAGGTGTGGACGCCTAAGGGCGTCCCCAGGGCCCACAGAGTGCCTGGGTAGCTGACAGGAAGCAGGACTGGGCTCAGAAAGTGCCCCAGGATCCTGGAATCAGAGATAGTCTGCTGCTTGTGAGCCAGAAGTGAAAGTCAGCCCTGGAGACAAAAAAATGGTGGCCATGTGCCTGAGGTGGGGTTTGAATCTGGGCGGGACATACAACAGATGGCCAATTTCAGGACTAGCCTGGGAGAGAGGAAATGCTTAAAGCTGGGTAATGTGACATGGTTCCCCCTTAGAGGCCATACCAACCAAGGCTCAAGGCTGACCCCTGAGCTAATTCATGTGACTTTGGGTAGTTTCTTCTGAATCAGTCCTATTTTCTGTAGGCTGCCAAGACACTTTATTGGCTCTGGGGATGCCGGCAGGCCTGCAGCTCACACCTGTATAATCCATCCCTGAGCTCAGGTATCCGAAAGGCCATCCCCACAAATGCCATCTGCCTGCTCCAGAAATAAACTCCAAGGTGGATACCCAAGGCTAGACTTGGGGTGGGGGTAGACAGGAAGGGCAGGATTCCTTCCTGTCCTGATTCAGGCCCTATCAGCCCATGGTGATCTTGACATCTGGACTTAGTGCCAGTTAAGTTCGAGCAGAGCATGCCAGATACTGGGGATCAAAAATGTGCACCTCGAGACTTTGATGTGCCCCTTGTTTTCTCCAGATGAGTCTGGCTCATCCTCATCTTTGCTCTCTCTGAATCTCAGGGGTACTTAGATTTGTTCCTCCCTTCTCTACTCTTACATATAATACCTGATCTTCACAACCATTTCCTCTCTCCAATGATATAAACTCCGTAGGAGCAGTTTCCCATAAAGGAAGGGACCCCTTCCAAAGGACCCTTTGCTAAGCATGAAAAATATACAAATTAAAACTATTCCAGAAAGAGCCTTGGTGGAGGGAAGTGAAGGAGATGGTACTGAACTGGCACAGCATACATTCTTTGTTTTGTGTGGAAGATGTTACCATCACCATTTGGTGGATAGGCAATTGAAACTCAAAGAGAGATGAAAACTGCCTGAAATCACCCAGATATGTCTGAGTCCAGAACATGGGTGGGAATCTAGAAGTCAGTCTCAGATCTGCCACGACGGTCACTTGCTCATGTCACTTCTGCTCTATGGAACACTTTTGCCTATGAAGTAAACGCATCTCCTGCGTAGGGTTGTTAGGCTGATCATGTGAAACAGCATGGAAAGATTGCCTGCACTGCATCAAGACATGCCAATAATTGAAACTTGCTACTATTATATTTAATTACTAGGAAGAAGCTATTTGTTATATAAGAAATATTTGAAAACCCAAGAATTTCCTCTTATTGGACACATATGAAAGACTTAATGAACATATGTGAATGGGATTGGGAAGAAGAAAAAGTAGGGCAGATAAAAAGTATGGCTGGATAATGGGAGATGAAATGAGCTGTAGTCTCCTTTGATTCACATATGAACTTTAGAATAATCCATTTGACTTTGTCAGGGAAGGAAAAACCAAAAACGGAAGACTGAAGATGCATTTCTGGAACGAGAGATCAGAGGCAAAAAGACAAGAGGAAGACTGCTACTAAATTTTGGGGTAATTTGTTAGGAAGGCTTAGGTTATTAATACATGTATGAAGTATAAAACAAAGGGTTTTTTATGTACAAATATCCATTGTTTTAGCATCAATTGTTGAAAAGACTAGCTATTTTCCACTGAATTGCTTTTGTACCATTGTTGAAAATCAACTGTCCATATATTCAGAGATCTATTTCTATACTTGTTTTATTACTTTGAGCTGGATGCCTATCTTGACACCAATACCACAATGATTTAATCACGTAGCTTTATAGGCCTTGAAGTCAAGTAGGATAAGCTCTCTGATTTTGCTCTTTTTCAAAGTTATGTTGGCTAGTCTAGGTCCTTTGCATTTCCACTTGAATTTTACAGTCTATTAATTTGTACGAAAGGAGTGCTGGGAATTTAATTGGGGTTGCACACAAAACCTTGCTGTATCAAGCCAGCTAGGAGCAGCACCACATCCTATCTGGTGGCACCAGATCAGTTCCTGGATGTCAGGGCTATTTCTCCCTTCAGTTGAGAGGGTACTGGGTAAATACCTCCATAATGTATTTTGATAAAGGTATGGTATAATCTTTGTGGAATTCCGAACAAAGTATTATAAGAAACATTAATTTGTGCCCAAGGGCCATAAAACTGATGTAATTTGAATGCAATAAAATATAAATAAATGGCAAACAGTTCTTGGGGTTTTCTCTTAATTTTTCAACACATACTTTAGAATTTTAACATACAGCATTTACAGCATTCACCTTCCTGAAGTAGAGGTGGGAGTGGGTTGAGAATTAATTAGTAGGCAATTTTTTGGCCCTGGGACTTTTCTTGTTAATGTTTTCTTTGGCAGCCATACTCTTGAGAACAGGAAGTTACTCTCTTGTTACAGATTTAAGACTTTTCTGAGCCAAATAACAGAAAGCTGGATTAATTCTAAAATGAGAGGAGAAAAAAAAACCCCAACAACTTGAGGTTCTTGCTGGAGATTAATGACATCTGAAAATATTTTAATTATCCCCTTTCCTCTTAACTTGCCACCTCCTAAACAAAACATTCAACCTGAAAAAACTTGACTGGTCACTTTGTAGCCCAATGTTAAACTAAAATATCCTTATGGTACCCACAAATTTATTTAAACATTTTTGGGGAACTAAGGAAGGAAGGAAATTAGGGTTGTTTCAACTTAACCTTTTATGTTAAAAAATCCCCAATATGGAATTTAAAATAGAAAGTGTAGCTATAAAGATGTTAATGTTTCCAGAGTAATCATAAGGATTCATAATTTTCTTTGACCTTTTAAAATGACTTTTGTTATAGATTAAAATGCTATATAAACTTTGCAAACAATGTCTACATGTTATTTAAGATGCTTGTAAACAGTTCTCTAGGAATTGTTCAAAATAACAAAACTGTATGCTTGGACTAAAGTACTTACAAGTCTCACTATAAAACAGAAAACTGCATTCTTCCTAAAAGGCAGAGTTCTTTTGAATGAAAATTCACTTTATACTTGATTCTACATTGGGCAGAGCCCTGTAAGTTAAATGAAGTTCACAATCTGAGCACACATTATTTCTGTGAATTATTTGAGATTCATTTGTGGGTATTCTTAAAATACAGAAGGCCTTAGAAAAAAATCTGAGATTCAGAGATGAAGACCACTTTCCAGTAACAAGTACATATCTTCTACTAGTGATCAAGGAAGTTTCTGTGGTATTAATAGTAGCCTCTTAGGAAAATAAAGAATTGAGCTAATTTTCCCATTTACACTTGCATTGTATACCCAAACTAAAATGCCCTGGTGCCCAGGAAATTTGCATGAAGGTAGCAAGGGTATGTGGTCAATTAATTGGAATGAGTGGCTGGTGGGTGTGAGTTGGGGAGGACGAACCTAAGAAAAAGTACATGTCCATACTAAAATCAAATTATTAATTTTGAAAAACTCTATATTGCCAAGCCAACCCATCTGTAGAATGGATATGGCCAAAGACTCACAACTTTTAAACACTTTATTTATATTAACTTATTTTTTCTTCCTGTGCAATATAAAGAACATACTTACTCCTCCAGACTATCTTTTCTTCCAGTCTGCTTGATGTTCCTCCCACATCATTCATTACAGTTTTCTTGTCTTCTGCTATTTTGACAACTTCAGGATTTTTTTAACCTTATAAACAATTTTAAATTACCCAGAGATGTCATCTATAAGATAAAAAAATTAAATTAAGCCAAGAATTCTCGGTGATGGAAAACATAATCCAGTCCCATAAGATATGGGCAACTGTGGGAGTACAGCAAAGGTTGATAAAACCTGAAACTTCATCAATGTTGGATGAGTTTTTACTTAAAGGGAGCTACCTGCTTCCTGGCATAGTACACACCAAATATTTCTTCTCAACATTTATGAGTTTAAATAGATGCAGATGTTGCCAAAGAATGTACTGTAACATTAATCATCCCTAAGTCATATAATTTAAGCATTGATAGGCATCTTGGTATTTGTTGGGTTCAATATAACCTCATTTTAAACAGAAGGAAACTTAAAAGTCCAGAGAATTTAGACACCAAGTTAGTGACAGGAAAACCCTCTCTCCTCTAAAACATAGTTGGGGATTGATCACTCCCTTTAGTTCTTATCTGGATCACTTTTATTGTTCCGTACTCTATGATTGATTGTTCTCTCATTTGGATTTTTGGGAAGAAGAAAATCAAGGACTTAATTTTTCTGAATAATTCTCCTGAATAGATATTACATAGACATCCCTTACTCCTCCCCTTGTATTTCTCCTAGTTGAAGCTTTTTAGAAATGTGTTCTTTTTCATGCAAGACAAAATCAAATGTGAGTAGAAATTGATTCTGACCAGGTCCGGTGAGAGGAGAGGGATAGTCAGTTTTCTCTAAGTCTATCCTACTACTCATTATCATTTTCCTGTTTTTGTGACCTCTGAGGTACATCGGACTCCAAAGAGTGCGCCAACAACGTCACAGAGACTTAGTACTACTTCTTGCCCTCCACTAAAGCCTCCCTCCCAATTCCCTTCCTGGTGAAACATGAAAGTAAAAGAAATTATGAAATCTCACCCTTAAGTGACTTTATAAATTACCTCCTTTACTATCCTTTCCTATTTTCTGATATATATGTGCAAACGAGCTTTCTTCAAGTACAAAAAGGCACAAACATTTATCTGAGCATATTTTATTAATGAAGTAATTGTATAGCCAAATTTATTATATAAAATATATTGGATGTTTTAGGAACAATTAAGACCCATTTAAGTATAAGAGTTTCTGTCCTCCAATATGGAATTCGGACCATTTTCAGCAAATCTTGGTTTTGGCATTTTTTTTTTGTCTTCCCTACTTATTTTCCAAATTCTTTGAGGTCTCTCTGCTATTATATTCTCTGGTATACTCTTCCTCTCCATTTTCTCCCCTTCCCTCCTATCAAATTCTACTCCTTAGTGTAGGTCATCACTTCAACTATCCTTTTGTGATAAACCATTTGGAATAAATTCATATTCATGTGTGAATAACTGATAGGCATAGACATTCTTTTTAGAATATTTATAGTCTCAAAGGAAACCAAGTAACCTTAATGGTGGAATTTCAGACAATGTGTCAAAAAGAAGTGAAAGAAGTCAAAAGGAGGGGATAATATTTTAAATCTTGTTCAAGACTGTTTCCTAAACTCAGAGAAGGGGACTTAACTTTGTCTACACAGTCAGTACCAAAGATCACTACATGTGATCTTTAAGGACTCTTTCTTTTTCATTAAGACTGTTGCTTTGAAATCTTCAAGTAGTTTACTTAATTCTGTTACATTCATATTTTCCCCTGGGGTTTGGTTTTGGCCTATCATTTGCGGGTATATTTCTCTGTCTTCATTTTCTTCGGTACTATATTCCTAGGCATTAGGTTAAATGTCTTTCTTTTCCTGCCTTGATGTAACAGCCTTCTACTAGGATATCAGCATATAGGCTAAGGGTGATTTCCACCCCCCCCATCCCGCCCCCCTACCCTGCCAGCAAACCCACAGTCCCTGCCAGCCCTCCCTCTAGCTGGCCTTGAGTCCCAGGAGGAGGCCATATCCAATGAGGCCTGGGGCACAAAGGTTGGGAGCTCTAGTTGCCAGGGCCTGGAAGCTTTGAGGTGCAAGCAGCAGGCAGATGAGCAAATGCTTTTTAACAACAGCCTCAAGTGGGATAGTGGCAGCTGTTTCATGGGACCAAAAAAAGCCTCTCTAGTGATCTTCCATGAGAGAACTGCTGAAGCCTCAACAAACAGATTTGCACAAAACATTTGGCTACCTGTGCTGGGGGTTGCAGGTCTGTCACTACCCTAGGAGAGAGTGTTGCCCTGACAGTAGAGAGAACCATAATCGAGAATAATCTGCCCAACACTACAAGCTGCTGATGGTGGACAGGTGGGGCCTAGCTGCAATATGGTGGCCACCAGTGCTAGTGTCACAGATAAAAGAGCCTGGAGAGGGTGCCCGGCAGTATCTCCATTCACAGGAAAGCTGTGGCTCTTTATTATTCTTCACACAGCAGATTTTGGCTCAACTGATGAAAATTCTTCAGTTAGGTCTGTGTACACTTCATCAGTTGATACCTCGTACTCTGTTCCTCAAAGTCCTATTCTTCTAAGGGATGTCCCTCTGTTTTTCACATCAGGATGCACATGCTGCCCTCTCAGCTGTAGTTCCCAGATGATGGGGCACGCAATATAAGAGTGAGACCTTCAGTCCTGAAAAAAGTCTCTGTAACACTCATTCCCCTCTACCAGTGGTACCTGGGCAGCATTCATGCTGAGATAGTTTCTTGGTTTTTCCTACCTTTTCCAAAGTTTTCTATCCCTTTTTCTTGTGGTCCTACAATTCTCTTCTTTTTCCAAGGTCATAGTTCTTAAATGAATGCAATTTTGATGTGTCTGTGGGGAGGAGGTGAGCTCCAGCTCTTACCAGTACACAGTCTTGGAACTACTCCCAGACGTTTTCATTTTTTAACTTATTTCTAAGTTTATTCTTAAAATCTTAGCTGTTATGATTCATTCACAATTAGTCACATATCTAAGATTTTTAATTAAATTTTCCAGTTAAAATGGAAAATTACATATAATTTTAGGGAATAAAACATTTAATAATTAAAAATAAAAAAGATCTCTTCCTACACTATCAAAAAGATCAGTGACCTCAAGTGCGAGATTTGCCACCAAACAACGCTCAATCATACACAAGTCTAAAGAGAAAATATTCTATCCCTTCAACTTGAATCTTATTTGGCTTATTTTCTCACCACTTTTTTCTTTCTTTTTTTTTTTTTTACCATGGGCAACTGCTTGATTAATCCCATTTCCCCCAGTCTTATTTTTTCCAAGCAGCTGAGCAAACAAAGATGCAGGCAGCCATTTTAACGTGCTTCCTCCTTCAAGCCCTCTGGGATGGGCCGTCTGTTCATCCAGTTCATAAACCAACTGCCTAAATGTGCTTGGAGAAAGGAGCAAGGATCTTCTGTCAGGATTAATTTTAATAGGCCAAAGTCTGCCACTTGGGAACCACAGCCTGGTAAATGACTTTAAATTACTATTTGCTGATAAAGAGGGAGATATGAGCTGAAAATTTAGTTCCTCATTTCAAACAGTTTGGATAACTAATGCAAGAATTTACTTTTAGTGTGGAGTGCATGCACTTTACAACTTAAACCCTTGAGTAACTTGAGGAAAACCTTTTGTTGCAGTGGGATCACAGTGCAATACAAAGAGGGGGAATGTAATGTTTTGTAGAAGTATAGAATTTTAGAGCCTGAAGGGAAAAGAATTTATCTGTGAATTTCTCAGCACAAATCTTTCTATGAAACTTTCTGTTTCTGATTTCTGTGCAGAGAAACAGTATCCCTCTTGTAGTCTTTTCCACATTTTTTTTTTTGGTCTTCCTTGTTACCAGATCCTTTCTTTTTCCTTTTATCACTTGTTTTTTCTCAAACCCAATCCCAGTTCTATGTACCCTCTCTTCCTTTCTCTTCCCTAACTGGCCAGGCTCCTGTCAGTAAATTGTGAAGTTCTGCACTGAAGAACACACAAATGAGGCAGTGGGCAGAAGTAGTGCATGGATAGAAGAGTCAGGATGTCTCAGTATGTGTCTCTCCCTTTGTAAAGTGAGTGTAGTTTCCCACTGTTCTGCCCATCAGAGAAAGCAGTTTAGGAAACTAAATGAAAGAGGAAATTTGGTAAAATGGTATTCAAATGTCAGCATTATAGTTAAATAGAGTCTTAGGTTTATCATTCTTAATTTTCATTAGGTATGGCCATTGTTTTCACTTGAGCATTTCAACATTTTCCATTCTCAAATGGATGCTTAAACACACACACACACACACACACACACACACACACACACACACAGACAACCAAGATTAACAGTATCAATTATACAACTGATTGACAAATTTTATCTTCAACTGTGAAAGGACTAATGGCAATCTTTACACGTTTTCTTGTCTTTTTAAGTTATGTTCAAATGATGTCTTTTAAGTAGCATTGTTATTAGAACATATTGATCTCTTTCTCATTTTAGGGCTCTTCCCTTTACTTGAGATGCTTTTCCAACAGATTTTCCCTTAACTAACTGTTTCTCATCATGCAGTTCTTAGCTTATGAGTTACTTTCTTAGAAAACCAACCTCAATCACCCAATCAATCAAGGTAGCCTGATCATTCCTTATCACATCTGTATTAATTCTCTATGTGCCACTTAGTACTATGTGATAAGATTTAAGTTTTAATATAGCATTATCTCATTCATCACTTTATCTCCAAAGCCCAAAATGGTTTTATACAGAATAGGCAGTCAATGAATAGTTATTGAATGAATAAATGAAGCCTCCAAGGAGGCAAAATAGATGTGATTCAGAGCATAGCTGGAGGAATTGACTTTGGATAATACTAGTAGTTCCTTTTACTCTCCCTGTTTCATTAACTACCCCAAACCTAAAAGCATAATATAACTACCAATTTCTTATACTCCCCCAAATCTGTAGAACGGAATTCAGAAAGAGGCCAAATCAGTACGCATCACAATGTCTTGGGTCCCAAACTGGAAGTCAGTTACTGATTTGACATTTGGGGGCTGGACCTATCCAAAGGTTTGTTCACTCACATACATAGTCATTGAAGCTGCCATTTGGCTGAGAATTTAGCTTGGCCTGACCGCCATAACACCTACACAAACTCAGGTTTCTGCATAACTTGATGGCTCTAAGACTAAGCAGTCCAAGGAAATTAGGTAGAAGCTGCATCATCTAGATTGGAAAAATCACTTTGCTCTAGTTCTAAACATGTCCAAATTCAAGGATAGCGAAGACCAACCCCATTTTTGATAGGAAAAGTTAAACTCAGAGTAAAAAAAGAACATGTAGGATGGGAAATATTTTTACTGCCATTTTGACAGACTCCGGGTATATCATGACTAGTATTGTGTCCATTCATGTTCTAATACTGACAACTACTGGGAGAGAATAGAGATGAACAGCCTGGGGAGTCTGAAGATCAACTTTTTATGACTGGCAATATTTATCTCCTACTCTGAAAAGGACAAAAGGAAATCTTTCCCAGTTTTGCTTGTTTTTTGTCTTTTAAAGCCATGTTCAAATGACAGGCTTGGGGCAGCTGGGTGGCAATGACTAAGTCATTTGGTAGCATTTCAATGCTGATGAAATTTTCCTTTAATTCTGTTTTGAATTTTTTCTTTCTTGCTTGCTGCCAAGTTCATTAGCTTACTGAGGGCAAGTAACACTCATGAGATTAATCCAAGTACCATTTGAGAAGTGATTTAGAGTTTAAAAAATGAGCACTGTTAAAAACAGAAACCATAAATACTTTTCCAGATTCAGTTTTATAACAGATTATTTGATTGACGACTTGAATATTTCAGCAGAGATTAGTTGCCTGTGGTGTGTGTGCTCTATTTCTTTTCAAATGTTTGCCTGGTCAGCTGAAAACAAGGAAAACCCATGGCACTTTTTTCTTTGTTAAACTTCTCCAAATTATATCCTCTCCCCCCAGACACGGCTGTTAAAATCTGTGCTCTCAATAATTATCGTTTCCTGGATTATGAAAGAATACTTTATCAATTTTCATTCTGAAGTAGAAATAGCTTGCTTAGTTACTAAAGAAATAACTATAACTAATCTGTTAGTGCATGGGGGTTGTCAGAAATTCAGATTTATTTATGACATCTTGAATCCCCTCACTATGTGTGTAAAAGCATCTATACCACACCACTGAAAATATCTTTACAATAATTGTGTAAAGACGTATACAACAAACTTAAGATTTGTACATACAAAAGGGACATGTTATTAAAAGAGGAATATGGAGAGAAAAAAATTAGGAGAGATTCTCCCACCTGCTTTAGGGGAGACCGAAAGCGCAAATAATGCTAACAGAATCCCCTTTGCAATTTTGTTAACAAGGGAGAAAAAAAAAAACAAAACCACCATGCATAACACAACCAGTGAAGTTCTAATTCTAAATAAGCACTACAGTTGTATTCAAAAGAAAGAACAAGTGGGTTGGAATAATCTAGGAAGGATCAGGGAGGTGAGTCTTGTGGTAAGATTTATAATAGATCAGAGGAGGATAGCCTTCCAGAAGAGGAAAACAGAGGCAAAATTCTGAGGCTTGAGAGAAAGGCTTATGGATATTTGCGAATCAGAAGATGGGGATTCACTACTTTGAGTGTTTTGCTGGGAATAAAGGTATCTATTAGGACCAGAAACAAGATGGAGGCTTGGGGGAGGCTGCTAGGGGACAACTACCTGGCTCAAGGGCCTCAAAAGTCAATTATTTCCTAGCTAGGGCAGAAGTAGGTTATTGAAGTCTGCTTTTAAGCAAAGTTTATGTTGAGAATGTTGATATATGAGTTAATTTGACCCAAATTAACTAGATTGGGAGGCTACAGAAATGGCTTCAATTATGCTTCCTGTTTTGTTTCAGATTTCACCTAGAGCTTCTACTGGTTGGGGAGGATTGCTTGTAGCATTTTACAAAGGGTTGAGAAAATTAAAATTTTCCATATCAAAGAATGAGAGGCTGTGGTGGAGATTATGGGGCATTCAACCTCCCAGCTGTTACATATTTTGACATGCATGCTTCATACTCTTTGGGACAAGGGTCTGGTAGTGAAATTACAAATGTAAGAACTGGATGCTTATTACACTGCCATCCTCTTTTCAACAGTGAGTGTGAAAGACTAAATAAAAATAAAAGACTTCTCTCTCTTCCTGTCTAGCTGCCTTCTTACTTGCCTGAAGCTGTCCTTAAAAAACAAAAAACAAAAAACAAAAAAAAAAAGTAAAGGAAAGGAAATTGTGAAAGAACGGTTCTCAATTGGTTGGTATGCATCACCTTTGGAAATGTGTTGCTGACAGGAGGTGTTTTGGGTTATGGCAGTGACTAAGCAGTGCAGCAAATAAAGGTAAGTCCTGCATCAAATTACATGCAGCATTTAAAGCGCTGATGGTCCTTATGGATCTTTCCAACTTTAAAACTTCAGGACTTTACCAACTTTGGGCTAGGAGACGCCGACCCATACACCTACCAAGTCCTACCCTGCACTCTCTCCGAATCTCACAATGGCTAATGAACTCACGCTTCATGTTTCCGACTCATTTTTCTTCTCAGATACTTTCCCCCGTGCCCATACCGATCTTACTGTTATATTCTCACTATTAGTTAAATAACGTCAGCCCCCTCCGCCAACACCCGTTAAACTCCATACCAGCAGGACCATGGCTATTTGGTGAAGTCACAGTGGCACTCAGTAAACACTTTTTGAATAAACAGACGCGCCAACATGCCGAACTGACAAGCAGCATGATAGCGCGCCCAGTCGAAGGGCTGACGTCACTCCCGTAACTTCCGCTCCTTCCCCCTCCTCCCGGCGCCCCCCTTTCCTTGTCTGTGTTTGTTTCCGGCGTTTCAATAAAGCTTGATTCGGCTCGAAGAAGACCCGCTCTTCCGGGAAAATGGCGGCTCCCGCTGGTACTAGGGAGTCCGCGCCGGCGGTGGATCCGCCGCTGACCCCCGGCGCTGCCGAGGAAGCCGAGTGCCCGCCATCTCGCCAGCCTCAGCCTCCGCAGAATGTCCTCGCTGCCCCGCGGCTTCGAGCCCCAAGCTCCCGAGGACTTGGGGCAGCGGAGTTTGGCGGAGCTGCGGGAGATGTTGAAGCGCCAGGAGAGACTTTCGCGCAACGAGTAAGCTGGAGCTCTGCGCGTGTCGGCCGGCTCCTCGGTTTGGGGCTTTTTAGGACGCGTGCCTCCCCTCCCCTACTGGTGCCCTCCCTGGAAGGTGACCTTCCCTGCCTTCTAGTCCCGCGGTCAGTGGGCCCGCCAGGACGCAAAGCCTACAGTGTTTGGCCGCTTTTCAGAGTTTCCACTTTTCATTAACCCCTCGTTGGTTTTATGTGCTCAGCTACTGTATCTGTATCTACATGCTTTGCTCCCTTCTCCCTTTAACAGTGTCCAGATAGCTTGTCAGTTACATTTCTAAGTTCTGTTTTTACTGGAACCTTAGGAAATGGAGAGAGTGGAATATTAGGCCGAGATAGTTAGACCCTCATTCATCTGGCAGACTTAGGAAGGAAAATAGAGCTATAATGAAAATGACTTTTATAAGAAGCTTAATTTAGCAGCTTAGTAGAGGCTGTTTTGAAGAAATGAGACGGAAAACTGGAGGAGGATATTTTCCATGAGGTGCCCAACAGGGGGTTGGTTGAATGAAAGTTAACTAGAAGAAAGGTAGTTGTAATATTGGGAAAACCACATCAGGTGTGAAATAGTTTAAATATGCAGTTGACAGAGATAACTGAAGTTTCAGCCAGTTTGAAGAACCGTTAATAAAAATAAGAGAGATAGGGCGTGGGGGCAGGATAGGTCCCAGGTTGATTTTATTTACTTAGGGTGCTGAAATCATCAGCTGATTAATTTATATATTGTTAAAAGCTGGAGAGTGGTGAAAATACTGGAATCTCAGTTGGGGATTAGTAGTTGAAACTGTGAGAATGAATTTCTGTGTCAGAAAGACTAGAGGTCTTGACCTCTCTTCATTTGTGGTGTGACTGAAAAAAGGAGTCTGAAAAGGAACTTCTGTGCCATGGACAAAATCACAGACTTTCTGATAGAGACAAATATTTTGATTCTGAATGGTTTTTTAGTCTATAGAAACAAATTTAAATTTTCTGTTTCATTACCCCTTTTAAGAATGATTGAGTATCCCAAACAATTCTTGTTTTGTGTTACATCTACTAATATTTATTGCTGTTAGGAATGACAAATGAGAGAGATTTAATCCACAAGAATATACAAATAGACACATATTCCATATTAACTATCAGAGCAATGATATGTGACCTCTTAAAAACTACTCATGTAAGAAAATGAGTGAAATTGGCAAGTAGTGTCACAATATTATGTTGAAAATAGTTTAGACCCTGTAGATCTATCCAGTTTCCTTTCCAAGGAAGATCTTATAGATCTCACTTTAAAAGCTGATTTTTGGGCACGCCTAGTGGAGTTGTGGTTTAGTCGAATGCCTCAAGTCAAAGTGTCCGCATACATCCCAAGGACCTGGGTTTGCATCCTGGGCTGAGGAGAATAACCAAGATGTACAATTAAATAAAAATAAAGTTCTTCCTCTCTCTCCCTGCCTACCTGCCTGCCTTCATTCCTACTTGTACCTTTCCTTAAAAAAAGCAACAAAAAATCTGATTTTCGAATAATTATAAGATTATTATATGCTTATTATGTACTTTTGATAAAACTAATATGAGGCAAGTGAGGTATATTCCCTGATTTTTCTTCATTCTCGTATTTTTAGAGTATTTGGATAATGAAGATCTATTTTTCTCACTTTGAGGCTGAAGCCTTGTTTTTATACATCTAGTTTGAAAACATGGCTCTAATATATGCATATTCTTTTTCCATTTGACAGAAAATTCATTTGCAAATTGCCCGACAAAGGTAAAAAGATTTTTGACTCTGTTGCCAAACTGAAAGCTGCCATTACAGAACGTGAAGAGTTTAGAAGAAAAAGTGAACTGTTTCATCCTGTTAGTTTAGACTGTAAGCTAAGTCAAAAAGCAACTGCACTTATTGATGTGGACACAGATAAGGCCCCGTGTTCTGACCAGATACTTGATACTTCATCACTAGGTCCTGGCTCTTCCTCTGTTGATAATGTCAAATCATCTAAAACAAACTCCAAACAACAGGGACTTCTGCATGCTACTCACAAAGGAGATGAAGAGGCCCCAGAGGGCGAGTACACAGAGAACAGCTGCCTAGCTTCCAGCGGCAGAGCCAGTGCAGCTGCCTCTGCACAAGTTAGTGAGCATCTCCTTCAGCATGTTTTGAGTCAAGTAGAAGATAATTCCAGCAGATCAGGTAGCCTGTTTATTGACAGGTTGCAAAGAATCACCATTGCAGACTCAGATGAATACCACTCAGAAGAAAACTCAAGTACTGAGAACTTGACCAACCTTTGTAGTGGGACTCAGAAGAAGCCTCATTACGTGGAAGTTCTAGAAATGCGAGCCCAAAACCCAGTGCCCCCATCACATAAATTTAAAACCAATGTGTAAGTATCATCAGAAATAACCCCATCACAAGAATATAATATAAATTGGGTGATTGTTATCAGTTCAGTTAGGAATGAGAATATTCTGGAAGTAGACTGACTGGTATGGAGAATTCATATTGAAAAATACTTTAACTTTGTAGCCAAATAATTGAAAAGGTTTTAGATAATAGATAGACTATTAAGTTTCTGATACTTTCCCAGTATTTCATAATAAACACAAAGAGAATTTATTATGACTTTTTTCCCCCAGAACCATTTTCTGTTATATAGCTCTTCCTAACTAGTCCTAAAATAGTTGGAGGAGCTGATGGACTTTCTCAGCAAAAAATATTTGTGAGCTCACTACATCTAAAAAAGTAAAGATTTTGCTCCTCAAAGAGTTTAGGATAGAAATGAAGGTGATGTACTTGGAGAAATATTAAACTGCATAATAACAGTTTCATAATAACAAAGGAGCTGAGAAGGGGTTAAAAAAAAAAATCAGATTCAGGAAAGATGGGCAAACTAACCCTGCTTCTAAATTCCTTGTCATCTCTTTGGAGAGAAAAGAATTTTTACTGTATGCAGGTATAATAACCACATTCAAATCAGGGAATAGCAGCTGTGACCTGCCTAGCTTTACAAGGCTATAACATAAGATACAAAACTGAATCTCTACTGCATTTCTCTAAAATACTGAAAACTGCTAGCTACAAATACCTACAAAATTTTTTTTATTATAAAGAGACTCTAAAGTTTAATCTTATACCACCATTCATTTTTTTAAACCTCGCAACATTTTATTCTGTATAGAAAACCAGATTATATTACATTATTTTTAGTTAGAAATAAAAAGTAATCTTTGATCAAAGTAATATCTTACCTTTGTTTCGGTGAGGTATCTTTCCTTACATCTAAGAAGACTATCTTATTTTAGAAAGCCCAGAGCATCATCTAGTCAAATAAACAGGATGCACAGAGCCAGGTTCTATGTGGTCATTTAGCTGGAATTGAAAGTGGGGGTAAGGAGATAGCAGTGAGGCCTACCAAGGATTATGGAAGTTTAAAAGAGAAAGTACCTTCTATGCAGTTAAAGCAAATGGGGAAAGAATGGACCTTGATGAGTCAGTAGGCAGAGACAAGGGAGGATTGAGGGGGTTCCATGTCTGAGCAGTGGCATGGAGGTTGGAAAGTGGGATGAGGTAGGGCCTATGGCTACTTCTTTTTTTCCTATGTGCTCTTCTGACATCTTCGTGCCACCTGAATGCTGGGGCCTGCGCCTGTACCTTGAGCCCAGGTCTTCCCAGAATTTCAGATTTGCATTGCTTGCTAATTAGAAAACATGACCACATGGGTATCACATAGCATCTCAGGCTTATCATGGAACTCATTTCTTCCCTTACTTCTTCCCGTATTCCCTAGTTAGTGCCACTCCTCTTTGTTTTACCCCCAAGTTGACTTTCTGTCCTTTTGCCATAAATGTTAGCTGTGAAGACCTATATTTCCTTGACCTTCATCTCTTAATCATGCTTTTCTTCATCTTCTTTCCTGTTACAGTGAGGACATTCACTCTTCTCTCAAAAATATTTATGGTTTTTTATGACCTCTGGTCTTGACTCTTCAGTCTCTCTTCTCCACTACACCCAGAGTGAAGTTTATAAAATACAAATCTGAACATGTTACACAGAATCAAACTCTTTATAGTGGTCTGCCCTTCTCCCTCATTTACAGTGTGACCACTTTCTAGTCCAAATTACTCAGATTACTCTTAAAGCTTTTCTGGCAGCCATCTAATCTCTAATTAGAAATGGCCATTTATTTTCCGTGTACATGCCAAAATGTCTGTCCTCATACCTGTGGTATTATATTGCATTGAAACTGTTGACAAGTTTATTTCCCTCTACTGTAAGTAAGTCTTACCTTTGAAAAAAAATTTTTTTAAATAAAAAATGATAGTTTCAGTATAGGTATAAAGTTTGAAGACAGAAACAAAAGGCACAGAACCTATCTATACCTGTTACCTGTTGCAGCAATGAGTTGATTGTCAAATAACTCCGAAAAGGTGTCAGTTTGAGTACTCCTGTATTTAAAATAGGTTAAAACAAGGAAGGAGACTATCTATAAATGTAATGTTGGCTAATGTCTTAACTATTACTTTGTGGGAAAATTGACTGCTCAAGTTAAAGGCTATTTTTATGTGTAAGAATGTTGTGGAAATTGTCTGATGGTATAACATAAGCTTTCCTTCTTTCAGATTACCTTCACAGCAAAATGAATCATTTAGTTATTGTCAGAGAAGAGGGTCTCCTATTTCCTCAAAAGAAAGGCGGTGCCAGGATAAGAAGCATCTTGATGACATCACAGCTGCCCGGCTTCTGCCACTTCACCATATGCCTACCCAGCTGCTCTCCATAGAAGAATCATTGGCACTTCAGAAGCAGCAGAAACAGAGTTATGAGGTATTCAGAGTATTGTTTGTTTGTTTTGTTTATATGTTGGATGTTGCTTACATAAGTCAGAATTTGCTCCAGGTAGTTCCAGGAGTAAGAGATTTAACAGAAAAGGAATGAAGTGCCAAAGAAATAGTCAACTAATGCTACTAGCTCTCAGATGTGTGTCTCTTGTTTTCAGAGTGTCTGGAAGTTAGTAAAACTGTAGGAATCAGCTAGTGATGAATCCAGCCATCTGTAACATCGGAGTGATGATTTGCCAAGAAATGTGGGGACACTACTGCAAAATTTCACATCTCTTAAAACTGATACTGCTGGCGTGGCAGTTGTGTCACTTCCCTCTCTCAGCTTGTAAAACCCATGTGAGAATTTATTGGTGTTGGCATCTAATACAGGGATGAGCTTGTCCTAAGTTAAATTTTAGTTTGAATTAAAAACTCTTGAGTTTGAAATTGGTTTCCTTGGCAGAGTAGTAGAGAGAGGTTGCTCTCACTTTACTCCAACCTACCCATAGTATTTATAGCCTGAGGGGAAGGACCTAAAAAGGTCAAATGATACGGGAAAATACATGAGAAGAGCAAAAAGCAGAATTAGGAATGAACTGTGCCACATGCCATCAATGGGTCATAAATCCTTGGGTATATATAAGTATGTTGCCACTGTTGAAAATTTTCTTTGATTTTTTTGTTGCTTATTTTCATGGAACTTTATTTAGAAAAAGATAATTAGCTTTTGAGTATTAATTTCTTGATTTTCATTTGGGCATTGAAATGTAGTTCTCAAGCCTAGAAGCCATGATTTAATCTGGGGAGGAAGATTCTGTCAGTTGGAGAATCAGCACAGCATTTTTGACATTTAATAATTCAAATTGATGCTTGTGCCCACATACTTAAAAATATATCCATGTTTATAACTGATGTAATACTAAGCTAGCTGATTACTCATTTTCCTGTGTGGAAGTCCCAATTCTATTTCAAAGCCATTGTTGTTGTTTACTGTTGTCCCTCTGTGTGTAGACTCAGCCATCATGTTCCTGCAGAGAACACTGAGCAGAGTATCAACACCCTTGTATTTCTAATTCTCTTTAAATTACTTTCTATTAAAAAATGCAGGGCAAAAACGTGAATTTGTAACCTTTGCTTTGCTTTTTGTTTTAAAGGAGATACAAGCCAAGCTTGCAGCACAAAAATTAGCTCAAAGACTACATATTAAAATGCAGAGCTATAATCCAGAAGGAGAGCCTTCGAGGAAATACCGAGAAGTAAGGGATGAAGATGATGATCGGTCCTCTGATGATGAATTGTGAAGATGGGCATTGGGATAAACTCCCAGATCTCTGCCTGTTGAGCTGTCATTATCTTCCATCATACTTTCTAATGAGTATCAAGATCAGTGTCAGACAGTGTTGAAGAGAATGCTATAAAGTACACAAAAGTAGCTATAAAAATAGCCTGGTTTGTCTTTCAGGAGATAACTCATGTGTTTGAAAGTTAATGTTTGAATATTGTGTTTAATCACATTGTATTAAAGTTTTGCAGTATGTTGTGTGTTGGTCTGATATTTGAAGTATGTAGTAGAGCACATTTTTTTTCTCTAAGCCAAATGAAAGCAGGTAACTGCCTTTTTTCCTGATTCTTACCTCTATCAAATAGCGTTTATTACATGTATTTCAGTGAAATATTTTGTTGTCCCAAATATCACCTAAGATGAATTAGGAAGATATAGAGAAGATACCCTTCTCTTTTGGGTATCTAAGGGAGCAATTTGGAGACTTATGCATGTCGCATGCGGTTATGAAGTATTGAATGTGAAATACCTAGGAAGAATCTCACAGAAAATACCTAACTAGTGTTTTCCCTTCTGTCTTTCCTGAGGAAGAAAGCTATCTTCTGATTAGGAATAAATACTTTAGTAGGTGCTGGAGGCTGAACGGTCTTTTTTTGCTGACCAAATTTACCCAGACTTACATGAGGTATATGAAAATTCTAAGGTGACTCAAGTAGGTAAAGAGAGCTGTGCTTAACCTGACTTAGTTCATTGCTCTAAGAGATTAGAGGATCATTTCTAGAACGTTACAGGATGGGTAAGAAAACCAAATTTTTTTAAAGCTGTAGTTGTCATTAATACATTTTTTTTTACTCCAAAAGAAACATGGCAGCCACAGACCCTCAATCATATATATATATATGTGTATGTGTGTGTGTGTGTGTGTAATTTTAAAGGATATTTGATTATGTCTGAGAAATTAATACTTAATGTTATTAAAGATTTCTTTGGTCTTTTGGAGCATTTAAACTGTTGAAATATTACAGCAATTTCAGAATGTTAATGATTATATTTTACTGTTGCTTAATGAAAGATCTTACTTTCAAAGAGACTATTCATCTATGGCATTTTACTAAAAATAGTTAATGTCAGATGTTTCTGTGAGAGGAAGGTTCAGTTGTATGTCATACTTCAGGTGTACTGCCTCCACATCCCCCAAACAAGCAAATGTAAAAGTATACTGAGCTATTTCATTATTTTTTAGTTTGAAACTTATATTAAATGATTTCACAACAAAATTATTTGATGTTCTTTACCAAATGAAATAATCGTTTCTCGAAAGCACAGAACATGGCAGGGCTCACATGTATACAATCCACGGCAGTCCCGCCACCCGGAGAGCCGCTGTTCACATTTGGATATATGCATAGTTGCACATTTATATTTTTAATAAGGCTTTCATATTATACATTGGTTTGTTGTCTGCTCCAAACCAATGTAACATTTTCCCATAGTAAATACTTTGCATTTTAGAGTGCGGCAAAATATTCCATTTTATGGGTGTACCATCACCTTTAAAAATAAGCTTACTGAACAATTTGTGAATTACAATGTAATATGTAAACAATGCAATCAACATTGTAAAACATCTATGTAAAAATGACTTGGAAATGTTTCTACACATGAAATTGTTTGGTATAAGTATATGTTTTGGGAATCTAAATGTACATCATCACAAAGATTGTGTCCTTTTGCGTTCCCAGTAGAAAGATGTCAAACTACCAGAACTAAAAAATTGCTACTTAAAATCTGCAAGTTGAATAATTACATTTAAAATGTGATTACTTAGTGAAGACTTTATTCATGTTTCTTGGTCATTTATATTCTTTTGAGCAGTACTTACGTCTTTCCTATAATTCTTGGAAAATACCATTTTTGGCTTATTTGTGAATTAAGGTGTCTTGTCATATGTTACTGTTTTAATGTCCTATTTGCCTTTTTAACACTTTTCAGTGTAGAGGTGGTTTTCTTTAGGCACTTAGCTTCGCAGGTTTGATGAGCATACCTTCTTGCTGGGATTTCTGTTTGGGAGAACGGGAGAAGGAAGGAGGCCGCAAAAGATTGAGAAAAATGAGACAGTGAAAGTCGGGTCGGGCTGAACAGTCTCTGAAGACTGTCAAACTGAGCGTCTGACTCCTTACATATTTATTGTCGTTACACAAGTTATTTTTCGAAAAAGCACAACAAATATTTATAATCATTGTTCACACAGCTGAAGTCACACAAAAAAGACTATGCGTACAGTTGCACAGTGTCTTAGCTAACTGGCTTTCAACTTACTAAGTTTAAACAGAACGTCAAGCCCCTCCAGCCAAGGTTCTCCTTGCAGGTGGATACCTGGCATTCCAGGTACTGGGGTTTGGTTTCCCTGCCGAGGCACTGACTTACCTAAACTAAGCTTTTCCCCTATTATTCCCCACACCTTCTCTACCTGCTACTGAGAAGGGGTATATAGTTACCCTATTCTAGTACCTTTTCATTTAACTTTACTTTTATGATTTTCTTAGTTCAGAAGCAAATTTTTAATTCATATACAATTTATTTGGGGGTGTTATGTGAGGTGAGATTTAATTTTAACTTTTGCAAATAGTTGACCAACAGGTTCACTATTATAAACCATTTCCTAACTGATTTGTAATACTCATAGAATATGAAATACCTTAATGTGCCTATTTTTAGAACTATTTTTTCCCATACTATTTTGATAATTCTGATTAATTGATGGTAATATTTGATAGACCAAGACTTTGCTTGTTTTACGTTTTGTGAGATAGAACCTCAGAAAAGTATATAAATTAGATTTGCAATTTCATGGAGAAAACAAATAGCTATGTAATCACAGCTCAGATGCAAAAAAGCTGCTGCCAGCACCCCAAAATCTGATGTGTCCTCTCAATGTTCTCACTGTCTCCAGAGGTAATGTCTATCCTGACTTAATGCATCCTTTCCTTTAAAAAACAGTTTTACAAGTCATGTGCACAACAGTATGTTTAGTTTGTTCTGCCTGCTTTTGACTTTTATAAAAATGGAATCATTCTGCATGTTATGTCTAGTGTCTCAGCATTGCTTATAAAATTTATGTTGTGTAAGTATGACTTCTTTTTCATTGCTGTGTAACGTGTCATTTCATGAATACCACTTTTTTCTGCTGTGATGGACACTTAAGATATTTCCAGTTTGGGGAACGCTGCAATGAGCATCTGTGCATCTAATAAACATTTTTCTGTAGGTTATTTACCTGGGAGTTTAATTGCTGGATTATAATTTATGCATATCTTTAATGTTTTATATTCCCACTACCCCGCCCCCCCATCCCTTGTGTAAGGGAGTTCCAGTTTACCAATACTTGATGTTACCAAACTTTAATTGTAGCCATTGTGATGTTCTTATATTTAAAATTCCTTGTGTTTCAATTTTGTAATTAGGAATTGAATTGGGCATCTCTATGTTTTCATTCACTGGGTTTCTATTTTTTTCGCAAAGTGCCCATTTAAGTTCTTTGTCTATTTCTGAGGTGTTTCTGTCAGTTGTCTTTTTCTCGTTGATTTGTAGGATGTATTCTGGAAACTGTTCTCTAGTTTGTATTTGTTGCCTATGTCTTTGTCCCTCTTTTCATGCTCTTCATGGTGCTTTTGATGAACAGGATTTCCTTAGTTAGTGTCCTGTGTTTTAAGGAAAACGTTCCTATCTTGAAGTCATGAAGACTTAAAATCTTTTTTGTTAAAGGATACTTTATGTTTTTACCTTTTCCATCACATCTTTGATTCCACTTGGAATTTATTTTTGTCCTATGTGAGCAGGGTTCCTGGTTGGCCATGTTCTGGGACTCTGTCATATATCAAACTTCTGTGGATGTCTATATTACTTTCTGGGTTCCCTTAATCTATTTGTGCTAATATTACATCACTTTACCATAATGACTGTGTTAGATAAGGCTGGAACAAAGGTTACCATCCTCCTTTAAGAGTGGCTTAGCTAGTTTTGGACCTTTGCATTTTCATATGCATTTTATAATCAGTTTGTTATACATACACACTGCTCTTGGTAGTGTAAATATCCATTTAAAATGTTTGATATTCTGTTATTAACTTTTTATTCCTAACAATCGACATTTTGAAACAGGAGATAAAATATTTGGAACCTTGCCATTTATACACTATACTTACTCTTTTAACTAGTATAACTTTTGGGGGGTCTATACACACTAAACAGAAAATTCAGCATGCTTTTAGAATAAACACCTAAAGTAGTATGTAATTTTGATTGAAAAGAATTAAGGAAGAATACCTTAGTGACAAATTTAGAGAAAAGTGAAACAAAGCAAATGAACAATTAAAATGAAAACTAACCCTTAAACTCTGTCAACACAAAGTTACCAGAGGGGAAGGGTACTGGAGTTCCAATGGACAGTGATAGAGGATTAAAAATCTGGTGGTGTGATAGCGTATATTTGATGAAGAGTAAACCGGTACACCCGAAACTTAGTGTTATAAAAAAATTTTACCTATGTTAAGACAAATGAAACCCCAAACAGGAAGACGGATTAAATTTGCAGTCATGAACTTTGAATTTTCAGGTGATTGCATCAAGAGAAAAAAGTGCTTAAAGTTTGGGGTTTAACCTGAATTTTGGGAGATGTTTCAAGGATTAATCTCTGTATAATAGTCTACAGGATAATAATATATATAGGATATATAGAATCCTAGTATCTGTAGGATAATAATTTCTCATATTCATAGTACCTATCCACATCACATTCTCTGGAAAGCCAGGAACTATGAGTCGGTATGGAAGATAGCTTGTGGGATTATCTCTTTCCTGGAACCAGAATGTTGAGGTTATTTTTTGCTCAAGGTCATTAAGAATCAGCCAAGATAAGACTTCTGGGCACTGGACTGAATGGGATTGCATGTGACTATCACAAATTGAGGTTGCATTTGAATTCTTAAAGTGCTAATGCTAGGAGTTCAGATTGCTTTGAGACTATTTGTCATGTCTCTATGACATACTACAAAGGGCTTTTTCTCTCCTGATAATTTTTGCATTTGGAATGTTTTTGTTTTAGTCATCTTAGAACTACGCAATCATTTTGGCCACAACTGCTATCCTCACTCATCCCTCCTCACTTTGTAGTTGGCTGCATAAAACTTTTTAGAAGAGATTCAAGGAAAAGAGACATCAGGTATTATAAGCTTTAGTCAGAGAGCCAGGTAAAATCTAGTGACCCTTTGCAGGCTTAATGATGGTTTAAAACACCGAAAGAAAGTAAAGTTGGGGAATAAAAGACTACAGGAAAAGCGAAAAATGCCTTGCTAAATAAATAAAAGGATTATATAGCCAACTTTTATGGGGTGGGAGGATATAGAGTCATCTAAAAGAAAATATGGCAAATTGCACTATGGACTAGCTCTTTGACAGGGAGAAGAAACTTAAAGCTATTATTTTAATTTCTGGCTAAAGTGAGGAAGCTTTGATATTGGGCCGATGAAATAAACCTAGTGTTGAATAATACTGAACTAGATCCAGACCACAAATCAGAAGCTATTCCGAAAGCACAGCATAAAAGCCTGAACAATTAAATATGATCTATTACTTCCCAGATGATTTTAGAAAACTTGAAGTAAAAAAAAAGACAAAAAAGAGGGTAAGCCACTGGAATAGCATTAGATTATTAGATTTAGGATTTAAATGCCAATATTTCCTTTGAATTCAGTGGGATGTTATGTATTCATGGACTATTAAGCCTGTAAGATGAGGTCAGTGACCCCTTATCTAATGTATGGGGTATGTTTTGAGAGAACAAAATTTCAAAGTGTGGTCTTTATAGAGCACTTTGAGGTCTCAGAGATTCTATATGAAAACCGTATTGTAATGATGGTAACAATTATGATTGAAGTCGTTCAGGAGGTACCTTTGGCATATGAAGTACAGTGTTTTAAAATCACCACCATATGAAACTTTTAATTTAGTGTTAAAATTAACTGAGAACAATAGAGACTCCTTAAGAAAGCTGTTTTGACAAGGAGAAATTAAGACATTGAGCTAAGGAGAGACCTAGCTTTATATGGAAAAATTTCACATTATTAAGGCAAAAGAATGAGAGCTGTAAATCAAGTCCTTACTCAAGAGTATTCAGAAATGCTTTCAAAGATGGCAATTCAGCTTGAAGCATATAAATTTTGTCTGAAAACATTGCCAATAAATATATCAGTTCTTTTAATCAGTACCACGTATATTTGTATCAAATTAAATGACTTTTCTAGTGATTGTGTTATAAAATTCAAAGCAAATTTTCTATTATTTAGATTTTTAATAAAAATGTCTTCTCCTCCTCAGTCACTTTTAGTAGTATCAAAATGGAGCATATTAAGAAGCGGTAACTGACAATTGAAGGCAAATCTTATCTCAAATTATCATTTTTAGTTCGTAGGGAAGGAAGAAAACTTGAGTATCATTTGTTCCACACTCTATAAATGGAGAAACTAAGGCACAGACCAGACTTGCCTATGATTGTACAGTTCTGATAGAGCTAGTCCAGTGCTTTTTGTTTAATGTGGAGTCCACTTATAATTAATTCCTTAGCATGCTGTTTTGTAAAACTACAGAAAAAGTACAGTGTGATCTTTTTTCCTTTCTCTGCCAGACTTGGTTTGGTTTTGAATTGTGGGTTCATCAGATTTGCCTTAAGTTCTTTGCCTTAAGTTCATTTTTTTGCTGCCTTATTGGTTGTGTGGCAATTTTGCCATGAAGAAGACAAAATCACCATATTCTATATCAAACACCCAAATTCTGTCTATATCATGTTCTTCGCTATCAAACAGCAAAAAACAAAACAAAACAAAAAAACCACTTTCAAGAAACATAACCTCATCAGTAATCACATGACAATTCCCTTTGCGGAGAATAGATTAATTCTTTTACCTCCAACTACTAACACTGTGTATTTAGTAGAAATGGCATTAGAGAGCAACTTGTTATATCTAAATTAGCTAATGAATTGATCATGAATGCTCCAGTAGTCTGCTGAAAATAACTAGTCGCCTCTTTCCCATTTGCCATAGTGTTGTGATCAGTGGCGAAACACCTAACAGCCAACACTGGGTTGTCTTTGGAAAGCTCGGTTTATGCACACACTTCACAGGAGCTATGCAACCTAACCTTCACAGACTGACTGAGGTACAGCAGTCAGGATGGTATGGCAAAGTTCTTAGTCACACAATGTTCTAAAACCAGAAATTCACTCCAAGTCCGGTTGAAGAGTCAGCAGAGGTTGGCTTGGCCCACGCAGCTTACAATGGGAAGGTTCCAGCGCGCAGCAAAAAGTCCTCAAGATGCTGGGGTTCGAGGCTCCCGTACAGTGGGTCGTTGGAGTCACACTGGTAGCTGCTGCTCATTCGGTGCAGTCAGCTTACAAGCGTGTTTTCAGCAGTCGCCCATGTAGAAGACAACGCCGGTGTGTCCCGATAAGGGTATGGCTGCCCCACATGCGCTGTGCATTTGAGTCATTCGGGGCTACTTTCATCGGTATGCAGGCACGGCAATGTATTTTTAATATTTTTCTCACTTCAGGTTTCCAGTTGGCATGAGTTACTCCACTTTGCGTGGGTATCGTCACACCACTTTTTGTTTTTCGGGTTCCAATGTTCACTACACATAGCTTGATAAACTTTTGGTTTTGACGGGCGGGACAGACTTCTCGTGGAGGGATTGGCCAACTGGTTTGTTATCATTTCGGATAGTCTGCAATCTGGCTAAGATTTCTATCGTATAAAAACGGGAGTGTTGTATCAGTTGAAACCAAACTTGAAACCAATCTGTTAATCAGTTGTTTTTATCTTTTGTTGTTGTTTCAGCAAAATTGCCTTACTGCAGATTAGTTTCCTGACAAAGAACTTAAAACAAAAGGGCTTTGGGTGTTCCCAAACTCACAGAGCCTCTTCCTTTCGTCTTTAGCAGTTGACTTCTACCCACCTGGCAAACCCTCTCACCTGTCGGGTGGCGCACCTTCTTTCCCACTCTCCAAAAGTAACAGGGCGCTGGAAGTCTGAATATTATTTCCACATAATCATCATCGTTAACACAAATTCCAGGAAGTATCATGGCTTCCGTGAAGCAAATGAAATGGAGAGGAGTAAACCTTTGGAAATTAAAAAGGTTCATTCGAATTAAGATGTTAATGAAGTGTCAGGCAAGGGGCAAGCTGAGTTCCCTCTCCGTTTCATTCTGTCCCCTTTCTGTCTAGACACAAAGAGGATTTGAATGACGGCTCCATCCTTCTAGGAGGCTGACCTCTGCCTTTTTAGTGCTGCTGAGTAGTCTCTGCAAATCCAAACTTCACATGACAGCTCATGTATTCCTCGTCTTATTCTCGTAAAGTCTGAGTTCAATAGTCTTGTTGCTTAATGCTCATTTCTTAAATTGTCTCTTGTGTATGACTGCTTTTTTTTTTTTTAAAAAAAGAAGGAATGCAGGCAGGAAAGACAGGCAGACAGGAAGAGAGGAGGAAGAAGTATCTTTAGTTGTTCAATTTATTTATTTATTTACATTAAAATCTTTTAATGTCCATGGGAAGGACTACTTGAAAGTTTTACACAAAAGAATAATTATCACAGTTATGATTATATTATAATATATACAAATGAACTTAATGTCAGGTAAAAATGCCTACCCCTAGGAAAACTTCTGTTTCAAATCCTAATAGCAAAAAATTGATGTTATTAAACAAGGTGCTTTATGACATAATAATGGATTAATTTCTTCACAATGTGCTATAAACAGCTGCTAAAATGAAGTAATCATCTTTTCACAAATGACAGTGATTTAAAATATCATGCTTAAATATATTTTGTTATATTAGAATATGTAATGTCTAGGATGTTTCCTAATACTTGAACTGTTTTCTCCCATGTATAGTTAGTGATGAAAATCTTCTTTTAACAAAAAAGTCTAGCTTTTCTCCTTATACTTAGAATTTTGAAATATATGGTCTTCAGGGGATGGGACATGTTATTATTTTCCAGTTTTCTCCTGTGATGTCTAAGATGACTTCTTAGAAGGACATCCAAGGAAGGAAATAATTTAGTATTAAGTGAGGTACTGAAAATGGCCTTGCCTGGTTTTAAGATATAATTTGGGACACTAAATTGTGTTCTGGTGTTGCTAGAGAACACTTGGAGGGTGAAATGTGTTTCCTCATGGATCTATATTTTCCTTTTGTCAAGAGGCTGTCTCCCATACTTATTTGCAAAGTCCTTCTGGATCTTGACTTGGACTAAGTAGACTTCACCCGACTTATCTAATACTGATGCTGCTATTCAATTCTATACTTGTGTCTGAATAAAACTGACAAAAACTCAGCAATATAAAGCAGGGTCAGGCAAGTGTATCACTTAATTAGCATGTAGCCACGCAAAGAAGTCTGGTATTCCCATTTGAGTCTATGCAATGCCCTGACGAAAAAGCAGCAGCATGGTTGTTCGTTTCAGTTGTCTTCCCCCACCTCTGGCAAACCCAGGTCCTGGGGCTGTTTATGGACTGTGCCCCAGCATGGGCTGAACACCCGGGACCCCAGAGTGTGCCAGTGTGTGTTTTTTTTGTTTTTGTTTTTTGAACTATTTCGTGTATTTGCATTTAATTGTTCATTTTGGTTGTGCCCTGGAACTAGAACCAGGGTGTTTGTGCCGGCCAGAGGATTTATCTGCTAGACCACCAAGGTGTGCCTATATGGCTTTTTAATCATTCAGAAAATCATGTTTGAATTTTACTGTGCAGGAAGTGATCAGCATTACTCTTGATCTTATCCAGAAGTGAAGTGTGGATAATCACCACTTGGAGAGAGGGGGAAGGGGAGGACGGAGAGAGGGAGAGGAGGAGAAGGGATGGAGCATGGAGAGAACCAACTGCGGTTATGTGTGGTTATCCACCCATATGTACATATAATTCCACTTTGCTTTGACTCTCTGAAGGGATCACCTTGAGAGTCTTACTAGTATGAGGTCACTCAGAAAATTTATGGACTTAAAGCAAACCATTTGTACTTGGAAAGTTTATTATAATGGCACAATATCATGCCTCACAACAACGGGGACTCAGAATGCATCTTGATATTTCCCTTTAGTCATGCTGGTGTAGGCAGTGACCTCACTGTTCTGTATCACTCTTTAGTATGAACATTTATTTCAAAATGGAAAATTTCAGATTTGAAAATGGTGCAGGTCAAAAATAGTTATTGGATAAATATGGACAGGTGGACAATATGATGTCACTAGTTCAGTGTCTTCTGTTTTCTTATCTCTAGCTACCATGATTTCCTCTGGGGGACAAACCCCCTATTTATCATTCAGATTTCTTTATTAAAATACATATGATCCTAAAGATAGCAAAACATCTTATTAATCACAGTATGTATCAGTTTGTTGACTGACTTTTTCCTGAATGAAAGTAGGGCTTAAAGGAATGGGTGATAGGCCAGGTAAGTTTTAGATGGGAAGGAAAAGATGAAATGGAAAACGGGAGAAGGACAAGATAGGGTGTAGGCCCTGACGGATCCTGATCACCAGGGGAAGCAAGGAAGCATAACTTAGATGAATTGTGTGTCTCCTATCTCTAACTTCTCTCTTTCAATTTTCTCTTGAATCTACTCCAGTCTCAAGTGTATGCACCCAACATTTCCTGAAAAAGCTTTGCCAAGGTTACCAATGGCCTTCATGCTATTAAATCCAACAGTCAATTCTCAGTTTTATTTTTCTTGACCTCTTTCCTCTCTCCTGAAGTGCTTTGTTCTTGGTTTCTGGAATGCCACTCTCCTTGGCACTCAATGAGCACTTCTTTTTGGTCTCCTCCCTTTCTAAGTTCCTTGTCATTTTCTCAATTAGTAAACATTGAAATTCCCAAGGTTCTTTCCTTGCATCTCTTCCCCATCTATGCTCACTTTCTTGGCGACATCATCCAGTCTCATGGTTTGAAATATTTTGATACATGATGACTGCCAAACTTATATCTCTGGCTTATCTCACCCCCTCTGACCTCCAGATTTATATTCAACACCAACAGAAGTAGTCTGAGGAGAGCCTTGTGCTCATGGGCAGAAACTCAGGGTATATTGGTGATGGCAGCAGAATTCTTGCTTAACTATTAGCACTTTGAATATTTTTAGCCAAGTCACTCAATTTCTGGGGACTAAATTTCTGAGGATCCATTTTCCAAAATGTAGAGCTAGACCTGGTCAGCCTCTCCAAAAATATATGTCTTGAAACAGAAATATTGTGGAAAGTGGGATTTGTGGTCAAATCATCTCCAATGCTCTGTTGCCCAGTAAGTCACTGTGACCTCTGCCTTGGCTCCTGCTCCTGCCTTTGTCCACACTCAGTCACTTGTTTTTGTGAAGGCAGTTACATCAGGTCATTTCTCTGTTCAAAGTCCTCCAGTGGCTCCCATCTCACTCAGAACAAATGCTAAGTTCTTACAGTGACCCATGCTACCCCACATGATGCCACCCTCTGTATTTGACAGTACCTCTCCATCACACAGGACTCTGTGCTGTTGCTGTGACAAATCAGAGGGCTCTCATTTCGGGCCTTGCCGAGGCCTCCCCACACATCAGCGGGGCGGCTCCTCATTTCTTAGAGTATCTATGGAAATGTCACCCTATCAGATGCCAATGAAACAAAAAACCCTCCTCTAGCTGCTTTATTTTCCTCCAAGGAATTGTATATTTTCCTTGTCTCACTTCCCCCACTAGCATGTGAGAGCAGAAATTTTTATTTGTTTTGTTTATTGTTATATTCCCAGTGGCCCAGAACAATGTCAGATACAGAGTGGACCCACAATAATATTTTGATAGCCAAACAAAGGAAAGAATAAGTGAGTAGTGGAAGTCTGGGGTACCACCCTCCACAGATGCCTGCATGCCTCTCTACTTCCATGTGTAATAATAATGTCCCACACGTAGAAATGTGTTGTTGGAAACATGATTTCCCATCTGTAGTCACTCTTAATTCTCACATGCGCGGTGAGGTACGTATTACTAATTCACTGTTTCTGCTAAAGGAAACTGAGGATCAGGTTAGCAAGGCAGTGATTTTCTCAGGGTCACACACTGTTAAGACTTGTCTCATTTTCTCTAAGTGCCCTTTTCCATTTCCCATGCTGTCTTTGCTATTTGCTCTGTTTGCTTAGTTTCCAGGGAGACAGTGTCTAGCTTCTACTGGTGTGGGGGCTGATGAGGATGGAGTAGGGGAAGAATCCTAGATCATGTCAACAATGCTTTACACTTTGCAAGGGCAGACCCTCCTCTTTGATCTTGACAGCAGCACTGTGAAGGGAGCACATTCCAGATATCTTCCGAGATGCATGAAGAAGCCCGGGTTATAGTCCTCCTCTACTTTTCTCCTTCCCGGGTCTTGGAATCAACCTTCTACAGCCACTTCCTCACGTGAGAGAACTGACCCAGCACTTAGGTACCAGTCTGAGCCATCAACTCAGATCACCAATTACCGCCAGGCTAACATTGGGCAAATTTTCATCACCCCTAAGTCTGCTTATTTGAAAAGCGAGAATAGCAATAACAGTATTAACATCATAGGTTATTGGGAGTATAAGAGTCCTAAGTGTACAACTGTTAGCTACAGTTTTTCCTCCTTCCAACATGCTCCCTGAGAAAGATTCCATTTTAACACTTGCCAACCTGCCCCTACCTCAAGTTACTGCGCTCATAGAAGAGAATGGGGGTCAGGTTTCCCCACCCCCCAGTGCCCTCCCACGGAGTATGCCTTTGCCTTTCTGTCTTCAGAAGCAACCCTATGGTAAGAGAGCAGGTTTAGGGGTGACGGCATATGTATTCAGCTTTGGACTTTCACCTAAGAGTTTCTACACTAGATCTTGCACACACGTCTAGTGGACCATTGGAAAGGTGAGCCTGGCCTTTGAGAAAGCTCAAGATTGGAGTGGAGACCAAGGATGAGTTTCTTCCATGTAGAGAAGGTGGTGGAATCCCAGAGAGTGCTCAGAGAAGAGGAACCAGTGACAGAACGTGGCAAGCACAGGAGAGTCTGGGAGGGCTGATCTGACTAAAACTGGACTCCAGCCCTGCCCTCCCGCACTTAGCAGAGCTGCCACTTTTACACATAATGTTTATCCAAGGAGTCAGGGCCACGTGACTAAGAGAGGAACAAGAACCTCATTTTCTGGTACAGGGCCAAAAGGACTCCAGGAGGGTATTTGGATTAGGCTTTGACCTGCATGTAGCATGTGGTCTGGCAGGGTGAGTGATGTCTAGACACAGCATTAGCACAGGCAAGGAGGCAGGACAATTCAGAATGTCTGGGGAAACTGAGACAGTAAATATCTGACCAGAGGTACTCAAAATAATGCAGAATTGGATGAGAATTAAAAAGCATTAAAAATTCTATTGTCACAGGCACTCTGATTTGTGAAAGCTCTTGTAAAAGATACTTGTGGAAGGGAAGATGAAAACAGGATTAGGTGTGAAATCTGAAGGTGATGAGGCCTCGCCAAAAGCCTCTGGTGACTCCTGGAGGACTCAGAGGACTCAGGAGCTTGCATGGCCCTGTAGGGCAGTTTCCCCATGGGGAGTTTAGTGGGCGGACTAGTGATCCCTAAAAGATATGTTGGTGTCCTAATGCCAGATACTTGTGAATGTGACCTTATTTGCAAATGTAATCAAGCTAAAGCTCTCCAGTTGAGCTCCTCTTGCATTTAGGGTGAGCCCTAAATCCAGTGATCAGTGTTGTCATAAGAGAAGGAAGAAGGAGATTCAACATTCATACGTGCAGTAGCGAAGACCAAGTGAAGACAGACAGAGATTGGAGTGATGCTTCTACACGCCGAGGAATGCACGGAGGACTTGCAGCCACCAGACACTAGGAGAGAGGCCTGGAACAGACTCTCCTTCCGAACCTCCAGCAGGAATCAACTGATGACATCTTCATTTCAGGCTCTGGCCTCTAGAACTGTGAGAATAAGTTTCTGTTGTCATATACTACCCCAAAATAAATCAGGCAATTTGTATGACAATTACAGGAAATGACTATAGGACTTTGGACCTTTTTAGCAGTCATTGGAGGTGGGCTGCCCCTGGAAGGATGCATGACAATGGGTGAGTCAGCATTCCTCTGAGGAGACAATTGTTAAAGGGGTGACAGCTGAGAACCTTGGTCTGCAACACTCTCAGCATTATGGGGAATATATTCTTCATTTCTGAAGTGGATCTGGACAATGCATTATAGCAGTCACTTCTCTGTCCCTCAGTTTTCCCCTCTACATAATGGGAATAACAAGACCTGTCTCATACGTTACTAGGAGACTAAATTAGGTGATAATACTGACAGTGCACATTTATTGAGCTCTCGTATAGGACAGACATGCCTACATGAATGCCTACTTATATTGTTCAGCACATTGTAAACACCCAGTAAACAGTGGCTGTTAGCAGAGAGGATGTGTCCAAGGTCACAGAGGGCCAGGATGAGAACACAGATTTCCTGACTCTTATGCAAAGGCTCCTTCTGTAATAGCTCCCCTCTCAGCATGCATCTAATCCTGTCTTCTTTTCATGACACCCATGTATCTTTATGCAGTGACACAAAATTTATGCTTCTCAAGAGACATGTTGTTTTGCTTTGTCATCTGAAGGGAAGAGCTTTGAATTGTTTGAAATTCATTAACACTCTTAGGCAGACTCTGTGTGACCAAAGACATTAATTTGGGAGACAGGCGAGGGCACGAGGGGCAGCTGCGACTGGCCACAGGTCCTTGATGCCCACAGTTGATTGGATCTGCAGGCCCCATGTCCCAGCATTTGCTGACATGGCATTCCTGGGAAGCGGGGAGAGGCCAGACACTATCGTTTAAAAGAGGACAAAGTGAAGGACAGAGCGATTAGCCGATTTGCCCTTTTAATTATGTGGTGAGCTAGAGATGGAGCCAAGAATTGAATCCAGATTTCTCAAGCCCAGATGGGTTTTTTCATCAGGAACTCCTGCCACATTCCTTCCTTGGAACCGCCCCCTCTCTGGATCCCAGAAACACATACCTGGGGTGAATTCAGGGGTGTGTGTGTCTCTGTGGGTTACTGCTCCCTTCTCATTAAACTGATTCTTAAAAAAGAAAGAAGTCCTTACCCTTAGAAGATAGTCACTTAATTGAGAAAAGCATAGATGATACATAGATTGCTTAAGTGTTCTTAACCACATCTATTTTTCAAGAATACTGGGTTGGCATGTCCAGTGCCCTAACAGAAGAACTCTTCAAATTGAAAGAAACCATGCATTTCTTTCCAGAAGAATTTGCATACAGAAGCTTTGAGAAAATTATAAATATTGAAAGAAGTTTTGTCTTCTGTTAAAAAATCAGAGATAAAATTCACATAGGCACAGTCTGGGACTGCCCAGCAGCATCATGAGACTTGAAGAGAAAATGATTTCCAAGGAAGATCTAGACTGGAATAAGGAGGCTGATCAAGGAGATAGACAGAATGATGACCGTTCAGAAATTTCCACGCGTGGCACTTTAAGAATCACACTGTGAGCTTTCACCACTAGAGGGCTGGACCTGAATCATATACTTAAAAATGTTTGCTCCAAAAGCAGTCCTTAACCGTTTCTAGTTTTTCAGGCAAAATTCACTTCCCAACAAGGTAATTTGCCTCATGTTATTGTTACTCTTGACTTGGATCGATAGCTATATGCATATCCCTCTTATGGGCTCCCAGGTCCCAGCTAAATTCCCCATTTAAGAAATATGGGCAACACAAGGAGCAAAACCAGTTTGCTAACTTCTGTCTAACTGGTTACTGACTGCACTGTTTTGGTGACCCGTTTTGCAGACCACCGTCATTCCACTTGGCCATTATTCCCTTCGACCTCCTCGGTCAGTCTTCTTGTCCCAAACTGGATGTTCTTTGGAAACAGTTTTCTTTTCATGGTGCCAATGGGCAGAGGGGGTTTTACTCATTTTTTTCCTTCAGATAACTGAGGCATTTTTTAAGGAACAGTTTATTGGTTTGTGTGATTCATCATTAATTCATTTATCTGTTGATTCACTCAGCTGATACTCACTCTCACCTGTTTCATACCAGGCACTGAGACAGACTGGGTTAATTTCTTCCTCTTTTGTATCTAACAGTTTAGGGGGAATACTGATAATTTTTTCACAAATGTGGGAAGTGCAATGGAGGGGTGCTATGAAAGCATAAATTCTACTGACTCCCCCTCAAAAAAGAGAGAAAAAGTTATCTTCTCCCTTCACTCCCTTCCACTCAGAAAGCTCACAAAGTATTAAAATGATCATAGCACATAACCAGGGCATGCTGAGTTACCTCAAGTGCTGGGTCTAAAGGATTCTTCTTTGGACTCCACTTGAAGTAAGAATAAATAGATTAGCAAGTGTTCAACAGAGGTGTTCTGAGGAGGAATCCTGGGCTCTGGGGATGGGAGATATATTGGTGGCTGGGATGGGAGGTGCGATTGGGGTGGAGAGCTCCTGTGAACCATTAACCAATTGAGCACCTGACCACGTCACTTAACTTCCTAGGATTTGAATTGTCCATTTTCTATATAAAAGCATCGGAGCCAACCAAAATGCATGTCTTAAAGCAGAAATTTTTCTTAAAGAGAAAAACAGAATTTGATGGTAAAATGAATTTGGTAAATTCAGCATAATCTCTGTCCTCTTTCACACAGTGTCCCACGGGAATTCAAATTCACATAAACATGTTAAAGGTTTTGAGAGATCCTAGCATAAAAAAGCCTGTTTAACTTTAACTCAGCATTTCCTAAATGTATTTGCCTGAAGATCCGATTTTATGTAATACCTATTAATACAGAAATGTTAGCCTCCGTGTTCATTGAAAAGCCCATAAATGTTTATTGAGTACCTATTTTGTGCTGGGAAGTGACTTTTTGGGCTGAATTTACGAATTGTATGATTTAATCAAATAAACAGTGTAGGTGGAGGTTTTTCCACAGAAATACCTTCTAATTAATCTGTCCAGTTTCCCAGGAGTGACTGCCTTCCAGAGGGCACTGTTTACTGTTATTAGTGGCTTTTTACAGCAGTGCCAATTTTTTATTCAAAAAATTGGAGCTCAGATCAGATTTCATTATTTTAAATGAATATAGTGAACAGCAGAGGATAAACAGTGCTACCTTCCTGCTGGTCTGTACTGCCCATCCAGCCCTGGCCCAGAGAATTGCACTAGTCTTCCCAGGTCTTTGAGGGGAATGTTTATGCAAACTGCATTTGCTTGTGCTTCTTTCTTTGCTCTTTCGGCGCCTTAACAATTTGGGTAAAATTTGGTTTAGTTTTGGGAAGAATGAACTTTTAGTTCATGTTTCTTTGGCACAGCTGATTAAAAACGAAATCCCCATCTTGCTAGTTCAAAACTATATTCATTTTGTCACTTTCACACAAAGGGAAAGGGCATCTTGCGTCTTTAAAATATTCTCCCAGGTGTCTTACTCTGCAGAAAGTTTAGGAAGTGAGTTTTGACAGAGAGCCTGGTTTCTTTTATTTTAAAGTCTCCTTATTTTAGGTTTTCAAGAGAAGGCGTGGTATGTAAGAGTGAGGAGGGGTAGGGGCTCATGATGAGAAAGTGCACAGCATGCTCTCACTTTGCCTTATAGAATAGGCAGAAAATTAGAATCTGGAAGTTAGGCATTCTAAAATCTGGATCGTGTATTGTTTTTTATTCTCTGAAATGGGATTCTATGCTGCTGATGGTAAAGCCTAACTGATAGCTGCTGCTAAGTATCGTCTTTGTAGAAACATAGAGCAACATCTTTTGTCAAGCCTGCAGACTAATTTTTAATGCAAGCCCAGCAGATTTTTGTGGATAGGGGCCAGGAATTTTAATGAAAGAAAACATCAAAGATGCAGAAGAAATGAGAATATTAGTCAAGGAAGATACACAGTGATGCTCTCTGATAACCCCTGTTATTGACATTAGAACTCTGTGGGAGCAACTTACATAAACATCTGGACACTGAGTTTAGACGTTTTCAGTGACAAACCCCAGACAGATCTTTTCGACTTGCAATAATAAATATTTCAGAGGCTATATGAATCAACTGAAAATTCTGTTTTCAATTATTCTAGTTTTATAAATAGAGCATAGTTAATTATTCAAGTATAGAATTTCTTTTGAAGATTAGGTGAATTTTATATTTCCTTTGTCCATGTTATACTTCAGTTTTATTATTCATATCAAATTTATGTCTGTGTGTTCAAAAATAATATAGTTAGCTTGCCAGATACTATTAAATCAGAATCCAACTGAGTTTCTTTTTTTTTTTTTTTTTTTTAAATATTTTATTTCCAGGAAAGACTCTTTTACAGCCCTTTGCACTGCCGTTCTGTGAACCTGTTCAGCGCAGCGAACCCCAGCTAAGGACATCAGTGGTAGCAAAAGAAGAAAGATGAACTCCCTAGATTTTTTTTTAACCAGACTTTGATTGTTTGGTGTTATTTGGCCATCAGTTAGTCAGGTAAAGGTCAGAAGGACCGTGTGTTGATAATGCCTCAAGAGAAATAAACTTTACGAAAATTTGATGAAGTAAAAATAACTATGTAGTCAGTGAGCAAAGCTACTTAACTGGTCCTATTGATTGTTATGGTATATGATAATATAAATACAAGCTTTCCCCTAAATGTTGAAAATAAAAAAGGAAAATATGTCAAACTGCAGATTACCCCCAGAAAGCCTAAATTCTTACAGTTAGCTTCTGTGGTGAGTTGTCCTCAATATTTATAACCTACTGTGGCATTAAGCGTGTGACATGGAGAACAACATCGTGGCTGGAGACTAAATAATATCAGAGGCTTGTTGTGTGGCCTTTGTAATTCATGAAATAGTTAATATTCTTCTCCCACTTCAACCAGACTGCAAAGGCTGTGACTAACTCATTGCAGTGTCTGACACACAAGAGGTCCCTTTAAAATGCTTTGAAAAAAGAGCTTTGAGTTCTGTTTCTTGTAATTTGGGGAGGAAAAAGTTTTTAGGCAAGCCCCAATGTCTCCATTTGTCCAGTTTTAAATCTAGAGAGTGATAATAGCAGCCAAATTCATTGAATTTTTATTCAGTGCACTATATCAGCACTGTTTTAGTAGTTACATTAAAGACACATTATATGACATATTAGAATATATAATATAAATGTATTAGATATGTAACATATTTAATATAAAAATAGATGCAGCATATAATATAAAAAGTTAAGTAAACTAAGTTTATAATGAAGAACAGCAACTTCCTTCCCAGCCTCGTCCTGTCCCTAAAGTCACTCTATAGTTCTTTCTGCTATTTTCTTCCATAATGTACTTATGATATTATTAATTTTTAAAGTAGACGTTATCTACAGATTGAGTGGTGTGGTTTGGTTTCTACACTGCATCCACCCTCTTGAATTTCTGTTCCTTCATTCTCTCAAGTTTTGATTAAATATTCAATGTTTACATTATATTCACTATAAACAATATTTTCTATTGACAGATTTTCCAAAGTACTGTAAGATTACATGTCTTTCTTTATATGACTTGAGTTTACATTGAAATTCATAATCACTTTGCTTATTTCCTGACCTGATTGTCTATGTGTTTTAAAAAGGAAATCTCAGATTTTCTAACAGAAGGATAAAATTCCTGACCCTGTTGCCAAACAAATCAAATACACTCCATTTCTCTTTCGCTTGTTCTCTGTCCTGCTACTACTCTGAGTTGACTGGTCTACCACATGTTGTCACCCTGAGACTTTGCTTCTCTGTCATCCTGGGACTTTCTTTTAACTTATTCTTACATATTATCTGCTTCCTGGCTCCCTTTTTTTTTTCTGATATCTCAAGTTTTGATGGAATACATCTTTCATCAACTTTGGAAGTTGCAAAAAAAGCAGCACAGGAGAGAATTTTTTAAAATACTTTTTATATTTGCTCATTTTATCCTACTCTTACTTCTGATTCTTAGTTTAGTTGGGTATAGAATTCTAAAGTAGGATTCCATTTTCTCATAGGAATCAAATAAATTAATAACTTCACTGTCTTTTGGGTTCTAGTTGCTGAGAAATCTGATTGTGCTTCACAATCCTTTGTATGTGACACCTCTTTTTCTCTTTTCCTCCTCTTAAAATGTACACTTTTTAAAAATCCCATAGATGTTTAATATTCCATGGATGTTGAAATTACATGATGATGTGCTTTGATGTGAGCCCTTTTTGTGGAGGTGTGGAGATTCTTGCTTTTGTCTGTACCTGTTCAATCTGAAAAAGAATGTCTTGATTTTGGGGAAATTTCATTATATTAGTTATTTAATAATTTATTCCTTTTCATTTCCTACTTTCTCACTCTAAAACATCTGTTAGTCAAAATTTGGATCTTTTGGAAGATGATGATTATATTATTATTCGTATTTGTTATAATTTTAGTTTTATTTTACTCCTTAAGTACTTGTCATCTCCTCCCTGCTATGCCCAATATTAATTTTTGGTCTGTCTGTAATTTTAGAGGTTCTCGTCTGATGATCTTTCTATCTCTGCAGTATAGAGAGTTACTGAAAAGTTAAGGGGAGGTCCTTTGTATGGTCCTAGAGTGATAAGAACACCCAGCTTTTCTTTGGGAATTTCCCAAGCACCAGCATCTGTACACCTTTCTCTGGTGCTGGCCAGGTTTGTCAGACTATCTCTTGCCTTTGGGGTATGCCTCTGGATGCCAGAATTCAGGGGAGAGTACTGTGATTAGCATCATCTAGCTTGAAGTCCTTTACTCCAGCTCATTTGTAATAAATTATTCCATGCCTATCTTCATTTGTGCACATTTGAGTGTCCACTGAGTGTCCTGGAGTCTACCCTTCTCTGGTCTCTTTATACAGAGAAGCCACCACCATCTTTAGGGGTTGGAGGAAGGGATCTAGGGGTATATCCACTTCCTATACACACCATTAGTGAATACTCCAGTTTTAATTAAGGTCACTTACCAGACTGCCTTGCAGAGAATCCCACTACCTCCATTTCTGAAACTTTATGAACTTCAGTCGTATAAATTGATTTGTTTTTATTAGTTTGTTCTTGTCTACAGAAAGTTACATATCAGTTTTCATTACTCTAATAGGTAGATGGGTACATGGGTTAGTATATTTTTTTATTCTTCTGCTATCATTTCAACAGGGCTTCAGCATTAGAATGGATTCGTGTATAAACTCAATTTGTAGTGGCTAACTGGAAGTCTCACACAATCTACCCAACAATCTTATAATGTAAGAACAATTGCTATCTCTGTTTTATGGATGGTGAAAAAGGCAATTTAGGTTACACTGCCTTAGATAGAGTGGGGTCTGTCTGATTCTTGTCATAGAAAACTGGACTTAGTGTAGTGGTTCTCAACCCTGTTTGACATTAGAATCACCAATGGAGGTTTGTAGCATGCTAATACCAAGGCCACATCGAAACCAACGAAATCCAGGTCTCCGCAGGTGGACTCCGACTCTGTTGATCTGAACACCTCCCCCAGGACATTCTAATGTGCATCCTGCATCAAGAGCCACTTCTCTGAATTCTTCTCCAGCTTCAGGGCTCTTTCTACCCGCTTCCTTTTGGAGCAGAGGGTCTCCCTGCAGTGTCTGGGTCTCTCTGTGGCATTCCGCAGGTCTCTTTCTCAATAGCCCTCTATACCTTCCACCCGGTTTACTTTTTCGCCAGTTCTTTTCAGACAGGTTTACTTTTGCACCAGTCCTTTTCAGTTTCTTTTCAGCAAAGAAAAATACAGAATACTCTATTAAATTTAAATTTCAGACAAACAGCAGATTTTTCAGCCTAATATCCCATGTCCTATTTATGACATATGTACACTAAAAAAAAAGTTGATTCTTTGAAATTCAAACTACTAAATTTTATCTGGCAACACAATATTCAGAGCCCCAGCTTGCAGAACTCTTGAGGTCAGTAGAGCCTTGATCTGGAAGAAGCCCACCTTCAGGCTCTCTCTGCCCCCGAGAGATGGGTATTGCCACACCCCTCCTCCCAGTAGAATCCAGGAACTGGCCGGAACTAGTGCACCTACCTTCTCTCCTCATCCTCTATAAACAGCAGGTTCAGGTTTCTCAATGCCAACTTAAATATTACGACTTCCAATATATATTCTTCTTTTTTACCTCTCTATCCTCATAGCATTTTGCTTTGTACTAATGAACTAACAATAGAATAAATGAGTTGATTGTGAGACCTGCACTTCTAGTCCTCTGACTGAAAGACCCTCCAGGGTTGAGACCCTGTCTTATGCATCTTCTGGTCCCCTCTGCCCTTGTGTCTCTAGGGTGTGAGAATGGGGCATGAAGACATGTAAGCATCTGCTGCGGCAAGTTAGGCTTACAGATTGTCCTCTGTTTTGGCAAATCTCTTCTTTCTGGCAAGGCTGGCACTGGGTTTTACAATTTAAGGAGACACTCATTCTCAGGTTCATGCGCAATGCTAAGAATGAATGCCTCATTAAATCGCACACCCAGTGCCTGGCTTGCCTCACTCTAGTCTGGTCCTGTCTCTTGGGGATGGAACACTTACTGCCTGGCCCAAAAGAAAAAAGTCCTCGGATCACCCAAGTAGCAGGGTGTGTTTCCCAACCTCCACAAGCATATCTGGAGTCCTCTGTGTCCCATCTGTACCGTGCAGATGCTGATGCCTGTGCCTCAGGCCCACAAGGTCACCAACCCATTGCTGAGAGCAGGTGTGCACAATGCACTTAGAAGAGTCGCCAACACTTTCTGAAGCCGGCAGACAAATATTTACTAACATTTAAGAAAATGTAGCAAAAATGAGTCAGTACTTTTTCTTGAGGAGTTTGTGGTGTGCACGGTTGGTAAGTTAAAATGATTTACCTCTCTGTTAATAAGCATATATCCGAAAAGAAAACAATCACAAACCCTCGGCATTCTCTCTAACAGAAATAGGATCTTTGATGCTGTCACTGGTAGAAGTTGCTTAACCATATGGACCTCAGTTTCTTTGTTTGGAAGGGAATGGGGGATCCTATGAGAGAGTCTCAAGACCTCTCTTTCAAAACTTCCATGATTTTTCGTACTTTTGTATTTCATTCGCCCACTAAGTTGGCGCTTAACTCCTTTCAAATGACAAAAATATTTCTATTTTGGAGCCCTTTCTTGATTTATCACTTATTTTAATCTAGTTCCATATCCTGGCATGCTACTTTGTCTAAAACATGTATTTTAATTTTTTAAATGCAATTTGTCCTTTATAACTCTTTTTCATGTCCCATAAAAATGATGGATAGGGGAAGGGAGATAAAGCTACAGATCAATCTTAAATTCTGATAATCTAATAAATGCTTTGAGCACCAATCTTGCAGTTTATGACCTCTTGCCAATTGATTTATGGCCTTGTAGTAAATTTTCTCTCCCACTTATCCAATATTTATTAGAACATCTTGTTCTTAACAGACAAAGTACTGTATAAAACATCTGTCAAAACAAAAGGCAATTCAATTAAATCTCTTTTACTTCCAAGTCTACTCTGATTCACTCCAGGATGCAGACCGCACACAATAACCATGTTGGGCACCACCATCGAACAAGTTTTCAGGATCATAAGGTGTGCTTGAAAATCATTCAAACCAAAATGAACCTCCAAGGAGTGGTGAATCCCTGCTTCCCCCACGTTAGAGGTCAAACCCTGCACTGGTGATGTTGGCTCCCCCGCCCCGTGGCCCCCAGTCTCTTCATTAGTAATGCCTGCTACCCCATGATTTGAAAGAATTTCTTCAGAAATAAACTTTATTTACCTGATGGGAGCTAGCATGGTTATTAACCTAAAGTTGTATTGACAATGACTCTGTGGTCAGCCTGTGGTTATCCATATTCCCTCACAGAGCTGATGCATTTCCAGCCCCAAAAGGAAAAACAAATTTATATACAATTCCTTCGGACACTTTGAAAGACTGAAATAATATAAAGTTTTCTCCCTTTTCCAGTCTTGGAAAAAAGCATGGAGCAAGTAGAAGCAGAGAAATTTTCACTCCTTTAATCATCTTTCTCCTGCTTTCAAGGTCAGGGTGGAATTGCCGGCAGCCAGAGGCAGCGTGGGCTCTGCAGCCAGAGGCGTGTGTGTGCTTCTCGTGACGGCTACTCTGTGGAAGGCAGAGAAGGGCCCCATCAATGTTCTTCATTGTGTCTTCTGACCTGCAACCCGCTGCGCTCTGCTCCAAAGGTCAGTCTGTGTATGGCTTGTGTGTGTGGCTCAGTCAACCCCGAGTCAAAGCGTTTCCAGCTTAAATTTCTCTAGAATTCAGGATTCCAGTTCTGTTGTTGGTCCTGCAAAATGCTTCCCAAATGTGGCGTGGACTCATGATGGCATATTGAAATCACTCACATGTTTACCGCCATGTCAATGTCATTTCCTGTAACACCAGGAATTATGTGAGGAGCAGGGATGTGGGGATCTGATAAGCAAGTCCACATGGATTCCAGGAGAGGAAATTTTGTTAAAACTGAAACTTAAAATATATTCTTTTCTTAAGGAAAATTGAAAAGCATCCTGTTAATGGACATCAATAGTACCTTAATCCATTTTATTTTCCAACCTGAATCAGAACATTCTGGGAAAAAATCTTAATTGGAGATTTCCCTATTAATGGCTACTGTGGTTATGCTTCCTCCAGGCTTAACCCTTCAATTGTGATATTCACATATTCATAGGGTGTAGAGATAACATAGATAACTCACCATCAGAATTTCAAACTTGTTTCCCAGTCTCTTGCAGAAGTTGTAATAGTGAAAGGGAAAGAGGGGGAAATAGAGGTCAGAATGATTGCAGAGTAGAGTTTTGTGGATGGTTGATTTTTGTTATGTTTGACCTGAGTGAACAGAGTGTATTTTAAATTCCGTCTTTAAAATTCTGCCCTTAAAGGTCAAAAAGTGTTTTAAAAAACTTGCAAGTCAGTTTTAGGCATTTAACATTTAAAATGTTAGTCCAGTTTTTCTCCAATGTTAAGAACACTCTAATGACAGCAGATGGACTTGGCAAGTCTTGAATATTTTACTCCAAAGACCCCCAAATCCATCCCAGTAGACCACCAGAGCAGGTCTGAAGCAAACCTGAGCAGGCAATGTGTGCAGGGAGGCCCTGGGATCACCACTTGCTATGTCCCCATGTGTCCAGCCCTTATGGGAAAAGCACAGCTATGACAAAGACTGACCCTGTCTGTCCATCAGGCAGTGCCCCTCACTGGACTTCTTGAGGGTTCACCGTCCCACCCCCAGGAGACTCCAATTGGGGATGGGCTGGATGAATGACCTCTGGCAGTTGCCTGTTTATATCTCAATCTCCTTACTTGTAAAATGGAATTCCAAAGATTTAACAGCATGATGTATACATATTACATACTACAGTGATTAGCAATACAGGGGCGCAGTAGGTATCGGTTCTTACTGTTAGTGTGCTTATAGTTTTAGAAAGGACTATAAATGCCTGACAACACCTTAACATTTCCCCTGAATTTTTCTATATCCACATGTTTAGGGGAGAGTATGGAAATCCCTGGTACTGACATAATGCCACTGTGTAAGGCTGTGTGACAGAGAAGGAGGCCTTCGCTGTCCTCAGCTGTCAGAGCTTGAAAGGTCACGCATGAGGTGGTGGTGAAGGGTATCAGAGTGCTCATGAAGGCTCCTGGGGCCCCTGCTGGGTGCCAAATCTTGTATAGGGGGAGCAAGACAGAGACAATTTCTGTCCTCAACGAGTCTCCAGATAGTCAGTGACAGCAAATAAATCCTTGTTCTGTGGGTCTCCAGCAGAGTTTCCTACTGGCGACATGTATCACCCTTCCCCACGATGCTCACTCCCTGCCTACCTCCATCCCCCGCAACCTACCTGAAGTTTGAGCCATTCCTCCCTGTCTTTCCTGACTCCTCTCTCTCTCCCACATACCTACCACACTTAGACTATGGCCCTTGAGGGCACCTACCCTTGTCTGGCTCCTGTACCTATGACCGAATGAGCCCAGTTGCTGGGCGTACACAAAGCAGAGAGAGAACTTGTTTTTCCTGGCAGATTCTTAATGTAATCTGGACTCTTCAAATGAGGCTCAGTGGAATCATTCCTGAGGCTACTCCATCTGCCCAGCATGCCTACTGATAAATAGTTTCAATAATTCAGATAATGTTGATGGTACTTTCTGTATGTAATATGCACTGATCACTTAGTTCTCAACAATTTTGGTGCTCTGATTATTCTTATTTTATAGCTGAGCAAACTGAGGGTTCCCACAGACAAGCAGCATCTCCAGATCCCCAAGTTTGTCAGCTGCAATAATGCGGTTGATTCTGTTGCCTATTCTCTTTTCTTTATCATGCAGCTTCTGCCAGAGGCAGTCACTTCATTACCACCTCGGAGCTTGCCCTCTCTGCTGTTCAGTGCTATCCCACCCATAGCCTTTTCTCTTTCTGACATTCAGGTCTTCCACTGTCACAGCTATCCATGCAAACCTCTCTGGTATGCCTCTCGACCATCCTCAACCAGTCTCCACTGGGTTTGCTCTCCTTATCCCACTACCATCAAAGACCACTGCAATCTAAAAAAACAGTTTAAACGGTGCCCCCTCCACCATGTTGTCCGAGCTTTGCCTCCCTGATTCTGCTTATGTGGCCTCTTTGAATCGCTACCACTGGTTTGCTTGAGTTTATTGTTGACATGTTGCCTAGTCAATAAATAAATGGCTGGAAAACTATGGCATGATGTCCCTTTAGCAAAATGATGAAATGTGTAACACAGTCTGCTTTGTTACTTGTCTATCTCTTCTCATTGTACCCACATGAGCCCAAGGACCTGTCACTAGTCCTTGGACACTATACCAAAATCTGCTTGCAAATCCTTCATTCATTCCCAAATATAACCAATTGGCAGTGGTTTTACTAGGAGGTGCAACCTGTTTCAACTGGAACCAGGGCTTGAAGGTAAAGGGCAGCATGTCTAATGGAGGGAGGGTTGGCATCCTCAGGTCAGAGGGACCTTGCTTAACCTCCTGAAATCACGTCTAGATTACCTGAGTTCATCCTGTGTGGACATATTTTGCATTTCCTTAAGGGAGAAATTTTGCAGAAAGATCTCAGAGTGGAAAGGCTGGGGCCTGCTGGTTGTGGGAGTTTCCTATGCCAGGTGACAAGTGTGTCTGTCAGCTCCTGAAGGAAGGGGCACCCTATCACCTGACCTTGCTCTTCTCCTCTTACCTCTGGGGCTTCTCCTTCATGGACTCCACTCCTTCCTCTCACTTCAACAATGGCCTTCTTTCAGCCCCCACCCCCCCCCCCCCCCCTCCGCTTCCTTTAGCCATTCCCCTTTCTCTGAGCGTGTTTAGTCTCCTGGTTCCATTAGCACCTCTTCATAGATGATGTGCAAAGCAACCTTTTCAGCCATGACCCTTTCCTGTGCCTCAGACCGCATTTCCATCTGCTGACAGGTCGTCTCCACTCCTGAGGCCCCTTCCTCCATGTGCCCAGAGCTGCACTTGCCATCTGCTCACTCCCTTCAAGATAGGAAGTACCTCACCTCTGAGTCCATTGATTTCTGTCAAGGTGCCTGCTGGGCTTTCAAGAGCTCCCCGCTAGGGACTATGGAGTCAGTTATCAAGAGTCTGTTGTGTTCCATGTGTTTTGCTGGGTTGGTTTGGGGGCAGAGAGATGAACAGAAGCCACTGAGAGATGAATAGAAGTCACTCCATCTCCCAAAAGGGGGAGTTGCATAACAATTCCAGGGAATCCTTAGAGTGGGGTGACCAGGCACTGTGCACTACAGCATTCAAGCAATGATTCTTCCCTGGAGGGACTGAGACCAGGCTGTCCTTGACTTTGCTCCCTATCCCCACTGCCACCATTGTGGTTCAGTCCCACATCACCCACACCTAAATTACTGCAACTCTCCCCCCTCTGTCTTCTTCATTGTGATATTTTCTGTCACCAACGAATTTTCCCCAAATACCTCTCCCTCCAATTTATTCCAGTTCTCTAGAGAAAGAAAATTCACCATGGTGCCCCATCTTTCCTCTGAAGTCTTATTTCAGCACAGTGGGCTCTGGTGTCAGACTCATTGGACTAGAATTTCAGCTTATTACTATTATGTTAGGCCCTGCAGGTCAAATGTCTCAAATTCAAACGCTCAACTACTCAACTCTGCTGTTGTGGCAAGAAAGCAGCCAGAGGCAACATGTGGCTGTTCTGATCAAACTTTCTTTATGAAAACAGGGAGTGGGCCAAGATTTGGCCTGTGGGCTGTAGTTGGCTGACCCCTACTCTAGATGAGAACCTGGTTTGCTGGACAAACCTCTCTGATCTGTGACTCTCCCTCCCTGCTCCATGAGTCTCCCTCCCCCAATTTTCCTCCCAGGAACAGATTGCTTCCTCGATGTCTGCCTAAGCAAATGAAGTGGTCAGGGAACTCAGGTGAGCCACTGCTCCTGTCTGACAACTTTGCTCCTGAGATCAGCCAGAGCAGGGAGGATGACCCAGGGGGCTAAAGACAGTTAAGCTAAAGGAAACCAGGGGCTCTTCTCATCCCCTCCTTCTTCCCTAACCCGCAGCCCACTCGTGCTGCCCTCAGCCTAGTCCCAGAGGTAAATAAATATACATTTTAAAACCACCTCCAACAGATTTTTATTATTAAGAAAGGAAATTAAAAGTTTCTTAAGTGTAGACAATATGGAGTTTGCTAGACAAATTGACAATAGCCAGGAAATTTGAAACAGGGTTCCAAGCTCCTTCACTGAAGTGACTTACATTTGTAATCTGTCTGGGCTGGGCTGCCTTCAAGGTGAGGCGGTGTGGCCTGGAGTGTGCCTTCTGTGGACTTTTCTCTGGGGGCCCCGCCACTTTGCCCAAAACCAATTATGAGTTTGGTGGATTCCTGAGTCCCTGGACCCCTGCTCCCCATCCCTAGAAGTTTGGTGGGGGAGCCAGTGGACTCCCCAAAGAAAGTCTCAACTGCTCAACCCTGGGTTACCCTGTCTTAATGGAATCTTCCTGTAAAGGAGAGAGAAACTTCTCTCTGGGGACTGCCCTGCTTGCATTCTCCACAGTCCCATTGGTGTCACTGGGGAGTCATTATAATTTAAATCGATGGGTACTTGAGAGAAGGTGAACTACTTGCCCTCCCTTAGCACTTGACATTTTGAACATTGGTGCAAGGAAAGGTGACTTTGTTTATTTATTGAGCTATTATGGCTTAATGCTAAAAGGGGTTCCTGTCAAGAACTGAAAGAAGTCTCCCTTTTTTTGGATTAAATCTTGAAGCACAAATTGCTTTGTTATTGGTCAATATGTGTGGAAAATAATCAAGGGAAAGCTGTATTCATTCGATGTTGCATTCATTTTTCTTTATCTCACTGGGTATGCTGAAAGTAAATGCTTTCTCCAGTATTTCCAACATCTGGTCTTAATATTCGAAAGTCTTTGTTTCATGTACTTTTGATAGACAACTTTTTTTTTGGTGGAGCATTTTGTTATTAGACTCTACAAAAAAGTTGATATTAATCTGTGCTGCTCTGGTTTTCATAGTTCAGTGTGAAACTATCCTTGGGTGCATCTTTGCGTATTTTTGGGATCATGCAATATATTTTGACATTCTTCCAAGGGCATCTGACTTAGTTTTGTGGAAACACTGTGTGTGCTTTTAACCCAAGGACCCCTGTGCTGGCGTGTTGTTCATGTCAAACCTCCCCAGCCAGTGTGTGGGGTGCTGCTGTCTTAAGACCATGGGCAATTTCAAGGGCAGAGGTCAGGATTTACTGCCTCTTCTTGGAGTTCCTGGATCCAAAAAAATTGACTTGCTTTGTGAGTAAAGGGGTGAATTGTATTAGAAGGGGCTGTCAGTCCCTCTTGGAGCTGAAGGAACGTAAAAGCTGATTTTTTTTTTTTTTTTTAGTTATAAGCAGTTTGATTTAATTATTTACTAAAAAAACTTATTTTAAAAAGTTGTTGCCTGTCTTACCAAAGTGCCATGATTAAGGAAACTGGCCCAAGCTGTAGCTGGAGGATAAGATGCCCTGCATACTTGGCCAGGCAGATTTGCAAATGGTCAAAAAACTTGGTCACATGCAGTGTGATGCCCACTGTCACTGACAGGGGCATTCAGAAAAAAATGTGCTGGTAAAAGTAAAATTTAGAAAGTTTATGAAAATGTACAGTAATGGTACTATTTCTGTGGAAGAACTTGGGATGAGGAGATGCCGTGATTTTGTGGTAAGGTGATTGACAGCCACTAGCATCTCAGACTTGAACAGTATGGGACCTGACAAAAGTCACAAGAAGTTAGTGTTGTATGCAGGACTAGATGATGATCCAGGCTGGGTGTCCGCACTTATCAGTCCCTGGGGATGGATTAGAGACTCATCTTTGATCAGAGATGTTGATATCCGTTTGTACATATTCCACATATTTTTCTATTTTCTTTACATGAGTAAAGTGTTGGTAAAACTTTCAAATGAAGATTCTCTAGACTAGTGGAAAGGAACAAAACCAAGGCATTAAGATCCTTAGGGAAAAAGTGATGTGTGTACTGCAGAATGATACCCCCACAGGTGTCCCTTTTTCAATCTTCTCTGCCTCACCCTGAGAATGCCACAGACTTATTAAACAAGACTCTACAATTCTACTTGGAACTAAACTTTATTACTGAGTTGTTGATGCTCCCAAGTTCACAGAAGAAGAAAATTAAATAGAAATGTACACAATAGGAGAAAAACTTAACATCCAATCTAATACATCGAAAAAGAATTAGAAACCTTGGATGAGAAAAATCACAGAGCATTGCCAGCCAAAGAAAAGATCTTTTAATCCCCAGGATGAACATTTATTTTGACAACCACTTATAAAGACTTATAAAGTTACAGGGCACTCTCAGAGTCACGGCGGGTTGCCCAACTTGTTTAAATTCTACTTATTGATGGAAGGACCTCCAAGATGTCTGGTTCAGAGAAACCGGCGAGGTGAAGAAAAGTGCGCAGAATGTGCTGCTACATGGTGAAAACATTAGAGTAGCTGCATCTGTTTCCATAGAATATGTCTGGAAGGAGTATCAAAAACCAACATGGTTGCCTCAGGGAATGAGTGGGATGATTAGGGTCCAAAGCAGGAGAGAGAATTTCCTTTCACTGTACTCTTTGTATTTGTTATAAATATATGCAAAGTATGTGAATGATTTGTTTCTCTCCAAATAATGAGTCAAAACCAGTAGCTGACAACGTAACTCCATACTGAATCCTCTATCTACTCCATGTAGTCTTTGGACCCCAACTTTCTAAAGAAAAAAAAAAAGGTACCAACCCATTGTCTAGAAACAAGTGTTATCTGAGCAGTCAGGGCACAGAGGAACTGTGAGTGGGACACCTGACACCAAAACCAGAGTGCATTTAGGATGATGGCTTCTAATGCTTACAATCAGGTGCCTCTAAGTGTGGAAAGGAGATGTGCATGATAATTTGGGATCCACCTGCAGAGGGAGAAGTTTATTTACAAATGAATATACCCAGAGGCAAGACTAAAGCACATAGCTAATGATAACATAAATAAAAGTGACTTTCTAAAAATGTTAGATGGCAGAAAAAAATAAGAGCAAAGAGAAACCTGGCCTATATAATCCCTTAAGATTCCAAATATAATTGTCATCTGACACAGATCTCAAAGGTTAGTGTGCATAGGTAATTTTTTTGTTTTTAGTGGCCTATCTTCATCAATAACAAAATAATAATTAGGAGGAAAAGGCTGTATGATTTCATTGTAGGATTTAACTTCCTCGGTTGCTGTCTCGTTTTCTTCCATAGATCCACAGGGACCTTCTAGGAATGAAGTGGAACAAATGTATTTCCTCTGGTTGGGAATTTTAGGAGTCTGGTTTGGCTCTATGGTGCTGCTCTCTTAGGGGACAGGAAGTACAGAGAGGGGCACAGGACAAAGCCAAGCTGCTCAATGTCCATTCCTGTTCTGCCACTTACCAATTGTGCAGCTTTAGACAAGCCCACTATGTTTTAAAATTTAGTTTTTGCATCCATACAATGGGCCGTTCTGAGGACAAATGTGAAGGTTGGTACCAGCGCCTCCATACAACCTGCACTAAACCATCGCTTCCTTTTACTTTGCAGAGAGCCCTGGAACAGGAGCCACCATCCCACATGATCGCAGTCCCATTCTGATTTTACAAGCTGCCTGGCTAAGCATTCCAGGATCCTGACCTTTCCTGGAAATCGCTGAGTGCTTGCTCACAGGTCCAAGATGTGCTGCAGATGGTATTACCTGTGAGAGATGCGGCTTTCTCAAGGAGTTTGAATTTCCGTACTCGGAGAAATGCTGTTTCCCGGTTCCTCAGTAGATGTCAGCAGCACAGCAAACATTTCTGTGCCTCAGAGGAAGCAGCTTGCTTTAAAGACAACTCTTGCAATAAAAAAATAAATAAAATAAAAAATAAACATTTCCCTTTGCAGTTCTCTTTAGAAACCCCGGAACCATAATGGTGAGAGCTACTGGCTTTAAAGTAGGTTCTTGAGAGGATAAATGAGGGAAAATTTGCATTTGAAACAGAACCTTCATTTTATAAATGAAAACACCAACCCAGAGATGGTTGGGGATTATAGCAACATTTTCAGAATTTTCTTGCATTTACCCTCCAGGCAGGAGTGAAATAATAGAAGATGTCCAATATTTTGCTTCTTCCTGTGAAGTAAATCAAAACCGTGGGAATGTTTTCCCTTAATTTAATTTACTGCTGTCTCCTCGAATATATTTTTTATTGTATTCAATTAACCCTCTGATTGCAACCACAGACAACAGCACTAAGGTCAAAGAATAAGGCAGAATTTTCTTGTCAGAAAAAAAGGAATTTTGAGTTTGTGGCCAAGTATTACTTGGATGTGGATACAGACCCAGGGTTTTGCTTGTGACATTTAATCTCTAAACTGATTCTCCTTCCCACTTTCTTCTCCATTCCTGCTTGCCCCACCCCTGGATTTGACATGAGTTATGTCAGTACTGTGAAGATGTGAGAATGTCTCTGTCACTTACATACCCTTTTATTCCCCCAAATATGTAATTTTGCCACCAGCCTTTACCTCACATTAGCTTGGATATTATATTTACTTTGCTTCTCCTCCTCCTCCTCCTCACAGCTCTCTGTTAAGGCTTCAGTCTACTGTGGTTTCCTGTTCCTCTGGTTGGGAAAAAGACCCAGCCCAGGGGTTGAGAACTTGGAGTTGCTCTTTGTAGGTAGTGAACTCCTTGTCACTGGAAGTGTTCCTTCCTCAGTGCTTCTCCATCAAAGCTGCATGCCGGTATCACGTGAGAGACAAACAGCAAGTAGGTGATGGCTCATCCCAGGTTGTCAGCGTCTGTCTTGATTTTACACTGAAATTTCCATGTTCCAGAGAAACCCTTTTGTTCAAACCGACACTCTTGGCCACTTTACGCATCTGTTCCATTCCAGATATTCTGGTTTACGGGAGCATTCTTTTTTTTTTCTTTTTTAAACTTCCCAGGTGCTATTAATGTATAATTAAGGTTTGGAGCTATTGCCCTATGACCAAATGACCATGGTCACAAATGCTATAGAAGGGTCTCTTGGATGAGCTGTAGGTGACTTTGCAGATTTTCTGTAACAGTCAGAATCTTGACTAAGGGATAGGACAAATTTTCTAATGCAATAAACCACTTAACTCTTACATAGGGCTGAGATTAGAATGAGGCAAGCCTTGTGCACAAAATTTAAGCAGCATCAAAGCCTCATTAATCAACAGAGATAGTATTGGAAGGCAATATTTTAAAATCAAATTAATGCAAAAACTCCATGCTGAAAATCGGTGTTACTGATTTTCCTCAGCCTTAGGCCCCAATATAGCTCTACATGGCACTGTTACTATTCATATCTTTATTTAACATTTTGGTATTTTATTTGTCATGGAATTTTTTGCATTAATTTTGATTTTTTTACTTTTCGAGGTTGCATTTAAACATGCTATATCTTGAGTATTTCAGTCCCCCTTAAATTTTGCACCAAGTAAGTTGCTATGAGCACTTTACCCTAGTCCTGCCCTGGGGAGGGTGCACCTCCAGTTTTACCCTAACCGGAGAATGGGCATTTGTGCTTCTGACAGGTCCAGGGGGCTCACAGATGGCCAGTGCTCACTCATTCCACCGTCTTCAGAAGGAAGCAGACTCCTTAGAGGAAAGAAAAGTGATGATGGGCCGTTCTGAGTGAGTGGAATTCTCAAGGGTCGGAAGCCTGAAGGTCTCAGCACATATCCAGGGCCGGGAGGTATGGGTTGTTCACTTTCCCCACTAAGGCAATGCTAGGGGGCTCGTGGGTTTCAGCTGATTTAAACTCCCATAGCCCTTTTGATTAGAAACCAAAGCAAACTATGTTTCTCCATTTCCAGGATTAGATTTAAGCAAATATAAAACCTTATTATTTGGTAAGTAGACTGGAGAACAGATGGTACAAAAACCTGTCTTAAGCAAGCTTTTGGGGCAGAGGGAGACAGAGGGCTCTCCTGTCCACTGAGGCACCGTTACCCAGCTGGTGTGTCCCTGGGGTCCAGGGCGGGGACTGACAGGGCCAAGGGCTGGAAAGAAGGGCAGAGTTGGCACACGGTGCTGGGAGCCTCTTAGGCCCAAGAGATCTCACAGTGAGAGTCCTCACCTCGTCTTCTGCTATCCTCAGTGTGGATCAGGAATTGTAGAAAGCCTATTAGTTATAGATTTGTTTTAATGAAAAAGTAAGAATGGACCAAAGTGTTCTTATTATGCAGCACGGTTTGATGAAATAGGGTTGGATTTCGATGGAGAAGATCTGATTCCAATGCCGGCCCTACTCCTCATCAGTTGTGGTGCCTTGAGCAAATCTCTGATTCTCCTGGAGACCCATTCCCACCTGTACCTCAGGGAGAATAGACCTCACCCTGTCAGCCCTAAAGATATTCCTGAGATTTGACAGGGTTCATATTTGTAAAGATGCTGTAAGGCATCATCTCCCCAAATAGAAGGCATGCTCGTGGTTGTGGTTATGATTATTTCCTCTTTTTTCACAGTCCATCTCTTACTATACGCTTACTTAGATAATTAATTCAATATATATCACAAAGTCTGGCATGTGCTGTGAAGCAGATTAAGCATTTTCCCATTATTAGTCTAATAGTCCACAGGATAAACATACAGAGAACGACAAGGCATGCTCTAAAGGGAAGTTAGTAAAGAGACAGCAGGGAGGATTCCAGGGGATCTCCTGTGAAGGTTACAGCAGAGTGAGGCAAGAGAGCTGGAAGTCTGCAGAAGGAGTTGGGGGAACAGGAAGGTATTCCAGTGGGAAACACAGAGACTAGAGATTTGTTGGGGCGCATAGGAGAAATGGAATCATTTCTTTGGCGATAATGGGCAAAGTTTTGAAAGATGCCCAGGGGGATCAGATAGTTGAGGGCTGGGGTGGGGATCTGATCTCAGGGAAGCAGTAGGGATTTTTATCATTTGGGCATCTTTTTCCTTGAGAGTGTTTGAGCAGGAAAGCAGAGCAGATGTTTAGAGAAGACTTGCAATGAGTAGAATACAGAGACTCTTTACTTGGCCTGTTCAGACTAGAGTGCCATTATTTCTCTTCCTTTTTCTCCTGGGTCTCATTGATGGATGTGGATAGATGGGTGAGTTCCAAGTGACCACAGCCAACACACCTCAGGTAAAAAGTTGAGGCTAAAGGTGTTGACTCAGCAGGATGGGGAGGTGTCTCATCTTCCCCTGTCTTCCTGCATGGGCAGTCAATATCAGTGCAGTCTGCCTTTTACTGCCACCCTATCCTAAGGGGTGTCTGTCTACACCAGAAGCATATTTTAGGGAACCCTTTGGTGGGTTTTCAGCAGAGCTGATGGCCTCTCCCAGTGGGCAAGAACACAGAGCAGCCACTGCTCAGCTCAGAGGCACTGCTGTGCTCTACATAATGTCCCTGGGTCAGGTGTGTCTGGGAAATGCAGCACAGTACCCATCTCCTTCTTGGAGACCTGGAGATCCCAAAAGACTGAGCACACTGCAGCATCCCAGAAGATGCTTGTTTAGCTTTGTTTAACCCATATCTCCCTTATTTATGTATCCATAGAGCATCTTTTGATTATGGATGCTTTTATTTTATGTTTACTGGAAAGCTAGTTTCTTTTTAAAATTACCTATCACTCTTAGACATAAAAAGAAATATAGGAGTGAAATAAATGGATAGTGGTAATATTGTTTTACAGCACTACATAAGTTGTAAATTTAATAATATATTTTCAACAAATATATGATAACACTGCACCTACCACCAAATTTCTACACCATTGTCCACTGAACCCACTTCCTTTGCTGCCTGCCACTCTCCATCCCCTCTGATCACCTCAATTCTGATGTCAGTGTCCAAAAGTTTTTTGTTTTGTTTTCTCTTTTCCTTTGTTCAGTTTCTTTTTCCACATTGAGGGAAATCATCCTGATTTGCCTTTCTGATGTATGTCACTTAGAATAATCCCCTTTAGTTCTACCCATATTGTCACAAATAGCAAGATTATTTGTAGCTGTGTCACATTCCGTTGTGATGGGCATTTACCTTTTCGAATTCATGTTTTATATTTGGATAGGTACATATAAGTGAAATTGTTTGATCATACAGTAGTTCTATTTTTAACTTTTGGAGGAATCTCCATAATGTTTCCCAAAGTGGCTGCAGTCCCTTCTCTGCTTTTTAAATCACATTACAGTATTAGGATGCCAGGATCCTAATCCTGGGATCTGCAGAACTTCTAGGAAAATAAACGGTCTCTGGGTGAATCTAACATGTAGCCAAGTTTAGACTCTGCTACTCAGAGTGCAGTTCATGGACCAGCAGTATCAGTATCACCTGGGCACTTGGTGGAATTACAGAATTATAAGTTTCATCCCAAGTCTACTGAATTCAAGGGTGAATTTTACAAATTCCTTCAGTGATTTATATGCACATATGAGTTTGAGGATCACTGTTCTGTCATGGTGCTGGATATTGACTGGGCACTGGAATTTACTGGGGAGTTTTCAAAACTCCTGACACCTGAGTGATAGCCCCTGCAATTCTGGACAGAGACTTGGAACCATTTTTTGTACATGGTAAAAATATACATAACATAAATTTGACCATTTTCAGGGGTACTAAGAATATTTACAATGTCATGCAGTCATCACCACTATCCATGTGCAAAACCTTTTCACCTTCCCAAGAGGAAATTCTATCCATTCAACAATATGGGCAATGGAGTTTTAAAAAGCTGATCAGGTGATTCCAAATGCAGTAAAGTTTGAGGACCACTAATCTAGACTAATTGCCTGCTAATTTAGAATGTTCCACCTGAGACCACGAGCCCTCCTAGGATGAAGCCTTGATCTAGTCATCCTTCAACTATGAATCTTGTTTAACCTGGGCAAGTAAAACTCTACCAGAATGTCCATTCCATGTACTTGAATGGACAATAGTATGTCCCTCTTAATGTTGTGGTAAGGATGATCTGAGAGCCTGATTAAAGCACCTGGTGCACTGAATGTAAGTGAAGAAGCACTCTTATTTAGGCTACTTTTTTGAGAGACAGTTTAGTGTCATGCAAACAGCACAGGTTTTGAAATCAGAGAAAACTGAAAATCCTGGCTTCACCACTTATGTAGTATGTTACAGGGACAGGTTATTTTTTACCACTCTGAACCTCTGTTTTCTTAGCTGTAAAATGGGAATAACACTACCTACTAATGACAGACAGACAGCATAGGGAAAGGGGGTACCTTGAAAACTATGAAGCAGGATTGCAGATATATAAGCAGATTAAATGCCCAAGCCTCAGGCATGTTAAGTCAACACTCCAGGTAAGCCAGTACCACTCAGGAAGGCCAGCACTACCTTAGCCCAGGCGTAGTGGAGAGGGGCTTGCAGTCTTTAGCAACCCCCACACCCTTAGTAAGAAAAATTCCATTCCTCAGTACCGTATGTGAGAACCACCTTTGACTTACTCCATTTTGTAGTTTTCCAGCCCACAGAGAGCTTGGTCTCTCTGTGCTTCTAATAAACTTTCCATATCCTGTCATCAGTCATATCCTTGAATTCTCTCTGGACTGACTCTGTGCCTCAGGACACATCAGTGTCCACCCTATGCCCACTCCAAATTCAGGGCCTCTTCCACAGTCTAAAGGAGCTGATATGTGTTTAACACCATCGGTAATCATCTTGTTCCCATAGATAGACATTATATAAAAAATTCTTTTCAGCTCACTCTCCATTTACTCTGAACTCTCAAACAAGTAGAGCTTTTTCCAAAACCAGGATTAATTTTATTTGGGCTAAGATGATTCTGGTAATATATACACAGTCTAAACCTCTAGGAAGAAATGTCAGCATGTTACTAATACTATTCGAAATACATACTGTCACATATATTTTCCAATTCATAATAGTATATGTCAGTTTATTAAATCACCGGGTGGCATATGGGATTGTGTTTGCACTCCTCATGCATAGTTTTACTTTATTATAGTCAGGATGAATTATTTGAAGATTTATAGATGCTTTTCTGTTCTTGATGGACTAGCTTTGATTTATCATCAAAATGACTTTGGTTACATGATTAAACCAAATGTTATCTTCATCTTTTGTGTGTGGATATTTTGGAATGCATAATCCTGATGAATACCAGTGGTCTGAGATTGAGCACAAGGCTCGAATTTCTGTTTTGTAGCTAGATGTTCCGTTTCTAAGATAGTGATGAGACGTAAAAGACATAGACTCACAATGCCAGAAACAGTTCACTATTGCTGAGTTTAGGATATGTGGGGTGGGGTGGGGCGGGGGGTCGGGGATGGAGAGGGGAGTAAACTTGAGGAGGTCCGTAGGGATGAGATCATGAAGGACTGAAATTCTAGGCCATTTCTGCTTTCTTCTGTGGGCCAGGGGTCACAGACTTCAATACTTACTGTGACCAGGCACCAATAAGTGAAGCAACAGGAAATGACAAAGTCCAATATAAGTCCAATATAAGATGGTATTTTTTGTATCTTTTTCAAATCTGACATAATTTCATTCTATAACAATGATGATTTTCATGTTTTTCTTTAAATGTGATTCTTTTTCTACTCTTGATAGAGGTAAGGAGAACTTTTCTGCTGTAAGAAAAGCAGCAGTATATACACAGGTAATTCATTCACTTCAGTGTGGTTGAGGAGACTACAGGGAGGGGTAGACTCTGTGGAGACTCACCATGCTGACGCAAGTTGCTAGGGGGCACCAACCTTGGTGCCCATGGTAGGGTCTGAGGAAGAAGGTAGGAAGTATTTAGAGCTAGGTATGAATGCTCAGGTGGTCTGGATCAAAATCAAAGTGCATCTGGGTTGGTTGGCTAATGAAGTGAACATTCCATACTTAAATAACTGAGATACCATAGGCCAATTATGAGAAATACAAATACAAGGAAATACACCTTATATCAAAGAAATAAATTAGATACAATCTAAGTTTTCTTTAATGATTCAGAGGGCATGGAGATTTTTCAGAATCAACAGAAATAGGCATCAGGGGCATTGATGCTACACAGAAGTCTTGGTTCTCATCCTTTTGTAGAAAGAACACAGAGTGTTTGAGTTCCTTCTGATCATCTTGCTGATTTATTTCATATGGAAATATTTCATGAAGTAAAAATTCCATTCGTGCACTTTTGGTATACTTTTGTTACAGATAATCGTAATAATCACAAAAGTGTTGATGATGATGGAAACAGCAGTAGCCATCAAACTTTAGATAATGTTTTAGAGTTCAAAAGAATTTTTCTACATCATTTTTTTAATACATTATCAGGAGCATAGACTGGAAATAAAACCTGTAGTAATGCTCCAAACTGAACAGGAGAAAAATGGTGTAACAATCGGAATTCTCCCCGCACTGAGAAAAGTTCCTGATTATCTTTCTCTGAGAGCAAGAGAGCAAGGGCTGTTCTCCTGATGCACAGAGATGAGGCGCCTGGGAAACATGACCCAGTGAGTGTCCTGGATTCTGGTTCAAGTCCATTGTACCTCCTTCTCTTGGACAAGACTGAGAAGAATATGGGGAAATGCATAGAGAGAATTCCTTCTCTTCTATATCTCACAACTCTCAATGTGCAATTTTGCTAAAACTCTTTGTCAAGTGACTTGTTCTTTATTTGTAATATGGCTGCTTCTGATATTTTTTCAAGTTGGGTCACAGCTCCTGGGTTTGGGTGGCCATGGATCAACTGCCCAAGTCACTAAAGGGAATAAGTCTTTTTGGTGCTCTTGACTGTGGCCAGGCACACAAGGGCATATGAGCCTTAACTATTTCAGAAAATGTTCATCTTCTCTCGCAAAGGTTCTCGTCCCAGGAAAAGTGCCCCAGCTTCTGGTATCAGAGCCTTTTCTTAGGAGAATCCTCTCTGGATAATGGATTACCTCCTTGTTATCTACTACAGTCCTTTCAAACTAAATTAAATCATCCAGCTGTTTGTTCAAGGAATTTAAATTTATTTTACCAAAACTTTCTCTGGCATTTATGGGGTCTTTTTCTCTTTAGAGTAAAACTGGGGCATCCTTGGAGCATATATGTAATATAACTCCTCTCCCAGGCTTCACCAGTCTGAGCACAAATTAAGCCACATTAACGTCAATAACTTTGAGTTCCTGTTCTCATCCCATGATATGTTCACAAGAGTCCTCCAACCTCCTACAAAGCCTCTCCAAATATTTGTTTCTTTACAAAGAGAAACCCCCATGGGGTCACAACCCAGCTGGCCCTCTGCAGTCATCATGTGACTGTTGCTCAGGACTATCCTCTCCTATTTCTTACTAATCTCCGCTGCTGGTGGCACTGCCAGTCTCTGTGCCAGAGTAGATTCTGCCCCCATGCCACTCTCTCTGTTGTTTGAGTGTCCAAACCAAGGAAGAAGAGATGTTTTCCCTCTCTGTGCTACATTTGCCACCAGGGACCCAGAGTAGCTCTGCTTTTACTAAATTTCTCTTCCTCTTGACAATAGCGTCTTCCTGCCCTAACTTATTTCTCCCTCTGGGCTTTCAAGAGACCTGGATAGGAAAAGGGCTCTGTCAATCTTTCTCATTTTCATCTCTCCTCTTTTGTACACACTGCAATTGACAACAACAAAATCTTTCCCTAGCCCAAACCAGAAAACTCCACGCGTATCAACTCACATAATACAGTCCTATCTAGGGAGCCTTGTGTCACTAGTACTTAAAAGGGCAAACTTTGGAATTCCCATTTGGATGACCAAATAAACTGTGCTATATAGTCCATGAGAAATTCTTTAGCTGAGGTTCAGAGGTGGTGAAGTAACATTTTTATTGACATGGAAACCAAAGGTCTAATAAAATGTAGATTCTATTTATTTTTGGAACTCACTGAAAGTCCTTAAGTTGACTGTATTCTTTTAAATTTCCTTTCTTATATATACATAACATGTAACTTGCTGTTTTCATCGTGTGTAAGAGTACAGTTCAGTGGCATCAAGTGTGTTCACACCTTGCGTCATCATCACCACCTTCTGAATCTAAAAAGCATCAATGTTGCAGCATGTGCCAGAATGTCCTTGTTTTACAGGCTGTATAATAATTTGTTGAGTGTGTATATCACAGTTTGTTTATCCACGCATCCATCAACGGACATTTGGGTTGCTTCTACCTTTTGACTGTCGTGAATGGCCTTTATATATATATATATGTATATGTATATGTATAAATATATATGTATATATATGTATATATATAATTTTACATTTTCTGTAGCAATATTACAAGTAAAAACAAGCAGGTGAAAAATGATTAAAGATGCATCTTATTTAACCTATTATATCCAGAATTTTATCATTTCAACATAGAATTACTGTAAAATGTTTATTAATAAGACATGCTAATTTTTTATTTAAAGTCTTTGATACCTGAAACATATTTTGGCGTTACAGTACAGTTCCATTTGGACTAGCTATATTCCAAGTGCTGTGACCGTGGCTGCTTATTAGGGAACCTCATCTGACTCATGATCTGGCTAAGGTTTGGGAACCCTAACAATGTCCTCTTTCCATGTCCTTGGATTGCCTCTGCCTGAGAGAGCCATTTTCTCAAGTGACTCTTCAGCAAGGTATAGATTGCTGTCAGCAATCAGCTGATTTCACAGCCAAGTGCCTGGAGTCCTGAATTTTTACGGCTCCAAACATTTTAGATCTATGTTCGAGCAGTGGAACTGACATTTTGAAATTGAGGGAGCTTGATTTGTATTCTCCTTAGGCAGAAGTATCTATGTTATCACTTCTACATTCCATTTACATTATATACTCAATATATTCAACGCACCAAAGATATTTTATTTATTTATATGTAATCCAACATACTGATTCTATTTCACATGGATAAGTGCATGCATCTGAAAATAATATTGCACTACAACCATTTGTTTACTCACGAATTCAACAGTGATTTGTTAGTCACACTTTATGGTCCAAGCACATGCTAGGCACGGGGGGTAGAGAGATCATAGGGTATGTGTCCATCCACAGGGAGAGATATATAATTCCAATACTCAAGGGCCTTGGGCTGCAGTTCATGGGCCTCTGTCAGTGCACTGGACATTGAAATATATGGGGAGGGGAAGCCCCACCTTTCTCAGCCTGGGCAAAACTCTGCAGTTCTCTCCCTTCTAACCTGAGAAATTAATTCCATTCTCTTGATTATCTACCCCAGTGGAAAGAGAAATACTTATTCTTTGGATCTCCATGGACTGCTGTGTCATGGAAGTGTTGTGGGAACTTGGGTGTTTATTTTGATAATATAAGAGAAAATTGTCACAAAATTATTTAAATTGAAGTTCGCAAAATGAAAGCTGGGGTGGCCACGGTAGATTTTTCTCCATATCACCCAATTCCCCAAATACAGGACGTGGGTTTTATTTCACAAGAGTCTTCTTTGTGTAGCTAATGAGGGCCCAAGTGGCATATTCGATGTCATGCTATGAGTGGTTCCTACAGTGAGGTTTAATCATCTGTGGTGAAGAGGCGCCACTTGAGTCTGAGCCTGATTTCCCCATTGTTTATTCAAAAAACACACATACGATGTTTGAAAATGCCCCTAGCCCTCTCTTTGTCCCACTGTTCACATTCACAAGAAGATCAAATTGTTGGTAGCTTGATTGTGGACCATTCCTGAGTATTGACTTCTCTTTGCCTTCTTTATTTTTTTTTTAATTGAAGTAAAACTGGTTTATAACATAATATAGGTTTCAGGTGTTGAGTGTTACAAATCAACATCTGTATATACTACATCATGCTGACCACTGCAAGTTGAATTTCTGTCCTTCACCATACAATGACCCCTTTTTACCCTATTCATTCACCCTATTCCCCTTTACTTTCTAGTAACCACTATTTAATTCTTATAGTCTAAGATGTTTGTTTTTGTTTTGTTTTATTTTGCTTGTTCATTAGTTTTGTTTCTTTGTTTTTACACAAATGAGTGAAATCATACAGTGTTTGTTTTCCCTCTAACTTATTTCACTAGCATAATACCCTGTAAATTCATTCATGATGTTGCAAATGACAGGATTTTATCTTTTAAAAAATATTTGTGCAGTATTCCATTGTGTATATATTCCGTTTCTTCTTTAGCCATTTGTCTGTTGATGGGCACTTAGTTTGTTTCCAGCTCTTGGCTATTGTGAATCATGCTGCAATGAGCCATATAGCTCATCCAATGAGAGTTTTCAAGTTAGTTTCTACTTTTATTGAAGTTGTGCAGTCACCTCACACATTTCCTTGGGGAAAATACCTTAAAATTAGTACGTTCTTACTAGAAACCTCGCTATTTTAGAAATGCTCCCATTCCAGTGAGTTTTAGAATTGTGTGGATTTGGATGGAAGTTATTGTCCTTCCCCTCGGGGCAAGTTTTGGAGATTTCAGATCAGAATGTACTAGAAGCTTGACTTCTTTGTCAGTCCTTGTTATATCTTGAGGTCAGTCCAGAGTCTGGTCTTGGGGAAAAGTCAAGTTCATTTCTGCATTGGTTTCTTCCCACCACCGTCAGCCAACTCAGGAACCAAGTCCCTCTAGGCAGTGCCTTCCACTGTTGCCCACACAGAACTAGCCACCTCTGGGTCTTTCTTCTACCATCTTCTTTTCTTTCTCTTTTTTATTTTATAACACTGTAAGCTTTAGGTGTGCAGGTTCATTCTTCATCAAATATATACTATCACACCATGCCCACAATCAAATTTCTAATACTCCTCTACCACTGTCCATTGGAAACCATTTACCTTTATTCACCTTCTACCTATTCCCGTCTGGTAACCTCAGTTCTGTTATCAAAGTACAAATGATTAGTTTTCATTCTGCCATTTTCTTCATCAAGTTTGTTTTCTGACTTTTCAAAGTCAACTCAAACTTAGAAGTTTTTGCCTGCACCCCCTCCCAGAGCCTCAGACACACTTGTGGAATTTGGCTTGTCAGACAATTTCTTTCACCTTCAAAATTTTGCCACAGCCCTAAAAAATTAAAGTAGAAAGAGGAGGAAGAGAGATTCTGTTTGATTCTGTGTTGTAAAATCTATGATATCCTGAAGCAAATATATTCTTCTATGAGAGCTCTCCTCTCCCATTCCTTTAGACGTGGATCTAGATCATTTCTAACATGAAATTCTGAACCTTTACTTGGGAGGTGGTTGCTGCAAAAATAAAACACAACCTTGGGCATTAAGAGTCTTTTGATGCATCTTCACATGGTAAAAAGAAGAAAATTTATCTCTGTTAACTTGTTCAGTTTTCTGAAGGCATTAATTATTATCACCAATCATATTTTATAAGGAAGAAGCCTGCTTATGGGATGAAGTAGTTTGCTCATGCTTATTGCAGTGCACAGGCTATGGGACCAAGCTTGGTGAGGTTCATTGTAGACAGTCCTGCCGTCCAGCCAAGACTGGTGAGCAGAGTACAGAACCTCACATGGTTCTCTAATAGGGCACCAGCCAACACAGTCCTCTGTTCTCATCTCAGCCTTCTGTCTACACCCTCTGCTTTCTCATTGCAGCAGTGTCTTTCCACTGTGTGGGTAAAGTTAATAGGAGGGAAGGACGTTGGAAGAAGACATTGTTCTTTTTGTCTAGAGTCAGACTTCTGTGTAAGCAATGGAGGCTGTTGGTTCTTTCATGTGATTTGAGGGACAGAGGACATCTTCTTTATCTGCTTGCAATTCTACCAAGAAGTTTGGACTTTGTTGAGGGATCCACTTTTGATGTTGGACTGTGTTTGATGTTGGACTGGTGTACAAGCCTTCAGTAGTTTCCTTCATCCTTCTAGACTATCATTTTCTCAGTTGGAAAATGAAAGAATTGGATTAGGTCACTGATTTTTTTAAATTGAGATATAATTCACGTACAATAATATTACCCTTTTAAAGTATACAATTCAATGTTTCTTAGTATACTCATAAGGCTGTGTAACCAACACCACTATCTAATTCCAAAACATTTTCATCACCCTCAAGAGAAAGCCTGTATCCATTACCAGTCACTCAATTCCCCACTCTACCCAGTTCTTGCTATGGATTTACTTATTCTAGATATTTCATATCAATGGAATAAGATGATACACAGTCCTTTGTATCTTGTTTCTTGAACTTAATGTTTTCATGTTCATTTATGTTTTATCATTGATCATTATCTTTTAAACTTTCCTTTGAAAAGTGAACCACTCTGTACAAAAATCACAAAGCAGGGCAGTTTCTTAACTTCCTGAGAATACTATCAGCCTAATAGCAGCCCCTGGAGAGCCTGGGCAGAACCGAGGGCTTCCCAGAGCATAATTTGATGGGCTCTGAACCAATTCATGTCTCTAGTGCCTTTAGGTTTAAAGACCTTCTTTTTCTAAAGGTTGTCTTCAAGAAGGCACATCACCCTACCAGTCATTTTCACCTGAATTAGTTCATAGCCTCTGTCTCAGAAATAATTCAGGGAGAGTAAAATATTGATCAAGCAGGGGTTTGGTGGGAGAAAGACGCACAGTGTCTTGACATTGTAGTCTTGACATTGCCTTGTAGAGACAGTGGAAAGACTAGGCGCTCTGGCTGTCCTGGGGCAGGAGTGAGTGGACATTTGGAAAGAGGGAAACCATAGAGAAAAGGGCAAAAGACAGCATGGAAGTCTGCTTTATAGCATTGCTGTGGCTTAGACTCCAATGATGGGCTTTTTTGAGAAATGTCCTTGGAGGCCAAAAAGGATTGTATGGTCTGCAGCTGACCAGAGTTCTTCTTTCCTTGGGACATGACTGCCTTTCTGGGCAAGGACAAAAATCCTTATAAATCTCTTTCCAAAGTCAATTTATCTGAGATTTGGAGTAATGTGGCCTGCCAACAGAAACTGGAGACCATTTGTATGTGGCCTGATATGTGGGATGCCTCTGACAGCTTTTCTGGCTCTTCCTTCATCCTCATGGGAGACTTCAGGCAGCTGCAGCAGTCTCCTTAGCCGTTACTCAACCCAGTGCTCCCTGAAGGGAGGGAGCTTCTGGGGGAGTAGGTTCATTATCTTGATTTTGCTGTGCAGCCAGTAGGGCCCCACTTTAGCCCTAACATGGTACTGAGCCCTGCTTACAATCAGGAGACTCCATGCTGACCAAGGGGACAGGTTATTTGTTAAATTAAGTGACAATATGTAAGTCTTATTGTCTCTGTGAACCTTAATTTCTTGGTGCGTAAAACCAACGATTGATTGTTTTCCCATCTGGCTCTTAAAAAAAATTTAAGCCGACTCTTCTGTAGATCAGATGATTTTTAAGTTCTTCCTTTGTTTGACAGACTCTAAAGTCTCTTCTGCAAGGTGGATGCTGGTTTACATTTTAGAGCCTTTTAAATATCCCAACAGTCTCCCCAGTATACCTAAATAGTCACCTTATTTTCTTTTATCCTTATTTTCATCTTTTAACCCTATTTTCCCAGTGGGGCCAGATTCCTACTGATTAATTTAAATCCTCTAAAATGCCTGCCAGATGGGGAAAGTGTTCTAAGTGAAAGGAGAATTAGAGGCCCGAGAACCAAATACAATCGATGCTCCTTAATGGCATCTTGCATCCAAAAAAACAAAACCCCAACCAAAGCCAACATATTATGTTTTGGGGACTATTTGGAGTTTGAGACAGAACTCTGTTGGCAAAGCCTTTGCTGTCCTCCTCCCTCTTTCTTTCACTGTTCTTCAGAGTCTAACTCAAGCCTTCAGTCCAACAGCCTTCCCCAGGTGCTCCAGCCTGCTCACTTCTCTCCCCACTTTGTGACTATACCTCATTTCTATTGAATTCTCTTATCGCACTTCCTCTGGCCATAGCATTCCTGGTAATGTGAATGACTATCTGTGCATGTGTGTTCAAGTAGGAGCTAGCAGAGGTCAGCGGTCTTGGTTCTATGCTATCCCCAGGAACACATTCAAGAAGTAATTTTGTCAATGAACTTGGAAATAGTATTCAAATTCAAATTGCATTATTCTTTCCCCACCCTCAAAGGCAAAGTTTCATATTTTGGGCCTCTTGTTGGTTATTCAGAGGTGAGGGTAATGTGGGCAAGATTAGTTATGATCCTGACAAAGCCCAGCCTCCCCAGGCTCAGAGCCCCATGTTTATTTTACAATAATTAGAAGCACACAGGCTCCCTCCAGACATGCTAATACATCAGGCTGAGATGTACAACTCTTGCTCAAACGTGCCTGGTGGGAGGATCTCAAGCACAGCTTAAAAAACTACCATGTAACAGGATGTTGAGAGGCATTTTGCTTGCTGTTCTGGACATGGTCAGTAGGACCTCAAACTGGGGCAAAGATCTATGACCACCTCCCACTCCAAGGGAAAACCCCAAGAACCGGAGGTCAAACTGTCCTTCAGGGCTTACTAAGAAGGGCAGGGACAACCTGTACCAGCAACCAGCACCACCTCAGTCCACACAGAGGGTGGAGAAAGAAGAGTGCTTTTTGGGACTGGGACTCACCTGCTTAGTGGGCAGCTGTGGTTTGGACCCCTTCTCCTGCTTACTTGGCCCCCAAGACAGCTGTAAGGGGCAGCAAAATTATCACATCTAAAAATTAGCTCTACGTCCCAGGGGAACTGGCGTCCTCTATCTGGTTGGATGGCTGTCTCGTTTTGCTTGTTGGAAGTGGGAAGGTACTGCAGGTATCTAGTGGGTAGAGGCCAGGGGTACAACTCAACATCCAATATGCACATGAGTCTCACCATAAAGAAATGTCCAGCTCCAAATATCAATGGTGCCACTGATGTGAAACCCTGGTGTAAATAGCTCTTGACCAAAAGAGAAGGGACATCATTATCCCTGGGGACACCCTAACGGCTGTTTCCTATCTCATGTCTTCATTCATGGACCATGTATTTTTATACTTTTATGCAAAATGTTGATTGTGGCCCATAACCTAGGGACACCCATGCTCTATTTTTGTCCCAGTCATTGTAGTTCATCCGCAGTGTTATCCCACACAAGCACCATTGAAATGAAAGCTACTGTCTTAAAAGTGAGAAGAAAGTTGCCACACATTAGAATCATCTGGAGGAGCTTTTGGGCTTAAAGAGTTTGAATGTAATGTAAAGTGTTGCGTCCTATACCAATTAAGTCAGAATCTCTGTGGGTAGAACTGCGGCAGTTGAATTTTTAAAAACATCTCAAGTGACTCCAAGGTGTAGCCAAATTTGAGAACTACTGCACTACGTAAGCTTTGTCCTCTTGGATCATGTCATCAGGTGAATCCTTCATTCTATTCCCATGGTAGAGCAGGGCCTGGTAGACTCAGCTGTGACAGTCCCAACCCAGGTGCCAGAGTGCTGACATTTGGAAGGTTGCTTTGACTCATCTATTTCAGTTGTTCAACAAAGTGGATTTTTTAACTTCACTCCAGCACACACACATATATTGCTTATCTATCTATCTATCTCTCTATCTGTCTGTCTGTCTGTCTGTGTCTATCTATTTATCTATCTATCTATCTATCTATCTGTCATCTCCTTGTTTAATCATCACTGAAGATTGGGAAGAGGCTATGGGAAATAGATTTCTATATCATCTCATTAAACCTGAGCAGAGAATCAACATCTTGAATGTTGGACTGTTTTTGCCTTATAGGCCGGCCTCTGCCCCTGACCTTGTATCAATTACCTGGGCTCTCAGTCCTTTCTTGCTGGGCCCTTTCTTAAAGTGTATCTGCCTTAAATGCTATCACTAGTTTAGGCTTTCTTTCATCTTGGCTTTTTCCTCTTTACATTGTCCCTTTACATTGCACTCAAACTCTTTAAAACCCAAACCAAACAGTCTAGTTGCTGTGAATTCTGGGACAGTGGAAGAGTCTTTAAAAAATGATTTTTAAATTAAGTGATATTATACAAAGAAAATTTAGAAAATATATATTAGAAAGCTCAATAATCAAAGGAACACCGTGAGTGTGCTTATTCCCTAAACCTAAAACTAGATTAATTGCCCATTCTTGATACATACCATCTGCTCATCTCTGAGTTTTGCTACCAAAAAAATCAGCAATATCTTAATTTTGTTGATGACTGTCTTCTCTTTTTGAGGAAAACAAGGTCTTATCAAAACTGTATGGATTCCTGAACAATACAACATTTGTTTTCCTTCTGTTTGAGCTACATGACAGCATACTGTGTGTAATCTTTTGTAACTCACTTTTTTTTTCTTTCTGACTTATTTTGTTTAACATGATCCCCTCCAGTTCCATCCAGATTGTTGCAAAGGGCACAATTTATTTTCTTTTTCTTAGTAGTTGCATAGAATTCTATTGAGCATATATATGTACCACAACTTCTTTATCCAGTCATCCGTTGATAGGCATTCAGGTTGTTTCCATGTCTTGGCTATTGTGAACTGTGGTGTTTTGAACACAGGGTTGTAGATATTTTTCCAGATTAGAGATTTTGTATCCTCTGGGTATATGCCTAGGAGTGGGATTGCTGGATCAAATGGTAGATTCATTTTTATATTTTTGAGGACTCTTTATACAGTTTTTCTGAGAGGTTGGACTAATTTGCATTCCCACCAACAGTGAAGGAGGGTTCCTTCTCCGGACCCCCTCCAGCACTTTTAATTTCTAGTCTTTTGGATCTAGGCCATTCTCACTGGTATGAGGTAGGATCTCATTGCGGTTTTTATTTGTATTTCTCTGACCATGAGTGATGTGGAACATTTTTTCACCCAGCTAACATTTTTGAATAGTGTCTTCTTAGCCTAGTATTCTGCAATTCCATCTTTGTCATACACCAAATATACATGAGGAAAGTGGCTCTTTACAGACCTTCGAGCTATTAGAAAAGCAAAGATCAACTTCTGTGAAGCAAGCTCCTAGGAAGACTATCTCCCCAAACTCACATGCCCTGTTCTCTAAGGTACTTTCACTCTGTGCAGCAGCATCAAAGGGAATGTTCACCCTTGGTCTTCAGTTCAGTCCAGGCTCTTAGTAACTCCCCGCTTAACTTCATGCTTTTGACTTTTAGACTCCATAAGACCATCTTGATCATGTTCTATCTTTTGAATCATACAGTGTTTAAGGTAGGACAGAATCCAGGGATGAAATTTTCTAGAGTTTTCATTTTATAATGAAAACATCGGTGACTTCAGCAATTTAATCCAAGGTCAAAGATTTCATTGATGGAAGAAATAAGATTATGACCAATTTCTTAACTCCTCGGTGTACAGTGAGTTTTTTCCTCCTATATTTTTCATTCTGATTAGCAGCACCACTGTTGGGTAAAGGCTGGGTAACAGCCTTGCAAGCTAGGCGTTTGGAGATGCTCCTGTCTCTCTCCTTGCCTCTCTGCACTTCCTGTTGTGACCACATTCTGCTAATTCTGCCTCTGAAATCTTTTTCAACTTTATTATTTCTTATTCCTATCTCTGTCCACAGTTCTACCTCATGCCCTTAATCAATGCTTGATTGGATTATAAGAGCCTCTTCACTGGCCTTTTGTTTCTTGCCTTTCTGCTATAAAGTCTGATTCACTTGCTAGACTGTTCTTACAATTCTAACTTAGAAAACACCTAACTGATTATTTCGTTGCTTGGCTGCTTTGCTTAAATTCCTCTTATCATGTTGCTAAGAAATGAAGTTATAACTTTATTCATTTACTCCCAATTTACCTTCTCAAGTTTGTCTTTTACACCTTTCTCCTCCCCTTAGGTACCAGTGCTGTTTCCACACTAAACTACTGGATGGTCCTGCCACTCTTCTTTGGCCTCTGATGCATGGAACATGTTCTCTCTGCCTACACTACCTTTATACCTTCTCCTCTACCAGCTGCTTTCATCCTTTAAAACTCGGAAGAGAGCTGCCTCCTCCATGAAGGCTCCCTGATGACCTATTTGTAGCTAATCACTCCCATGGCAGCTTGTATAACCTTATGAAGCTGTGTTATAGCAGTGCCCTATTCATGAGTCTGTGTATGCCTTACCAGTCTGTGAGCATATTTTAGTCATCTTTATACCCCAAGTGTCTGGTCCACAGTAGACACACAATCCATTATTATTATTAAATCAATAAATATATAAACTATATACTGCATAGGACATTTTTGTTAACATTATTATTTTCTTAGTCTGCAACACATCCATCAGTTTCACCTCTGTGTGGGTCAGGACTCTTATGGTGGCTAGTACAGAATTTCTGTTTGCATTAATCCAAGTCAAATAAGAAGTAAGTATTGGCCTATCTAAGCTGCCGTGGAAAGGGCAGGATAGGGGCTGGCTTTACAGGCAGCTGGAACCCGGGATTTAAGTGTGTTCAGAGCTCTCTACTCCGTATTCTGCCCTTTGGATTTCTCTGCATAATGGCTTTATTCTCTCCCATGGGTTTTCTCCCAGGGAAGCTCTGGCCCGATATTAAGAGCAGCATGACCAAGAGAAAATTGTTTTTCTCTTAAATCCAGTAGGAAGCATTCTGGAAACTTCTGATTAGCTGAGTTGGGGTATCCTTCCCCTAAATGATCCGGGAAGGAGAGTCAGCTAAGGGTTTGTATGTAGTTCAAATGGGGAAGAAAAAGCAGGTCCTTTCCCACAAAGATGGAATGAACAATGTGACAAGTTAAGACTAGACAATCCCCTCTCTTTAAATTAGTGTTCACTCAAAAGAAAGCAAACAGAAAATGACTTTGTTGTGTTGCATTAAAGAAGAGCAGAGCATTTACAGCTTCAGCAGAAATATTTGACAAAATATGTCTCACACTAATGAAGTGATTCCTTCTTTAAGGCAATGTCTTCATGTTTGACAAGTACCAGGGACTTTAATTGAAAATTACTTTGGGAATCTTGCCAGACATTACAAATTGAAAATATGAAAACCCTCTCCTGGGTCAGGAGTATAACAGGCCCCATGTCAGATGTCATTACCCCACGTGCATTCTAGGACTGTGCAGGTGGGAAGCTAAGTGTTGATTGCATATTTTAACCCAAGAATAATTTCCTGAATGGCAATTTGTTCCTTTATTTGATGAAACAGAGGTTTTCAACAGCAGTAAAATGTGATCTTTCCAGAGTGTATTTCCGTGGGTTATGAAGATTGATTATGCTGCTTAGTGAGAGATTCATTATTTGGTTATTTAGACCATGATTTATTAAAAAGCGTAAGAAGCTAATGATTTCCAGTGAGGAGGGTTTGCCACATGAACGCTGGTATTCGGCTCAACATTATTTCTAATTGATAGTACTGGCAGCTGGGGAAGAGAGCCAGAAGACAAGGCTTGTTTTAAGCTGAAAACACTGACACTTTCTTGGACCTCACAGGGGTTCCCTAATTTCTCTGGATCTCAGATGTGCATCTGCCCCCCACCCCCAAGTCTGAGGGGATTGGAGTTTTGACTGTGCAGTAGGAGTTGGGGTGGGGAGAGCACACTGTAGGCAAAACTGGGGTCCAGAGAGAACAGTTAGACTTGCAAGGACCAGGGCACAGTCAAAGGACAAAGAGCTGTAAAAAATAAAGTGGAGGAAGAACCAAACTGGTAAAGTATATATGAGTGAGTGTGAAGGACAGAGAGGGAGACAAAGAGATGGAGAATCCTAAAGAAGAGTTCAAGACCAGGTGCAGACCATGAGACTGGCGGTGGGCCCAGAGACCAGAGAGAGAACAGAGCTGTTGGTGGTTCAGAGGCTCTCGTGTTGCCAGCACCATCTTGGCACAGACTCCTTAAATAAAACTCTCCAGTTGCTGTTACCCCAAACACTCTCTTTTCAAGGAAAACAAACAAAAAAATTAATTATTTTGAGGAAGAAGAAAAAAAGGAAAGAAAAAATAGTGTGGGGAGGGTGTCTGGGAGGGTTACTGTTCACATCAAAGAGGAAGGACATAGGAAGGGTGGACAAAGGAGCTCACTGCTATTCTTCTGTCTGGAACTGTGTCCAGTACATGTTTGTCAGACTCCAGACCCTGGCCTTCTTGAAGCCTCCTCTTGGGAAGTAGCCCACACTGGTGAGACAGGAAGTCCTTTGTTTCATGACAGGAACCCCAGCCCTAGATCCTAGAAAAATTGCCCAAAAGTCCCAGAGCAAGAGTTGAGATATGACAACTGTCACTTCTCATTAATGCCCTCAAATTGGCTAGAACCCAATAGCCATGCTCCTCAACTCTTGTAAGAACCCCACAGGGCAGTGTTTCGTTTGTTTGTTTGTTTGTTTTTAATACTACTCTGTGTTTTAAAGGCAGGTCTTATCATCTCTCTTTGGAAACAGGCTTGAGAAAGCTGGGTGTCTTGTCCAGGGCTGCTACTCTGGTTGGTGATGAGCCAGGTTGGCTTCTCTAGGTCCAGTGAGACAAGGTGTGACCCTAAACCTAAGCCCACATCCTTACAATCCCCTCCCAAGGTCAGGCACCAGGGATATTATCTCTCAGAGCTCCATGTCTCCAAACATAGGGCAGAAACTTTCCCACAGACCACGTAGGGGGACATGTGGTTTCTGTAGCCAGCCCATAAGATCTTTCCTAGAGTGCCAAACTTTTTGTTCTAATCTAAATTTTGGAATCAATGTTAATCAGCACTGACATAATTTCCTTCTATATCCCTGCACTGTTAGTGCCCTCTTGGTGGAGTATTTCCCTACTGATTGACCGTTGTTGGGTTTGTAAGTAAATTCATGCCTCACGTTGCTGGACCTCCAAGTGGCTTCTTTGGGATTGGAAAGCATTATGTTCAGGTGTTGAAGGACTTGTGTCTGTGGCAATATAGCTTCAAAACCCCAACTCTTTTCTTCACTCCTGGCTGTCCTCCAGCTGGGTCCATGAACCAACTGGAGCCAGTGACCCGTCAAGTTAGTGCACATATGAACATAGTCGTGACCTTTGTGCCAGGCTTGGTAACTACTTGTCAAGGCCATTTCACCCATCACTTTAGCTGACATTAAAGCCACATGGGAGGCTGAGAAAGCATCCCAGAGCAGAGGAGTGTGAGGGGCCTCAGGTAGAAGGCACATCGGAATACCTTCTCAGTGGCATCTGTTGAGTTTGGAATCCTGCATCACTGACTACCCTGACTCATGAAAGTTAACCTTCAGTTTCAGGCTACTGCTCCTCTGACCCTGCCCCAGATCAAAGAACTAGCTACAGGGTACCATTTGAAAAGGGATGCTTTTGTTACCAGGTCACAGGGGAGCAAATAACCCCTTAATAGTGATCAGGGAGAAGGGAAATGGCACATTAAATGGAGCCCTGCCAAGGACAACTCCTCATTTGTACCTCAAAGGAATCCAAATTGGGAGAAGTACAGTCCTTGGGGGAACAGAACATCCTTTGTTGTTCCTTTGAGATGATCCCAACTAGTTTTCACAAAGTCATGCTTTGAATTCCTCCAACATTTTTACATTTCCTTATTGTTTTGTCTCTAGGGAAAATCCTAAATTCTCAATATCCAGGAATCTCATTTTCAAAGATGTAATTTGCAAGGTCCATTCAAGTGGTTATTTTAAAGAAATTCATTTTTCAAAAGCATTGCACTGTAGTAAAAACAACTGCACAATTAGTTATTTTGTCACTTTCTAAACTTTACATTAACTAATTCATTTTCGAGTTCACCTGGGATGAGTAGTTTTTTTTGGCACTTTGCAGACATCATCGTTTACTGTGATGGAAAAGAAAGATTGATGAGGCTTCCTTTGGACCTGAGAAATGTGAAGATTTTACTGGGGGCATTTCCAAACAGCAGGGACACATTTGGCAATGAATACCAAGAAAAGCCCGGCCAGTAGTAACGAGACATTGCTGAGCATACAGTCTAGTTGGGTTTCATTGATTGAACTACAAAGAAGAAGCTCCAATTTTGAAGCATAATCAGAAAGAAGCCACAAAATAAGAATGCGTTGGTCATGGTATCAAAAATACATGGTTCTGTTTTTTTTTGTTTTTTAAAGGAAACGTGCAAGCTGGAATGAAGATGAGTAGGCAGACAGGCAGGAAGTGAGAGGAGGAAGCATTTTGTTTTAACTTTATTAAGTTGTTCTCATTGTTACCCCTCTGACCTGGGACTCTTTGAAGCCAGGAATATGTGGCACATGATCCTTCGGAGGTGATAGACTTAACCGTTACTCCAGTAAGGTGCACTTTTATGACGTTGGTTGTCTGAATGATTATCAAATTCTGAACAGGAAAACTGTGCACTCTTTGATCCACTGCTGTGTTCTCAAGACCTAGCACCAGCATCTTCCTATCTAATGGTACAAATTTTATCCCATGTGAAGCTGTCTGGCCCAGGTGGTGAGAGTGCTGAAATACAGCCTCTTAGTTTGCCAAGCTGAGAAGCCAGGCCCTTTCTTCTCCATTCTAATTTTCACAGTCTAGATTGCTGGAAACTACCTAGCATATCATCATGTCTGGCTTATTATTTATTTTAAACAACAAAAAAGTCAACAGACGGATCAATGTAAGCCATAAGCACTTTTTCTCAGTTTCTTCATCAATGAAGTAGTGCTATGCACACATAATTTATAGGACACTTGTGAGGTTGAGGTTGAAACAGAAAGTTTGACTTGGTCAAGTCCTACTTGACAGTAAGGATTTTTTCTTTTGTTGTCGAAAGCCTGTCCTGTTTCTATAACCTCCTTATGTCCACCACCAACCCAAGTCAATCATCTACACAGTCTCAAACTTTGCAACTCTACTCTCAGATGGCAAATGTTTTGGTTCTTGATGACAAAAAAAAGAAGCATTGAATGTACCTTTGAGTCTTATTAACCGAACCCATAGAACATGGGTTATGATTTTCTTTCCTAAGTAGAAATCTCAAGAGCAAGCTTTCTGAAATAATAGCTCTTTTGCAATATTAGAAATATTTTAATAGTGACAGCTTGGAAATACTTTAACTTTTAAATACTTAAACCAAATAATAAGTAAACCCCTGTGATGAATGTTTCCAGAAGGGATGATTAACTTTATCCTTACAGCTGTTCATGATAAAATATCAAAATGAAAAACATTCACGAGAAAACAGCAAACCCATGCTGACTTCGAGTCACTCTCTTTGCAAACGATTCTAATGTGAAGACACCCTCGGTACGACTCACCCAACGATATTTCATCTGATCATCATTTAGCCAAACCACAACAATACTCCTGAGACATCTTCAGTTTCACTGACAGCATCTGTCATTTCAGTTACTGCAAATACATCTCTTGCATCGATGCTAGTGGGGTGCTCTGTGGCCTACAAGGAAAAGGAATCTCTCTTGTTTTCAAATGTTAAATATTTTGTGTTTGAGGTAGGACTCAATAGTAGCTGAGGAAGAGAGGTTTTCAATCATTATTGCTGTTATTTTTGTTTTGTTTGTGGGAGCTTTAAGAAAATAAAACAAAAATATGGATCTGGGCAAATTCATATGTTCCTGATTTAACTTACCTGAGTTTCTAAATAGCAAGGATTCCTGTTTCCATCAAAAGTGGTCTCAAAGAACAGAAGGTCGAGCTACAACTTAAAAAAAATCTATAATCTTACTAGTCAATAATTTATTGGCAGAATTCCATGGAAACTTATCATTTTATGAGAGTAATAATAATTACCACATGTGGCAGACTTTCTATGGCCTGACGCTGGTCCAGGGGGCCCTAACTACCTTATCTGACTTGGTCTTCACCGAGATTCTGAGGGATGTCTCATTGCTCTCATTTAGAAATGGAGGAAAAAGAATTGGTTCTGGGGTGCCAGCTTCAGCCCAAGTTTTCCTGAATCCACATATTGTTCTTTCCTACCTTAGAAGTTCATACAACACATCTGAGCTGTTGAGGGAATTGGTAAGAGCTGGTTACCTAGAGCTGTCAAGAGCATTTGAGGTTGTGAATAATTCCACATCTCTGCTCCCTTTATCCCTCAGCTTTCTTTGGAAAGGGATCCTGTGTGTGCTGGTGGGAGGATGGGGAGTGCACCCCTGAACCTGGCAATTGTATTAATTAATTTCCAGATTCAGCAAAATGGCTTCCGTCCTGAACTGACACATGTTTCCCAAGAAGTTGCTTTGCTCTGATTGGTTAGCAAATACTCAATAAATCAGGGCATGTCCAAGCAGTGTTAATGAAAGTTAAATGCTATGATGGATAGGCTCTGGCTGGCCCACTTTCCCCACTAGGTCTCAGAAGTAGTGGGTAGGAAGGGGGAGTGACAGCTCCAGGAAGTGGGGGTGAGGATGACTGGACTGTTTGCTCCCTCCTAGCACTTCTCATGTGGCAGAAAGGCTTCTTCTCTGCACCCTCTGACACACCCATCCATTAAAGGGCACATGGAGCCCCCAGGGCTATTTTTCATGCTGGCAGGATAATTCATTTTAGGGGGTGTGCCAGGCACTGAGTTGGGGGACCACCACCTGAGTTGCAAAGTTTCTTGATTATATGAGAGAAAATGTTCCCACAATAGTCTAGTCCCAGTGATTTCCTAGGTGAGTTTGGGCCTAAGTCAATAGGGTTCTGAAATGAAGCCAGTTGTGGTAAAACGTCCATGAACTACAGCACTCCTGAGTAGCTGGGCTCAGCAGGCTGTATTTTATGTAGTTTTCTGCTTTTAGAATTTATTCCAAACTTTCATTTTTTTAAATCAAGCTTCTACTTGAATAATGGAATATCTGAATTATAGACACTCTAATTTCTTTTTATTGTGTGTCTCAGTCTAATTTGTATTTAGGACTCAGCTAAGAAATCACTCCTCCAGGAACCTTCCTTGGCCCCCCACTTCAGGTTTAGTCCACCTACTATAAGCTATCGTGGTGACCTATCCATGCCTTTAGATGTATATATCACAATTATCTGTTTAATCTCTGCTTCCTCACTTGAGGGAAAGCTCTAAGTCTGTTTATTTTTTTTTGTACTATATTATATTACTAAAACACAATGTAGAAAATGACAAGGGTCCAAACAGAGACTCAGGGAAACCACTCAAACTACTCTGAATTTAGTTGATATCAGAAAAGAAATCTGCACAGACTTTATCAAGGAGCAGATTGCTTTTAGGATGTTTATCAATTCATGATGCCATGAAATTTGTGCTGATGATTGCTTTCCTTTCCGTTGGTTATATAATTTCTATAATGAAGTTCCTTGAGTGTTATTCTCATAGCATTAATTAGAGTCTTTAGCAGCTGATTTGAGAGATTTATTTTTAGTGAAAGTCAGTTTATTTTGAGTTTTTGAGCAGACAATTCATTAAATAATGGATGTTGACTATGGATTCAATGTACCTAACATTGATATAATGTGTTTTTCTGAAACACTGATATTATCTGGTAGGCTCCTCACTGTGGTCTTGTCAGGTTGAATGGCTTTTTATAAATTGCTATAAGAAAGTAGGGGTTTGTAGAGGTGCGGGCCACTAAGGAGAACTCAGACCACAAAAGACAATGTGAATCTTTTTAGTTCTAGTCAAGGATCATTTCCATTGGTAACAAAAAGTCCTCTTTGGTCTAAAAATCTACTCACATATTTGTCACCCCTGCATGTGGATGGTTTTAGGAAATTGGTGACCCAGTAGGAGTTGAGGGTAAAGAGGGGCCAAGACAGAATTCTCTAAAGATAAAAAGTTGCAAGACCAGAACAGACAGATATAACTAAGAGTACAAAGAGTCCCAGAATGGCCGTGAGAACTCTGCACACTTTCCCTCAGAAAACTTGAGAGTTAATATGATGCCTGCGGTGCCTTCAGTTCATTCATCTCACAAGTGTACACGGCTGTAAAGGCAGAGTTCTTAAACACAATGAAAAGAATGAACCAATACTTGGCATTTGAAATGAACAGACAAATCCAACAAAATTCACAGGACACAAGCAGTGGCTGCCAGTGAAGTAAGAGGCAGAAGGGAAGGAATAGGGAACAGGCAGTGGTCAAGGGCACTAGAACTCTGATGGTGAGTGTGGAGTGAAAAGCACACAGACTGGGGAGCAAATTAAATATCCTAAAATGCATATACTAATGTAAACAAAATAAAAATGAAATTATAAACAAAAAGGACTTGGAGTTTTGTCACCTAGCTCTTTTGCTGTCACCCTATTAGGATGACAAATGAGGCAGAGTTCTGGAGGAACATGGACTGTTTTACCCTCTGTGTTTATTTACTTGTCCACATTGAAGAATGGGAACTTGTATTTTAAAAAAAATTTTCATATAAATATTCATTCTTATCTCATATAAAGCATGATATAATTTTTTCCTGCTACAAAGAGAATTCCAAAATATAAGTAATATCTAAGAAAATTCACAAATACATAAAAGAAACAATAAAATCTATTTGTAATGCAACAAAAGGAAACTATTGCCTTCTTCCATTTTTATACTTTCCCTATGCAAATATACATATGAGAGCAAATATTTGTAATACACAAAAATAAATGCTTTATTTTATTCATCTAACTTTGAAATTTGCTGCTTTCACTTAAGTATATGGCAAATATCTTTTCATTCCAATAAATGCAGATTTACCACATATGTAAATGGCTGCACACTGGCATGATCGATTCAGCTAGCCTCCATGTCTAAATGTTTAACCATATTTTGCTATAATAAACCGTATTGTGATAAACCTGGAAGCCTCACCAACTAGCCTTGTTTGGAATTGCTGTAGTTAATGAAGGCAGGACAGGCAACAGAAGCTGAGAGCTGTGTTATCCTGGTGGTCTCAGTGTGGAATGCAGAAAACAGAATCAGTTTTGAGTCAGTGTTGGAGAGGCTCTGATTAGTCCATCTGTCTTTATCTTCAAGGAGCCTAAGGAGTGGATGGCCTAAAACTTGTCTCTCCAGTGGACTAAGCCCACAGCAGCTGCCAAAGAACAGATACTCCACCCTAAAAGCAAAAGGACCTTAGTCAAATCTAGAGAATGCATCACATTATAGTACAGTTGTCTGTTCATGTCTGGAACCCATAGGTATCATTTGTTCATGCTGGAGTGTCCAGGGAGCATGAGCACTATGGAGAGAGAAGGGAGATGAGATTTCAGAGGCTTAACCTCTAGAGGAGAAGCTGCTGCCTGCAGGTCCTACCAGGAGGAAAAGAACTGGCATTTGTGGAATATTCCAGCAGGTTCATGTCCTTTTTTTTTTTTTTTTTTTTTTTTAGTGGATTCTCACATTCAACCCTTGGAATCTTTATTCTGTTTTTGAATGAAGAAATAGACAAGAGAAATCAGGTCACTTTTCCAATATTTGCTGATGCTGATGGGGCTGAGATTCATTTGGACACATTTGCTCACTACCTCATTGAAATTAAAAGTAATACCAATCATAAGAGTAAAATGTTATTAATTCCATGTGTACAAATGTTGAAAATAATGGCAATAATGTGAGACACCATATGAAGTTCCATTCCCTGAGGTTAAAGCTGAACTTCTAAGTTGCTGCTCTGCCCTTAGACCAGGTGTTAGCAGGTGTCTCAAGAGTATGACCAGTGAACAAGTCAGTGCTGGAATTTGACTCCCCTGGGGATCTTGCCTTCTTTTCTGTGTTTAGTGACTTCACAGCAGTTGCCAGATCTGCTCTGGGCTGTGCCTACGGAAGCAGTGTGAGAGTACAGAAGAATGAGAACATTCTTCGAGTTACCACTACTTCCTCTCCAGAGGTGGCTAAGGGTCCTTACAGGCTGGGTTTTCCTGCAGACCTCTGCTTTGTGTCCATTCAACTTTTCCGCATCCAGGGATCAGAAACTGTTTCTGTTTGTTCTTGTAGTGGGCAAGACAGCAGATAATTTGAGCTTTTGGGACCTTATGGTTCTGAAAAAATTACTCTGTCCTGTTGTGAAAACATGAAAGCAGCTGTAGACAATGAATCCACTAATGAGCATGGATGTGGTCTAATAAAGTTTCACACAGCCCTTGGGCTATGGTTTGCTTTAGTCCAGCAGGTTTATCAAATCCTCTACTTCTTTTTTTCCTTCCTCAAGATAATGCTTCAGAACTTAAGTTTTCTCCAGATCGTAGACACTGGGCACACAGGGTTTGCAAATGGAAGGCCACAAGTATTTGTCTACCAATATCAATGACTAAAATCTATATTCACCAAATGGTCATGTGCCTGAAGATGGAGCCAAATTTTTCAATATATTTTTTGGCTGCTGTTCACATCTAGTGATCAAAGGTGTCCTGAAGAATAACCCTCTTGTTTAAGGGAAACAAGCCTATCACAGGCTCCTGGCACCGTGGCATGGATGGGTGTTGACTGACCCCATCTAGAGGAACCCACTCGCCTCAGTGGCCCTTTTTGTTTCCTTTGTTGAATCTAATGAGACACACAGGGTCACTTAGTCTCAGAGAGTCAATTTTAGCCTCAGTTCCATCTCATTCTAGCTACGTTATCTTAGGAAGACTACTTTACTGTTCTGTGCTCGATTTTCTTTTCTGTAAAAAAAACATCTTTACTACATATGAAAGAATGATGTTACAACCTTACCTTACGTCATATACAAAATTAACTTGAAATGGCTCAAAAACTTAAGAGTTAAAACTTTCAAATTTTAGAAGAAAATCTTTATAATATTAGATTAGATTTGAAAATGATTTTTGAGTATGGCACCAAAAGCACAGGTAACAAGAGAAAAAATAAATAAATTACATTTCATCAAAATTAAACATTACAAGGCAATCAGTAGAGGGAAAAGACATCCTATGGAATGAAAGAAAATATTTCAACATATATCTGACAAAGAGTCAAGATCTAAAATATATAGGGAACTCCTAGAGCTCAATAACAAAACATCTTATTAAAAATACAAGCAAAGGACATGAATAAAAATTTCTCCAAAGAAGATATGCAAATGTCCAATAAGCATACAAAAAGGCTGCTCAACATCATTAATCATTGGAGAAATATAAATGAAGACCTCGAAAAGAATATGAATAGACCCTTCTCCAACGAAGACATACAGATGGCCAACAGGCAAATGAAAACATGTGCATCTTCTTTTATTATTAGAAGGATGTAGATCAAAACAAAATGAGATTCACCTCACACCTATGAGAATGGCTATGATCCAAAAGACTGGAAACAACAAATGTTGGCAAGGGTGTGGAGAAAAGGGAAATTTTAGATACAATGCACACTATTGTGGAAGTATAAATTGGTACAACACATGGAGAGCAGTATGGAGATTCCTCAAACATTAAAAGTCAAAATTCCTTATGATCCTATTTTCCCATTGGGCATTTACCTGAAAAACACAAAAACACTGATTCCAAGTGATACATGCACCCTCCCATGTTTACTGCAGCATCATTTACAGTATTGAAGAATTGGATACAACCTAAGTACCTATCAATAAACACTGCAAAGCCTGGATAAGGAGGATGTTGCATATATACACAATGGAATACTTGTCAGCTATTGAAAAGGTGAAATACTGCCATTTGCAGCGATATGGGTGGAACTTGAGGGTATTATGCATAGTGAAATAAGTCAGAGAAGACAAACACTGATTTCAAACATAGGATTTCATTCATATGTGGTAGAGAAACCAAACAAACAGACTAAATACAACAAAAATAAACTTTTAGACTGTAAGACCAAATTAGTGGTTACCACAAGAGAAGGGAGAGGAAGATAGATGAGTCAGGTAAAAAGGGTCAAGTATATGCAAAAAGATAGAGTAATATTTTTAGTAGTAAATATATAGTAATACATGCAGTTGTTGATTTATGATGATAGGCATCTGACACTTACATAATATAGTAATACAATGTTACTTCCATAAAAAAACTATTTTAAGACTTCATTGAGATTCCATATCACACTCATTCAAAGAATGACTACTAAGAAAAAGGCAGAAAATAACAACTATTGGTGAGAAAGTGGAAAAATTGGAAACCTTGTACACTATTGGTAGGAATGTAAAATGTTGTGACTGCTTTAGAAAACAATATGCAGTTTCTCAAAAATCAAACATAGGATGACCATGTAATCCACTAATACAACTTCTGGGTATATACCCCAAAGAAGTGAAAAGTCTTGAAGCAGTATTTGTATACCCATGTTCATAGTTGTATTTTTTATCATAGTCAAAAGTGGAATCAACTCAGGTGTCCATCGAAAGATGAATGGGGAAACAAATGTGGTATCAATTTTCTGGAAGAGTAAAATAAAGTATCGTCTCTGCTTGAATATTATTCAACCTTAAAAAAGAAAGAAATGCTGATTCATGCTATTACATGGATAAATCTTGAGTGCATCATGCTAAGTGAAATAAGACAGTCACAAAAAGACAAAGCCTACAAATATTTATATGAGGTACCAAGTGTCCTCAAATTTATAGAGAAAGAAAATAGAGTGATGGTTGTTAGAGGTTGTGGTGGGGGAGGCAATAAAGAGTTTTGTTTAATGACTATAGAGTGTCAGTTTTGCAAGATGAAAATAGTTTTAGAGATGAATGTTGTAATGCTTATACAACAATGGGAATGTATTAATGCCACTGACTGTACATTTTAAATGGTTAACATAATAAATTTTATATGTGTTATTTTACTGTAATTAATTTTTCAAAAGCTAAATAAGAGGGTCTTCTGTAGCTGACTGGTAAAGTCCCTTAAGCTCTGAAGTTCTGTGTTTCACTGCACATGGGAAAAGGTCTTCGAGGACATGGGCCATTGTATAAAGCAGAATTGGCCCCTTGATGTCTGCCCATAGCCCCTCCCATCTCACAGCTCTTCACAAGGACAACTCCTTTTTAAATGCCTCATCGTGTTTGCTCTTACAATAGTGCTGCAAAGTTGGCAGAATTATGTTATTGTGCCCTTCTTACAGAGAAAAAGAATGGGGACTCAAATTTAAATGACACATCCAGGGCATTTAGTTTATATGCTCCATCACCCTCTTTGGAAGCCTCAGGAGATGCTGTTGTTGGCATCATATTCAGCTGCATGCCTGCAAGTGAATAGTTTTCTCTCTAAGCACCTTGAATTTTTCTCCATTAGTGATTTCCCCTCCCCACTAAAGTCTTCGCATTCTTGCAAAGTAGTCTGAGGAAAGGGAAGGAAATGAAAATGTAATGAGCACCTGCCACAGAATACTTTTTTTGCACAGTAACTCCACTAAAGAGGCAGTAAGATTTCCTTTTTGAGGGATGAGGAATCTCTGAGGGTAGCAGGATCACACAACCAGGGAGTGAGGTTCGATGATGGTGGTGGAGGGAGAGTTAGTCACCCTCTGTCACCTTCTCCAGAAACAGGGCCCCGTGTCACAAAGTGCCTAAAACTTGAACACAGACATGGTGTTTTCAGGTTGTGATGGGTCCAGAGAGGGAAACAAATAAGGAGCTATTTTATAGAGAGTAAAGGGGAGAACTGAGTAGGTCTTTGAGGATGCGACACTTTCATTGTGACTATAGGTAGAGAAAGAAGACAGATGAAGAGCAGAGGGCAGAACAGGCCAGGCAGGGAGAGCAGCTGCAGGTGGTCCTGCTGCACAGAGTTTGAGAGGTGGAGGGCAGGGGGATTGAGCCCATGAGTGTTTGGGGGGCAGTGACCAGCTCAAGGGGATCCTTGAAGACTATGGCACAGCTCAGTCTATCACCTCTATAAAATAACCCTACTACCCATATGGAAAAAATCTAGTCAACATATTTTATGAGTTATAGGATGTATATATTTTCAATAGTTTTTTAGAGACTATAACCTACAGTTTTATAATGACTTAATATTGATATTGAGCCATAAACAAAACTGGACCAGTTCAATGAGAAAAGTAGCAACTTCATGCCAAACAGGCTATATTTTTCTTTTTTTTTCTTTCTTTTCTTCAAGTGTGCTTAAATCTAATGCCTGAAGCAAAGAAGCTGTCTCTCCCTTGGATATCAGCAACTTGCATATGTCCTTCCATATGTCCATGCTCTGAAGTTGGGGACAGACCCTGATTTAATAATGGCCTTGACCTCTGTTTAAGGAAAGCAGCTTGCGTTTGAGGAAACACAGTCCATTGTAGATTCCTTACGGAGTGCCCTAAATGGGAAGAAATTGCAAAACCCAGCAAGTTAAGTAATCATCACTCCATCCCCCTATATCCCCAGCAACTCCCCAGGAACATAATATTTATAGGGCCAAAAACAGGAAGGCAGGAAGGCCCATGGTGCAATAACTTGGGGGAAAGAAAAGATGATGAAAAATAACTTCCAGAAGAAATGAACTCGCATTTTGAATAGAAGTGTTATTTAAAGAAAAATAAGGCCCAAATCCCAAACATCCCATCCAACAGGAAATCATCATCTGTGTTAAGAAATTCCAAGGGAGAGCAGCTTGGGACTGGTGAAAAATTGGCACAAGGACATCCATCAGGCTGAAGAGGAGCTGAGGCTGGGTATTGACAAGGTCCCTAAACACCTGGGGCAGTGCTTGGTGTTCTGAAACTTCTGATACCCTGGGAATGCAGGGAAGTCAGTGGTGGACAGGATCCTCGTAAGGTGGTGTGGACATCTGTCACTTCTGCCATGTGTCCTCCTTCAGTCAGTAAATATTAATCAAGCACTTGTGACATGTCAGGCACCCTATGAGGCACCTACTAAGACACATACTAAGGATACATACTAAGACAACTTGAGCTTCTGCCCTTGAGAAAATACACCTGTTGCTTTGGGAATACAGTTGACTCTTGAACAATGAGGGGGTTAGGGGTGCTGACCCCCTGTGCAGTTGAAAATTCACATAGAAATTTTAACTCCTTGAAAATATAAGTACAATTGTCCCTTAGGATGTATGGGAGATTTTATTTCAGGATTTTTGACACCAAAATCTAGTTTCTTAATTGTTTGTCATAAGTTTTTAGGAGTTATTTATTAGTTAAAATTGATTTTGACCACTCAGAACAAGCCGTCACTGCTAGGGCCCTCTTCCCAGCACTGTCAAGAGTGATGCATCATCTACCTCTGTGTCTTTCCTCATTCAGTGCTGCTGCCTCCCCACTAGCCAGACTGGAACCATCTATTTCCCTGTGGTATGCCCAGACCTGGCATTATGTTCAGCGCATGCCAGGAGTTATGTAGGTTACTGATGAATGGATGAATAAATGAAAAAACTTGACCCTTGTTTACTCTGAGGTGAATTCTTACTTAGATTCACCTCAAGCATTTGAGGCCTGGTGCAGGAGTAGAAATAAATGTCACATACCATGCATATAAATTTTTGCAAGTTACAAAGCAAGCTAAAAAGCTGTCGTGTACAATTTTTGTCATCCTCCTGCCTTGCCAAATATGTCTCTATACCTTGGATCTCCACATTTGGCACTGGGATGAGCTGGTACAAGAAAGGCTGGCCCTCAGTGTCAGCCTTGATGTGCTCCCTTCTTTCCCTACTCCCCAACTCTGCTTCATTCGGTGAGAGGCCTCACACATCCAAGCAATGTGCACACTGCCCTCCAAGTGTATGAGCACCCAGTGGTCAAGTGGTAGAACTCACAATGTACTCGTTACTGGTATTGCCTGACTTTGGAGAACAGACTCAAGGATGAGGTCTGCCTCCGCCTGGAAGTGAGCTCAGGGATTTTTGCATGGCAAGTTCTGGGGTCATGATAGCCAAAGCACAGTCTAGAAAGGGGATATGGACTCTATGTGGATAAGTCCCTGTAACTGGCATCTGTCTCCCTTCGTGGGCAGAAGAATGGTGGAGAAAGGCTGGGGTGGACCCATGGGAGGGACTCTTGATTCTTAGGTCTAAGGGAAACACTGTTCTGATGAAGTCACTTCTATACTTATTCATCCTTGGTCTTTGCAAATGCATCACCAGCTCAGAAAGAGCTAGAGCAATGGGCAACTAGATGTGCCAGGGGCTGGAGTAGAGCCTGGTGGTTCACAAAAGACCTTATTCAAGGCAGGGGTGGCCTCTGTCAGGCACAGTGTGCTTAGTCATGGAGGTCTAGAAGCTTTTGTTCCTTCATGTGATTTTTGCCTTTAAAGGGGCCATTTTTACATCCCCTTTGACAGACCCAGGGGTTAGGAGGCCCTAAGGTGGCACTGCAGTGCTCTGAGCTGAGCAAAATTGGTGACTGGCGCTTTAAAGGAAGGAGATTTTCTACATGAAGATTTTCAAATGTGCTCCCGCGGACAGCTGTGGCCTAGCTTTTGAAATATTTCTTGCCTCTGTTTTCCTGCTGTGAAGTCTTCCAGAAACAGCTTAGGAGCGATGAGCTGTTTGCTATTCTGGGGCAGTGGGTGTGCAGATGAAAGGGCAGATGGGTTGGGGAGGAATAATTCCCCAAGTACCCATAAAATTTTTGATCTTTGGCCCCTGCTGTAAAGCGATTCTGGGAATGCTGGTCAGACAGGAGAGCCAAGCTTGGTGGCCCTGGAGCTTCCCGTGACCTCCACCTGGGCACCTGGGACATAGTTCTTTGTCACACAGGGCACTGGGATTGGGACTCTCATGACTCCTGGAGGCTCTAAAGACCTGTTGGAAGTCAGAAGAATTTCAGGCCAGATGATATCCAGGACTGGGGAGGTCTTAAAAATAGGCAGTTTTCTAGATAGTTGATTCAAAGAAGTAATACTCTATCAAGAAAGTAAAATTTTGCTTGTGAATATTTTGCCTGATGGTCCAACTCTCTAGGACTCAGATATGTGTAGACTCTGCGGCTTATTGAGCAGAGCAGAGTCTGGCTTGAAGTTAACTCTGGCATCTGTCCCTGCCAGACAGGGGGACTAACCAAGTCACATGCCCTCCCTACCTTAGTTTTCTTTCCTGCTCAAATATTTCAAATTACCTTTTCAGGAGTGGTGGAATGCAAGGCAGCAGACTTGTAAATGTCTTCATGTATTCCTTATACTTAATTAATATTCTGATTTCCACCTGTCATTATATGGCAGTATCATTTAATTTGGGTTGGGAGTTTGAGTTTGGGAGTCAGATTAGATCTAAATTCAGTCTCAACCTGGTCACAGATAGCTATATAACTTTGAGTATGTGTTGGTCACCAATTTGAGCCTCAATTTCTTTATCTGCCATATGGGATGATATCACCTACTGTCCCAAGTTATTTGGATAATTAAATTAAATAATGGCTTTGGTAAAACTGGGCAGCTCACCAAGGGCCTCGTAGGAATGAGTTTACTGAATGCTGACTGATCAGACAGAGGCCATTGCTGAAGTGGACATAGGCTTTCTCCAGACAATGTTACAGTCTTCTGATGGGAACTCTGTGATTGGCACTGAGTGAAGGGAAGACTGGATTTCCTGCAGGATCTATGATCCAGATATAGGTCTGGGATCCAATAGGTATGGTCATAGGCAGAGTTCTACAGGTTAAAAGGCTTATCCAGACAGGAGGTGCTTTGGTTTTGTGGTAAGGATGCTGGATTTGGAGTAAATTGGACTAGCACTCAATTTAATTTGACTTTGTGTCCCTAGTAGTTAGTAATATAATTGTTATTCAGCTGGGGCTAAACAAATACCAGGAGGAGAAAGGAAGAAAGGGAGGGCTAAGCTTGATTCCTGAGTCTTAGTTTCCTCACTTGTAGAATGTGTATAATTGTTGCTATAGAGATTAGTTTTGGGGGCTCATTGTAACAAATGCACTCTCATCTAAAAGTCTCTCTCTCTTTCTTTGTTTCTTTCCTTACTCTCTCCTTTTATTCTTTTAATTTTTTTTATATCTATCTATCTATCAGCCATCTATCTCTCTGTCTATCTATGGTAACAACAATAACAACCAAATTAGAGCTGACAGTTGCAGGAAAGGCTAACAGAAAGTGAATATAGCAATGGAGATGGATGGACATCAGGCTGAAAATGTCGCCATTGCCTTGAGAGCATGCCATTTTCACGATGACTAACCAAACAAGACAAGGGATCTCAAGTGAATCTCAACTAAATATGGACATCAATCTTTGGATTTTATTTTTGCCCTCAACTTTTGGGAGAAAGAGGTAAATCATAATGAAATAAGCTCACTTAGCAAATATTTCTTTATCATCTAGGTTTTATCTGTCTAATATACAGTAACATCTATGACTGTCATTCTGCACAATAAAGATTTTGAGATTCACACTCATGAGCAACATTCCAAATCCTGAAGGAAATTTTCAAGCTTATTTCACATAATTAGTGTGCTAAATCAGTTAGCAGTTTTGTCCTCTTAAGTGAAATGTGGGCAAATCTCGAGTTCTTCACAACATTGTCCTACTTCTTGTCACATGCTTGGTTGTGATGGCTGGCTATGTGCCAGCTACTGTGCTACTGACTGAGATTCCACTATGAACAAAAGATAGACCTTGCACTCAATAAGTTTATAGCCCAGTGAGGTAAACAGATAAAAAGAAAGCCAGTTACAATAGTAATAATCATGTCATTGCTTTTCAATAAAGTTTAGAAGGAAATTCTTTGGGTTAGCTATGAAACAATCCAGAAATGTCATCAGGACATATTCAGAATAGAAGGGAAAATAAAACAACATCGAGCTCATATTTTGTGCCTGTCACATATCATTTTAGAGTCCCTCACTCCATGCTCCTGAAAGCCAGGTAGCATTTTGCAAAAGGGGTAATTGAGACACAGAGAGGTTAGGGAATTATCTCGGGGTCTAAAAGTGGATCAGTCTTGCATCCAAATCTTGCTCTTTTATTTACTACACCACTTGTACTTGAATCATGTGCCCAATAAATAAAACTTTTTTTCACCTACCCCTTCAGTGATTCAGGGAATTCCTGAAGTCTTGAGCAAAGATGTTTTGATGACCACCAGAGGTAGGTCCAAATCTGGGTAGGGGTCTGAAGTCATGCTCTGGTATTTTGCACAGTTAATTGACAAGAGCACAACCTGAGGTGAAATGTAAATTCTAGGGGTCTTGGCAGTAGGGAGACAGGATTTATGATACATTTGGCTTCCACAGTCTTTGGTGGAAATTTCAGATCTGTCTTTATATCTACGTGAGTTTGAGCAAATTCCTTTCTGGGATGTGAAGATAATAATGAAAACTACCTCACAGGATTGCTGTATTAAATCAGATTTGTCTAAAATGTGCTTACTGAACCCAAGTCCCAGTAATGACTATTAATAGTTTGTTTGTTTGTTTGTTTTTTTGCCTCCTATCCTCCAATTCCAAACATTCTCAAGGGGGATCATTTGGAAAGACTCAATACAGAGCAGATTTGAACATTAAATTGGTCACCTCTGAAGGGTTCAATATACCCCATCAACATATCATTGTGTGCATCTTTTGAAAGTTTTAAGACCTTTGCATGCTATTTCTAGGTATTACTAGCTTGCATTTTACAGTTCCTAGTAGAATAATAAGGTGCTATTAGTAACTGATGTTTAACTGTATATAAGAGCTTAATATCATAGATAGGATGTTGGAAACTCCAACTTTAAGTGACGTTCTAGGAAAATGATTCCTCTAATAACGTCTTTCCCTTCAGCATTAGTCCATAAGGCAGGATTGTTTTCATTCTCATTGACCTTATAATGAAACATTATAATAAAATGATATTTTTCAAGGGCCTGGTAAAGTAAGGCACCTTACTAGAAGTGAAAGCCATAACCTCCTCCAACATCACGGTTTGCTAGGAGTCCCATTTCTTTAGAACTATACAACACTGACAAGAAGATGGTCTGGCTGGGTGTCCAAGGGACTGTCCATTGAGTGTGAAGTGAGTTCTCCACTGTTTCTGTTTACATTAGACTCTTACCCAGCAGATGCCAACATCCTGACTCCAAAAGGATCCTTGCAGATGTTAACTTTCCTAATTCCCCTTGTCATTCCTGGTCTCAGTGTCTCTTCCCACCCAAACTGTGCTAGGGCCATACATGAACTGAGGAGAGCCTTCTGTCCACCTCATCAGTACTGAGTCATCTGGGCCGCCTCTAGGGAGCCAATTAATTAAAACCATGCCTCAGATGCAGATATGTCCAATCAGTGATTCTGCATTGGAATTGGTAAGCAAAGTAGGTTTTGCTGTTGTTGTTTTTGGTAAAATCAAATTTTCAGTCTTATTTTTTCCTAATCTGTTTGTCCCCTGCCTCCATTGACATCTATACTTTGTTTTTAGAGGGTAGCACATTTAAAGGACAATCATATTACTTAGAATGCTTTTGTCAAACAGAAAACATTCATGTATTAATGGCTTTAGCAATTTGGAACTTTACTGTCTCAAGAGATTCAGAAGTAGGGTGGGCTCCAAGGTTTGATTCAAGTGATGTTATGGAGAAGTCAGTTCTCAGGGCCTCTGAGAGCCATTGTCCCCTTTGTGTTAGCTTTGCTGTCAGGTTGGCTGATAAAATGCTCAAAGGAAGAAAACGGTGATGTCTTTCTTGTATCTTTATTTTCAGATCTCAGCAGCTGAAAGGCTTTCCTTATTTTATTGGCCAGTATTGTCCCATGCCTGTTCCCAAACAAAGCCCTGGCAAAAGGACAGGGATGACCATAAGTGGCTCAAGAGAATCCTCAGAATGGGGGTATGGAATTGATAAAGCCACAGGAGGCCAGAACCTCTATAGTAGTCAGAGATGCTATTTTAAACCAGCAATTTCAAGTCGATGCCCACCCTGGTTCCCTATGTGGGACAGAGTTTTAGCTGACAGTGATGGCATAAAAGAGGTCCCACTGTTCACACTTGTTTAATCCTGCTGCTGTTTTGAGATTTCCGAACATTAGAGTCTAGTTAAGCACAAGCATATACAACTTGTAAGGACTCTGTCTGTAAATGTATGATGCCTATCTGTGCTGTAGCACAAGCAGGAACTTGGGAGTGGCCACGAGCCCCACTCTGCGGTTTGGCAGGTCCACTGAGGCTCTGTCCACATCCCTTCCCAAAGGCAGAATGGATGATTAGTGCAGAGCTGGCTTCCTGGATCCAGTTCATGCAGAGAGAGAGGAATTTTCAAGATGCAGTGGCCTGGGCAGGCCTTTCTGGCTTCATGGCTTCACTTGCCCACTGATGAGCTATGAGTATCAGATGAGGCCAACACAACCTTACCACAGTCATTGGAATAATAAAATCAAGTTATTCTATCATTGTGCTTTTCCTTTTGTGGGGTGGGGGGAACATTTGGAATATAAGGCCCTTCAAGATCTTTCCTGTTTCTGATGCCTCTATCACAGAGTTAGCTCCAAAGGTTAAATGTTTTGGATTACAAAATGTACATTATATGGGGGTCTCCCTATAAATCAACAAGGCAGGTATGTTAAACACAGAAAAATATCTACAGCTGTTCTCTTACTCATCTTGCTTGTTATTTAACTCAGCCTGGGCCCTAAGGAACATTTTTAGTTGTACTGTCAACAGTTTCAAAACAAAGAATAAACTGCAACTGGCAAATGAGGAACCCAGCTGGCCCTCTGTTTAGGCTCCCACTGCATATACTTTAATCCTGACACCTGCAAGCTATTTAATCAGGATTTACAATTGAACATGAAGGATGAGGGGTCCTCAGGGCTGTGTTCTTAGTGTTTGGATTGCAAATGATGGAGAAAAACTTTGTTATCGGATGTTGTAGTTATTTGAAGTTGGGTGCCCTCTAACCCATGGGGAACCCAACATCATTTATCACTCCCCAGAAAAAACTCAGCTCAGGCAGACACTGCCCCGCACAGCCTAAGATTCTATTTTTGCTTCTCCTGTGTTCTAGAGTAAACAAACTTGGAATTTATGAACAATGAGAAAAATAATTTCCAGAAAGCATATGGCAAGAGAAGGTTCTAAGTGAAACAACGAAAGCACAGTCTTGATTGAGACACAAGCAAAATGTAGAGGAGGGCATTTGCTTACAATCTGGCCAAGGTCTGTGGTATATAGAAGGTTCTCTACTTACAAATTTACTGACATTCGTGGAAAAGAAAGTCTTGAGCCAGAGTGAAAATATGGAAATTTTGCCCAACACAACAGATAGAATTTAAAGAGCAAATTGCCCAAATGAATAAAGAAAACAAGCCAGCTCTAGAATAGCAAAAATTATCCTAGAAACAGCCCTTTAGAATGAAACTTTCTAAGTTGATGAGGTTCTATAATAACGTGACTGAAAGGGGTCTAGAGAAAATGGAAATTGATTTATTGAGTCCCCAAGGAGCAAAGTATTTTTGGGAGAGACAAAAAAGCAAAAAATAGACCCTCTGAGAGGTTTCAGTCAGCCTATTTGGGGGAAGGAAATGACCCCAGTTGAGACAATAAGAAAATAACAATGTGCAATGATAAGAATTTCAGAGAAGAGGCTATCACTGTCAGCTGGAGCAGTCAAAGAAAACTTTCTAAAGTATTTGGAGCTTGAGTTTAAAATGCAAGTAGTTGAGTCTGAGGTTCTCCATATTTAGCATAAAAGAGCCCCAAATGATAATCACTGGATATTTTACATTTAGAATGCATTTATTGAGAAATGTTTAACAAAAAATACTGTTTTGAATGCATTACCATAAAAAAGTTTATATTTTTCACTGTAGTAATATTTACATGCATTTGAAAAATAGTTCAGATAGGCACAAGAAATAGTATTTATCCAGTTAATGCATAAAATATGGTTTCCATATGTCATCATATCGCAATCTTGTAATAGCTCTGCTGTTTCATCTCAGGGCTCTGAAGTCCACAGGTTAGCAAACGGTGGCTTTAAAATAATAAATGTGGATGCTTATGAAACTGTTACAGTGGGTATTGGGTCAAATGCCTAATAAATTGGGCAAATGGTCCTGCTGATGTCTCAGAAATACTTTGGGGCAATAGTCAAAGAGCGCTGGGGCCTGGTGACAACCCTTCTTCAACATCTCTACCAGCAATTTAGCACCTCAAGTGATTTTTTTCACCCCATTCACCTGTTTCAATGTGGCCAAGTAGGTGAGCGGCATAGGTTTAAATGAATCTAGAGTCAAATCTAAGAATGATGGGTTAACACACTTTTTTACCTTTCACTGAACCTGGACCAAGTTACACAGAAAACTTCACAATCAAGAGTCTATGCCTTCTAAAGACCATCAGAGAACATCATTTAATGTTCTCCCTTGGAAATTCCATATCCAAATGAATAAAGAAGATGCACCATTTTTTCCCTGAATACTAAAGTGATAAATGTTTGTTTATTTTTGTAAACACTCAAAATAGAGGAAAACACAAAACAGTCAGTATTCTGCTGTGGCAATTCGAGCATATATCTTTTTATTTTTTAAAGCAAGTTCGAATATGGGCATAAATATTTTTATAAAGCTGGAATCGTCCTGTGCACATTATTTTATAATCTGCTTGTTTTTCAGTTACTATATTGGGTTTAGTTTCCTTGTTTACATATATATTTCTAAATCCTGATTTTTATTGACTACATAGTATTTGATCACATGATTTTTCTATTCATTATTTAATCAATCCTCTTTTTCTTACACATTGAGGTTGTTTCCATCTTTTTAAAGCCTTAAAAAATAACATAGTGATGGAAATCTTTATACAAAAATCTTCATGCTCATTTTGAAGAAAATGCTTTTTACAACTCAATCAAATGTCTTGAATTGTATAGTTTAGTCTTGGATTTTGCCATTGCATTTTGGCTTCCCCCCAGTTTCTAATTCTGTTTAGGATCTGCATTTAGCCATTGGCAAAAAATCCACCGAATACCAGGCATTGAGGTGGCTTCTTCCCAGATGAGTTGTGAGAGTCAGAGAACCACAACCTTCTATTCGCCCTCCTCTTCTGGGAGGTTGAAGATAGTACCCCACATAATACTTAACAGTTGGTGGGAGAAGAATCTGAATCTAAAAACTCCCTGTCTGGAGAGTGAGGAAAGCTCAGGGCAGGACACAATGCCCAGATCTTTGCTTAGAGGAGGAAGCTCAGGCTGGGCTGGCTCTTGGAGTTTCCTTTTCTAGCCAGTGGAATCGGAACCCAGAGAGGTGGTGGAACTTTTTCACTTCCTCCTCCCTCTAATGCCTTCTTCACTACAGAACTGATGTGTTATTCATGACACTTGTTAAAGACCTCAGTAAGAAAAACTTTATTCAAAGGGAGGTTACGACAAAGGGTTTTGAGGTAGGGGACAGAGGGTTCAACTCTTAATACAACAAAGAAAAGTGGGGACTTATAGCCAAGGAGCCGGATGGGGGTTGGTAGATGGAACTTTACTAAGAGATAGAGTCATTCTCCGCTAAACCAACCTACTGGAATTTTTGCTGTAGGCAGACCAGGGTGTCAGAGGGTTGAGGATTTTTGCTAAACTGATTCAGCAAGAATCTTCCTAAAACTAGGATAAGCAGTCCAAGGAAAGAGCCTAAGTATGGGATCTAGTTAGAGAACTCGAAGGAGCCCAACTCAAGTCTGGTCAAGGAGAGTCTTTGTCAGCATCTCTCTAACCTCTCATTTTATGTTGTTTATTTTAGTTTTTCTTCAAGAGAATACTAAATCTAAATTCAATATTTAGGTCACAAATTTCAATTTGATGCTTTTTATTTCCCATTTCTTTTCCTCTGTTTTCAATCTCTGCTCTCCCCAGTTCCCCACCCCTTTACTTGTTGCCCTTTGTTCCACCTCCTCACACTGTGCCCTCTCCACTCATACACCCAGCACCCCAATCCATCTCTCTTTCTTTACATATCTTTAAGTGCAGACTTCAGGAAGTCAGCTCTCATTCTCACGGTGCTGCTTTTCTCTGGGACCTACCAGAACCATGAATAGCTGATTGTATCAAGGCTCTCAAAGAATTTGCTGTTACTGAGGGTGGGAGATCTTCTCTCTTAAGTTTGTGACTTATATACCCAACTTGCTAATTTATCCCCAGGCTCCAAATTAGGGTTTGTTTTTTTTAATCCTTACCATATTGTCTTATCACACCTAACCATATAATTTGTCAAAAAAAATAACATTTTCAAAGTGAAAGGAGGTACCACTATTAATTATGCTAGGACAAAAGCATAAATCAGGACTTTCCCTAGTAAACCTCTATATATGGTCACTTTATCTTAATGCTGTCCTTACTTTCATTCTCAGTCTCTGAATGCTCTGAGAGTTAAGAATGGATTACAATTCTAAGAATTTGAAGCATGATATTTTTGAAGTTTGATAAATTAGGTAGATGTTGGGCTAAATCTGGCCAGCATTGCTCTGTCAATGAAAAAAAGTCTGGTCAAAATATAGCATAGTACACACACTTTAGGAAAAATATCTGGACACCATTTTTGCATCACTATATAGCTGATGGTCAAAGGACTTTGAGGCATCAACATTTATGACTGTTATTTAATTTTGTTTCTTATCTTTTTTCATTCCAGACTTACTCTTCCTTTTGTTGGTCTTTTCATCCCTCAAACAGAGATAGTTTTATAATAAGCCACCTCAACTACTATGGTTATTACAGTCTATTTATAGAAATTGGCCCTTTGATAGATAGGAATTACTTAGGATCATTTAAGGCGAATGGGATTATGGTAGCCCAGATTTTAGAGAAACAAAATTAAGAACACAATAATTTTCAAAAAGATAGTAATTCTTGTATCTTTCATTCATAAAAACCTTCTTTCAAGTATTTTCTAAAGTGTTTATTTTACTTCTTTTTCTTTCATCTTGACATATTTGTATGTTGATACATATTTTCAAATATGTATCATATTTTCATACTTTCAAAATATTCCCCCAGCCCGTAAGTATGAAACCTAAATACATCAAAAACTGTGGAAGAAAAGGGAAAATATTGTAAATAGCTACCTCCCCAAAGTACACCAGATTGACAATTTTTCAAATTTCTAAGGATCAGAAAAATTGTCTTAGAACATGCTTCCAGAGAAAAGGAAACATCTAAAATTTACTTAAAGATCATAATCCTAATATAAAAAGTTGAAAAAGATAATATCCAAAAAGTCTGTAGACCAATCCCACGTGTTCATAAATGTGGAAAATCTTACCTAGCAGTATATTCATTATATTATGTAAGATTTCATGGGTGACTTGCTATAGACAAATGTAATTATACATCAACAGGTCAAAGAACAAAAGTCACATTATTATTTCAATATAAGATCAGAAGACCTAGGACTTTATATTTTTCCTATTTAGAACTGTCAATAAATTTGGTAGAGACCGATATGGAATGCAACCTTAAAACTACACACACACACACACACACACACACACACACATACACACACACACACGCACACACACTACTTTGCTCTTCCAAACCAATAATTATTAGCAACATTCTAAATCATGAAATCCCATTAAAAGAAGAAATAAGTTATAATAGTAAAGAAAAATGATAATATCATGGCTATTTATATTCAGAACATTTTGAAAGTTCTAGACTATAAGTATTAAAACAGAAAAAAGTGTTGTTATTTGCATGGTACGATCAGATATTGGGGCTGGTAAACTATGGCCTAAGGGCAAAATCTATGTGGAGGACTACTTTTATAAAGATTTACTTAATTTGCATATTGTCTAGTGGCTTCTTTTGAACTAACAGCATTGTTGAAGAGTTTTGGCAGAGACTGTATAGCTCATAATGTCTAAATTATCTAATGATCTTTCATAGGAAAAGTTGACAGTCCTTAATCTAAAGAACCTTCCCTCCAATGAAGTAAGAAATCATTAAGGTGGTCCAATATAAAATGTTGCAAAGACAGTTATAGAACATGTAATAATAATAAGCTACATACATTAAAAGAAAAATGCCTACAAAAATAACATATTTAAACATACATAAGAAATAGTGGGAAAATACTTTTTCTTTTATCATTTTTTGTACTCTCCTATTCCAATTATGCTTAGAATTTTTATAAAAATTGAATGTGAAATTTTATAAAATATCTTTTTAGCATTTACTAATTGCGATTTATTATAATCATATATTTTTTACTTTACTTTATTTGCGTGATAAATTATCTTTAAATTCTGGAAAAAGAAGAAATAAGCAGGCTTTTTATGAAGAAAATCCCTCGAATTTAATGAAGGATATAAAGGAATACATAAGTAAACATAAAAAACATACTTATGAAGTGTAAGATTGAATATCATATGCATGACAATTTTCTTGTTTTATTTTATAAAATTAATGTAATTTCAATAATAACTACAATTTTGGGGAAAACCGAAATAATTTCTAAGTATTCAAGAATTATAAAAAAGACTTGACTAAAAGATAAAAGTACCATTTAATGTAATATATAATGTCAGACATAATAGAAATCTGTTTCTAACTCGCATAAAGTCCACAATGAAATTTTAGACTGATAATAACTCTTTTGCAAGAAGAGAAATTCAGGGTCCCACACTGCTTCAGTCTTGTAGTTTCTCCCTCTAAATGCAAAGCTGCTAAGGTTGCCTGGGGCGTTCTTCCAATCCCAGGGAGCCAAGAGAGGGGGGAGATTGTGGAGAATTGCTTATGAGTGGTTTTGTGTTTATAGGTGTGTCACACAGTGTTTTCCCTGACACTCTTTTGCCTGATGTCCATATGACATCAGTTATAGGACCTGAACAAACTGCAAGAGAGCCTGGGAAATCCTTCTGGTTTGTGCCCAGAGATTAAAAACAGAAAAAGCCTGGTAAACGGTGTGCAAAGTTTGCCATAGCATGAGATGAAGAAGTTCAGAAAACAGAACACAGCATATATTGGAATTTATAATGTGATAAAATGGCATTTCAAATCAGTGAGGAAATTATAGACAATTAGCAGAGCTATGACAATTATTGGTTACATCTTTACCCTCACACTACGCAATAAATTCCAGATGTACTAGATTTAAGTATATATATTTAAAAAATGAAGTCTAAATCACTAGTATAAATATAGTTTATTTGATACTTTGGTGGGAAAGGCCTTTATAAGCATAAAAAAGAAAGAAGCCATAAAGGAAAATTGATAGTTGGAATATTTAAAACTTAAGAACGTATGTATGTCAAAATTAGAAAAAAAAATTAAAAGTCAAATCACAAAAGGAAGAAAATATTTTCTATTTGACAATGGAAAGGTTAATATCCTTAATATATAAAAGTTTGTATTATCAATGAGAAAGACATGAAATCCTTTACTGAAAAAGAGGAAATGAAGTAAGCTGTAGGTGACTAATAAACAGAAAAACTCTCAATAACAATCAAGGATAGCTTAGAAAGGGTATGACCTTACAAGTTTCTCTATATCTATTTATGAAACTACAATAATTGTAGAAATCATTCTAGTCAGGGTTTTGCTTAATTAAATAAGACTATCCATGTAAAGTAAACAGTAAATCCTCAATAGATAAGTTATTGCCATTTTTATTGTTCTTAATATTCATGGTATTTTTTAAATGAAAAAGGAAAGATTCAGAATGCATGGTTAGTATTACGTGATTTATTCAAACATACTCACACACATACAGAACAGAAGGAAATTCACCAGGAAAGCCTAACAGGGGTCTTTCAGAATTTTAGGAATAATTGATACTTTCCCTGCCCCTTTCTGCAATTTCCAAAATGTCGGCAATAAACACGTATCGTTATATTTATAATTTTAAAAAGTTAAGTACTCATCTCTGAATACTTGTTGAATAACCTCAAATGGTTTCTTAAATTTGTCTGGGATTGATTAGTTTCTGACAACAGAGCCCATTTTCAAAATCATTATCCAGAGCCCCGAAAAAAGGAAAATCATCAAGCAAACTGCCTCAGTGTCAGCACAATAGAATCCCATCTTTGCTTCTCCAAATTCAGTGTGAAATCATTATTCAGAAAGGATTCAGAATGCTAATTGAAGCACTATGAAAAAAATTGGATTGTAACGGACCAGATTCAAAATAGAGCAAGATGGTCCACAGATGGACAGTTGTAGTGCTGGACAGTGAGTTGGGCATCTCAACTCTGGAGCTCCTCTCAATGTGTGCCCACATCTGCTTCTTCAGGGATTCATTCCTTTCCTCACCTCCCACTGTTCTTTGTGGGCTTCCCTTTGCTCACTTGTACCTGTTACTTAGAAAAGTTACTTCATCTGAGCCTCAGTTTCTCATCTGCAAAATGGGGTGAATGATGTCTTCCTCATGAGATTGTTTTATGTAAAGTACTTAGTAGACTGCCTGGGGCTTACTACTGGTAAAGTGGTAGTTTTTATTATTCTCGTGCTTATTCTCTAATATGATTCTATATGTATTAAGTTTTTTCTGCTGTGTTTGTGAGGTGGGAAGAGCGAGAATGGGGTATGTGAGTTGGTGAAGCTTACTTTTGCCCACATGTCGATAGGTCATTTCTAAAGAATTTCAATATAGTGAGTTTTCATTGGACACTGATTATAGCTTGTCCCTGAAATGAACAAATGAGGTACATATTATTGAGAAGTTTGCTTGTAGTACCTCCCTGCTCACTGTCCATTCTAAGAAATTCTCAACAAAGCACCTGCTATATTGGTTTAAGAGAGACACTTCTTTCCCTGACCACACCTGGACAAGCAAGCATGCACTCCTGACACAAGGGTCACCAAATAAACTGTGGCTGACTAATAGCCTATAGCAATGTTGGTAAAAACTCATTTTCCATGACTCCTGTTATTCTAGAAATACTCTCTTGGTGTTCCTCTATTCCAGGGAGTGACTTATGTGATCCTCTTGAGAGTAGGCTGCCTCCAGCAGCCATGCATTCTCCTATTCTTTCAGGGTCTCTAGAAGGACAAAGGTGCAGGGACCGTACCCCAATTGCAGCTGGGTGATGGGTGCTAGTCTGTGCAAGCGAGGGTTTTCTTAGCAGACGCATATTACTCTACATTGTTTCATCCTCCAGCCTACACTCTCTCAGTGATAAAAGTGGCTCTTCATTTAATTTTTAACTTTTTCAAAACTTGGGTAGAGAAATACTATTTATTAGAGGGCTTCTCTATGATCCCAACAGAGTTAATATACAAAAAGTGTGTGTTCATCAAATTAGAAATCTCTCAGATACTCAGAGACTAAACCGAGCGGAGTATTTAAATAGCCAAAAGAAAATTCTCCTACCTGTGCAGAAAGGGGACAAGGGTGAACATATTCATGATAGAGTTGAAAAACTGGAGATCACTTACATTTTATCTGTAACAGATGGATAAATAAAATGTATTCTTATTTACTTTTGTATTATTGTATTTATTTACTTGATGGAATATATAAATGATTAAAGGGATGAACTATATTTATATGTTCCAATATGCATAGATATCAAAGTCATGATGTTGAATCTAAAAAGAAAGTCAGACCCTTTGATGATGATATTAATTTGTGATGATATTAATTTAAATGAAAATACACAAAGAAGAATACCATATATTATTTGTAAGTGTGTGTCTGTGAGAGAGAACTGAAAGGCTTTATATCAAACCAGTAATGGTTAGTGATGCTGATTGGTTCAGGAGAGAGAAAAGTGGAAAGTTAGATATCATTGACTCAAAGAATTTTGTCTGAAGCATTTTAGTTTCTAAAGGAGAATTTAAGAATATGTTGTATAATTTGGAAAAGATACATGTAGGGAAAAATCAGGAAGTAATTATAACAATGCTGATAGCTGTTAATCCTGTATTGTGGGAAAATGCATGTGCTATGTTAATCACTGGACTTTTCTGCAAAGAAATCTTTTCAGAAACAAAAAGTAATTAAACAAAACAAGAGTTGCTCTTGAAGGAATTGTTAAAACTGAGAAGCACAGAGGCTGTCAGTGTCAGGGAAAGAGCTGGAAGACCATTCTGTCATAGAGGAGAGGTCACAGTGGGTGGAGCCCACCTTTACACTAGGCAGAGGAGACCTGGGGCTGACAGAGCGAGGTAAACAAGTGGGCAGAGGGAGCGACACACAGAGAGGAGAGGACATGACCCAGGGGAGGGCTGGGTGTGGTCATGTCTGGACTGTTCTGCATTCCTGATCTAGATCTCATTTCAGTCCATATTCTCAAAATAAATCCTTTTTTGTTTGGTGATAGTGTATGTGCAAACAATGGAGCTGGACTGAGCTGCTGTTTCTGTGCTCCGAGGTCTTTTACAAGAATCCTCAAGCGCCCATCTTCACTCATGTCTTCAGATATTTCTGTGCCCACTTTTTCCAGCCCTGAGATCACTGAATGGATGTGATGAGAAATGCTAGAGCATCTCTGGGCTCTCCTTTTCCTTGTCCACATCTAAAATAATAAATTTTAAATTTTGAAACAGATTTAAATATGTAGGAAAATGACAAAGATGGTGCAGAGAGTTCCCATACACCCCAGACTCATTTTCCCCTATCAATAACATCTTATATTGTGTACAGTACATTGCATGCAATAAATGAATCAATAATGATGCATTATTGAACTAAAGTTCATTGTTTATATCAATTTATTTATTTTAATGCCCTTTTGTTGTTGTTCCAGGATCCCATTTAGGATACCTTGTTATATTGGACCGCTGAGTCTCCTCAATCTCTTCTTGGTTATGACAGTTATTCACTTTCCATGTGCCAGTTTGGGGGCGTACAGGTGCAGGATGCCCATCTACGGGATTTCCCTGATGCCTTTCTCATGATTAGACTGGGGTTACATATTCTTGGGAGGAAAAGCACAGAGATAAAGTGTTTTGTCTCATTCCTTCATATCAAAGAACCCCACCTATCAGCATGACTTGTCACTGAGCTATGGATCTTGATCACTTGGAAGGTTACATTTTCAAAGTCATTTTCTATGCACTTTCTCAACCCAAGGAATGACTCTAAGGGAGGGTAGTAGTCGCCTCTGGTGGGGACAACTCTGACTCACAGAGAATACAGACAAGTCATCTCAGTCCCACTTTCAGAAAGGCTTTCTGTGGCTCAATTTTTGCAAATGTCCATCAGGCAGGAGCTAGGACTCCATGTAGCTCTAGTCCCCTTGGGCTCCAAGTAGGGAATAAGAAACTTCCTGGGATTGGTGACAGTTTCCAGAGCACAGAGGAAACCCACCAATGGACACCAGATTCTCTCAAGTAGTGGAGAAAGGTATTTCAAGAGCTCTAGAATTTGTTGATGCTAGTAATGCAATATTTAAAGAAAGGAACAATCTCCATTTCCTGTAACCAAAAAAGGCCCAATTAAATTGTTTTCATGCATCTTAATTGACTCCCTGTCATAGACTCTGTAACTGTTATTTCAAAACTTTCTTCTTTCATCTATCTTCAATCATAGTCTGAGCTATCCTTTCACTTACAGGTAATTCTTTGTTTCCTCTCTCTTTGGGAGGAAAAAAGTCAGGTGTCTGGCTTCCCTCACCACACCTTTTCATCACCCGTCCTTGCCAGCTTCTCCCTTCTCTTTGTTACCAGGGATGAAGGCTGACTCTGCTTTTCTGACCAGCCCTGAGGATATGCCTCTCCTTTGTTCTGCCCTTTCCCACTGCCTCTTGTTCTGTTTACCACACTCCAGTTTAGATTGGCCTTCTCAAACTGCCTCTTCTTTCTTTCTTTAAGTGATCCTTACTGGTATAGCCCTGAGGATTCATCAGCCTTATTTCTGCATTTCTTATCTCTAAGCTCCTGCTAAACAAAACTATTGGGTTGTTCCCTGAAAGTGTCAGGTTCTCTCTTCTTTGTCTCTGAAATTTCTGTGTCTATGACTTGAAATCCCTGCTCCCTGCTCCTCTCCACTCAATGTCATTGTCTAAACAACTCCTCTGAGTCCTGTCTCACCCAGCAGACCCCGCTTCAGAGCACATCCTCCAGGAAGCCTCCCTGGCTCCCAGAACCACATAGAACACCTCTGTGTCCTATCAGAGCACTATAGGTACTCAGTCTTACTGCATATTAAACTGCCCCTTTATTTTTATGTTTTATCCTCTACTGGATTATAAGTTTCATGAGGAAGCAGAGAATATCTTGTTCATCATTATATTATTCAGATACTACACTTGGCAAAGTTGCAGATTGAAAAATGCGTGTTGAATTAAAAGAGCAATCTAGCCAGATGCTTCTACTTTGAATACAAACTCTTGTTTCCTACCCTTTGTTTTATTCCCATCACCACACTCCAGGCTCCTTTATGTGCTTTTTGTATCAGTCACTTTGTGAAACAATCTTCTCAATAATGTGTTAAAGGTAATGTCCGATGTTCCTTTCTCACCCATGTCCTGCTCAAGCTTCGCAGCTTGTGACACCTTTGTCCAAGTTTTCCTTCCGGTAATTCTCTCCTTTGATTTCTGGAGCATTGTGCTCCCTTCATCCATTTCCCACTTCTGTGATTTCTCTTTCTCAGAATCAACCACTCTTTTCTCTTCCTTCTCCTATTTAACAGACCCCAAATTACCTCTGTCATTTTCCCTCCTAGACTTTCTTCTTGTCTTTGGTTCCTTGTTTCAGTGAATGGGATTGGCACCCTCTGTGACTCAGAGGAGGAAAGCTTAGAATCATCTTTAACTTTTAATTAAGAGTAGCCAAGTCCATTAAGTTCTCCTTCCCAAATGTTGTGATGTACCTTAACCTTTCATCTAGTTTGGACCTTCATCCCTTCTTGCTTTGGCTACTACCTGAACTATTGCAGATCATCATCACCTCTAAAGTAGTCTTACCCTGGTTCCTTTCTAGTATCTCCCTATCTAAGCTTCCTTTATTCTGTTCTAGCTGTGACACACCATTGCTTAGACTATTCAGTTTGTATCTTTTGCCTCTGGAATAAAGCTCAAATTTCTAAGGAAGAGTTCAAGATTTTCCTCAAATGGCACAGCCAAAATTTCCAGCCTAATCTCTCAACACAGGGCCACGTCTTGTACTTGAACTACTTCCTTCCCTTCCTGCTTACCTTTGCCTGCTCCCATCTGAACCTGTTCTTATTCCTTCATGTGGAAATCTTATTAAGATTTTGTGTTTCATATAAATATTGCTTCTCCTATCAAGTCTTCCCTGATCACGTCTTTTTAGTCAGGATATAATCTTGCTCTTCTGCCTTACAATAAATCCTGAAATCTCAGGGAGTTCTCTCACATTTCTCATATTATGCACATCTGATGTGAATCAGGCAGCTCTCCTTGATAGCTCTTCTCCAAAAGTGACTCGGGGATCTCAATGGCTTGCATTTTGTCAACTGCATGTTTTCAGAATTGTCTGCTTCCATTGGTGAGTAAGAGACATGGGGTATGGGGTGACTTGGAGACCACACACCCACACTTAACTGCCTCAGACTGGAAGCAGCCCATCACTTCCACTTCCATCTCCATTGGTGAGCATTTAATCATAGGTCTCAAATATTCTACAGGGGAGGTTTGGTAGGGTTGGGAGACACATAGACATTTGGTTGGCACTGCTCAGCTATACACTCCTTCAGCAAAGGGAACACTCAGCTTGTTTAGGACTGTCTGGGATTTAGTACAGAGAAGACTTGCATCCCAGGAAATTCCTCAGACTTGAGCAAACCAAGAAGGCTGGCCACTCTACCGCCAACTCTTGACTTATACCTTTGTACAACCTTGTCATATGTGTCTGTTTCTACTTAACCTAGATGTAGATTACATTACAGACTTCCTGAGAGCAGGCACTAGATCCCATGGGTCTTTTCATCCCCACAAGGTCAAGACCACCGGATTGAGTAGATAGCCATAAATTTGCATAGGGATTGTAAATGTCTTTTTGATTACATGAATAACATACATATATACATATATATATATTCACATTTTAAAAAACAGGCAAGTAAAAAGGGAGAAAAAATTTAAATTACCTTAATTACTACCTTCTTCAGAAATTACAGTTTAGTTTTTGGAGCACACACATATACTTGTGTGTTTATGTGTGTGCATGTATAAAACATATGTGTATTGCAAGGAAAAACTGGGTCTTATTTCACAGGCTGTTTTGTAAATTCTTTTTCTCATTGAACAATATATCCCATAAATGTCTATGGAGTTAAATGAAAAATGATATAATTGTATTTATTGGACTCAAAGTGTAATATACCTGGAATGCTGATATGATTACAAACTGTATCATGTTCTATAACTTGGCATGCTCACCATTTTGTATAATTGACTAGCATATTTCCTTTTTTGAAGTACATACAAGTGATATAAATTGTTCCAGAACAATGCAAAAGATGGGCATCTACCCAGTTCATTAAATAAAACAAGCATAACCTTGGTACCCTAAACTGATCAAGATATCTCTGAAAAAGGAAAAACTGCAGAGAAAGATCACTTAGGAATTAGACCTTAAATGAAACACAAGCAAATAGACTATAAGAAGATACAAAGTAAATTAGTAATAAAATAATAATAATAATAATAATAATAATAATAATAATAATAATAATAATAATAATAATAATAATAGAAGTTGACACTTATGGAGATCTTTTTATATGTCAACCACTGGCCTAAGTGTTTTACATACAATTGCTCATTAATCCTCAGAACACCCTTGAGGTACCATTTTACAGATGAGAAACCTGAAGCATGGAGAGTGTGAAAAGCCTGCTCATGGTGACACTTCTACACACCAAGACTAAAAAGAGCTTTCATCATAGTAATGCAAAGACTGGTCACTATAAAGAAATCGGCTGATATAATAGACACTATTAATACAATAAGTTTAACCAGGAAAACAAGAGCAACTTATCAGACTAAAAGGGCGCTGAAGAAAAGGTACCTCTTTTATTAAAAATATTGTAGAAAATAGAGCCAAGAGGCATTTGTTTATACTGAAAGGAGCATATTTTTATTTGTCAATTCAAATTAATTTTAATTAAGGAACATTGGATCATGATATACATAGGTTTAAGATGAACATCGTAATAAATCTGCATCTGTATATAATACATTCTGTTTACAGCCATTTCGGTATTCCTTCACTACAACAGTGAATCTCCTCTCCTCAATTTGCCCATTTCCCCTATTCTGTTTCTGCAACTCATTCTCAATCTGTAATTTGTTTTTTTCCAAAACAAACTTTAAAATAAATATAGCAGAATGTATAAAAACTCATAATGTAAACCTGAGTCACAACTCTTTAATTTAGAAAAGTTAAAAATTGGAATTGTTGAGAAGAATAAAGTAACTAAAAGGAAAAACTCAGCATGATGGAAGTAAAATTAAAAAAATTTGGATCACATTGTCTTTTCAAACAAAACAATATCAATAACAATAAAACTGAACAGGACAAAATATTAAGCACACAGGATTTGGACATATATAAATTTGAACCTTTGCTCTGACATTTGCAAACTATATAAACTTAAGCAGATTTCTTAGCTTTGGTTTTCTCCTCTATAAACTGGGAATAATAAACCCTACATCATAGGCTTATCTTAAGTAAGATAATATATGCCAAGTTCTTGAATAGGCCCCATAGAACAATCACAAGCAAAGAAATTGAAGGGGTAATCAAGAGTCTCCCCAGAAACAAAAGTCCAGGACCAGATGGCCTTTCCAATTGCTTCACCAAACTTCAGAGAAGAATTAACACCTATTCTTCTCAAACTTAAAGAGTACATATTTTAAATCAGGGCATTCCTGTTAAAAATCAGGTTCAAATTATGAATGCCCCACTTCTACCTACTGATAACCAAATGTAAATGAGTTAGGAATATTTTAAAGGACGTATGAAAGTTGTCTCTTTTCCACAGAAATAACCTTTGCTCTTTGTATGAAAAAATGAGGAAAAAGCCAGAAAATAACAATGCAAAGAATAAAAAATTCCCATAAACACTAGATCCAACACACCGCTCAATACTTTCATGCACATATACTTTATTATTATTGAATTAGAAACATATAATTATACTTTTTTGAGACTTGTCATATTTCTCCAGGTAAACAAATACTATCAATACTAACCTTTGTCATTAAATACTGTCATACATGAAGTTTAATAGCCACATAATATTCCATCAAAGGGATGTACCATAATGTAACCTTTGCAGATAGACACAGGATGTTTCCTTTTTTCTTTTTCTTTTTTGGCTTTTATAAATAGTAATTAATATTCTTGTCTCTAAATCTTTTTCACAAGGTTCACAAGTCTGATGGCTAATTTAGGTCAAATTCCAAGAAAATATTTGATTTATCTTGCCAAATTATCTCCCTAGAATATTTGCACTAATTTATACTTCTACCAGTAATGTAGGAAGGCATCATTTCCTGCCCACTCTCATCTACCAATATTCAAATGAGATGTGTGTGATGTGAATGAATTGATGAAATCCTTACTGAAAGCTGTAATTAATGTGAATGAATAAATTCACCATGCTTCTGAGTAGAACTATATGTCCTGAAACTGTCAGTTCTTCCCCAAATATTTTACAAATTTACTGCAAGACCAACAGGAATTTTGTTTAAATGATTTTGAAAGTTATCTTGCATGAGAGCATATCAACAAATGTTGTGCAAAGAGAAGAATAAGGAGAAAGGACAATCTTCATCAAAATTTTGGAAAGCACTGATAGAGTCATAGCCATGCAGCCTTAACCACAGTTCCTGCTCATTTTTGCCAGTTGCTCTTCTATGCAATTAACTCATGAGGAATAAATTATTCTCACCAGCTGATGAAACTGTGAGGAACTCAAGGTTGTACAATCACATCATTCCCTAATTTTAATTAAATAATAGCAGAGAGAATTTCAACTGCAAGGTATCTTCATAAGGTCTTGCTTTCCATGGGGAAGGGGCCCTATAGTATCTAGATATACTACAATTGGCCCTGATTGCCTCTCTCCTATCTTAAGACTTGAGATGATAAAAGAAGGTTTATTTCTATTGTGCCTTGAACTTTTTAAAGGACATTCAAGTACACAAATTGAGCTTCCAGCAGAACTAGGAGACAAGCTGTAGTTCAACAGAGTAGGCTCTGAAACTTTGAGAGTCCTTTTAAGGGAGTGGGGGGTATGGTTGCACTTTGCTTGTTGTTCACTAAGTTAGTCTGCTGACTGAAAGATGAGAAATGAAGCTTTGTGCCCCTAAACTCAATTAAAAAAATATTAGGGATTAGACTCTTTCCCTGGCTGCTCTTGTTTAAACATGGTCTTCTAAGGACATGTGATCACTCTATAAAAACATCAGTTAAGTTCCTTAAACCCATCTGTAAGAAATTTTTCCATATAGTGTTGTTCCACAGCCCTTTCCATTTAAAGGATGATTAGAAAAAGGAAAGCGATAGCGTATAATATGTTTGTAGGAAGAGACACTCACCCACCCACCCAAACAGATGCTCACATACAGCAAAGTTAAACCAGTTGGCATTGACACCCAAGCCCTCTGAGTTCAAAGCAAGAACCACTCAGAGTTCCCACCATCTGAAGAGGACCTTGATTTTTTTCCTTTGAAGTATTTCCTTTGAAGGTCAAGGTAAAGGGGCTGTGTTGACTCAAGAAATTGCTAATCTATAGAAGGATGTGGCCTCTGCTCTATCACACATTTGTAATGTTCACATGAGGTTAACAAAACAAATGAATTTCACTGTAATGCATGAGCTGGGCCAGGCTTTCTTCTCAACTTGTCCCTATCACAGGAACACTCCTTCAGGATAAGGTGACATCGGGCAAAGAAAGAACTCACTAGGATCTAAAACCAGTTGCAAAATTAACTTCAAGTATCTTGAATCTCTGTAGTCACAGTTAGAAATGGAGTCCCGGAATTGGCTGCTGCATGCCAAGGTTAGGAAGACTGCCCCTGGAATTAGATCAGCATCAAAATCTTGACTTCACTGCCTTTTAATAAACATTGTCATCCCTGAAAAATCTCTTCATGGTTTTTCTTCTTGTCCTGCCTTACACTCATTCCTGAAGAATTTCTTAAATCAAGCTTAAAAAAATTTAAGACCCAAGCATTTCTAAGGGATTTTTTGAGCATAAAATTCAGAAGCAAATAGGACATATGAACTGAATTCTAAAAGGGAGATGTCTTAGCACACAAGAACAACCCCATCACTGACATGGACTGAGCTGAGCAGATGTTTGTGAAAAGTGAAAGTGACCGGGTAGAAAACAGAGTTTTGAGCAGGCTTACTTATACTCAAAAAATCCTCCCAACTATGCAAAAAGCCTCACTGGAGCATATGTACCAGACGTATGATTTATTTTGGTGTTTTCTGTTCCTAGTAAAGGCCTAAGTATATAATATTAGTTGAATTTAATGAATCAGAAAAGGCAGCTTATTCTCTCCATGCTCATCCATTAAAATATTTGGTCTAAATTGTGGGTATCTTAAAATGTTGTATATCACAAATTAAATCTAAAAAGTATTCTTCCTCTGGAAAAAATGGGTTGCATGGCAGAGTCAATGTCCCCAAATATTAGATAATTACAAGAAATTTTGATTAAAACTTTTTTAAAGATAATGCAGGTAGCATACTTTCCCAAACCTTACCCCCTCAATAATAAGGTCACACATGGAATTCGAAATGGATGTTGCATATGCCAGCCACCAAAAGGCCTGCCTAACGGGTCATATGTTTGGATAAAGTCCTTCCAGCCTCTCTGTTATTGTTTATCTTGAGTCCTAATTCAAGGAGCTTCTTCCATTACTTTTTTCCCCCTCAAAAAATACCACCCAGAAAGCTAGGAGATCAACAACACTGTATGTAAGCTGGTAGACATAGACTCTAGTTTAACAAGGTGAAAGAACAGGCACGCTGGAGGCTGAAAACGATTTTAGTTACTCCAGGTCAAGATTTTACGTATAAATAAATACATATATATTCACTTTATATAATATAAAGGCACACATAAATCCATATATAATCCATCAAATCAGTCTAGCTGTTATCTATCTATCTATCTATCATATATTCATGTCAGATGCTCCTATATCCAGAGCTACTTACGTGGGATATAAATTATATTTTAATAGCTATATTAGTGGTGAGACAAAAGGAGCAGGCTTTCTCCATATTTGTAGCATTTCATATCTTTCTAGAGCACCAAGTTCACTGAATCTTTATTAAAACCTTATAGATTAGGGGGTGTGAAAACCATTCTCCCTATGTGAAGGTAAGATGTATGCCCAGGTCTCTCTGGAAAGCTGAATCTCTCCTCACCCAGGAATTAGAATGGCCTCAAGCCAGCCTGGTCACTCTCTCCATCACCTTGGTGGTCTAGGTCATAGAGGAGGGTCAAGAATGTCCTTTGTCTCACTCTTCCAGATGTTCTCGAAGGTGGGTGATGGGCTTGTCACCCTATAGCCCTTCAGGCCATCTTGTGAATGAATGCCCCTACATGAATACTCAGAAGAATCTGTCAGGAGAAGGTTACTGAAACCCAAGTGTGACATGGGTGTGCCAGTGATGTGTCCACCATTTGGTAACCTCAAAGATGTTGGTTCAGCTGCTTGAGAGGGATGGGAATGATATCTGAAGATGCAGGGCAAAGGCCCAGATTGTTTCTGAGGCATGGCTTGATTGTGTGATTAATTGGAGAGACTGAGACAGAACAGCTTTGTAAGAGTTAAAGGAGCTGAACTGTTAGACCCAGGAAAGCCTAACCATGAATTCTGCTGACAGTAAGCAATTGTACAAACTTTCAGCACAGCAAAGAAATGTTTCCAATAATTGCCTTATTCTCCATTCGCCTTCAGTCTATTTTCCACATTACTTCTAGAGGCAACCCAGAAATGGCCTTGATTAGAATCTTTCAATGAGGAAGAATGTTAACACGACTATTTTTAAAGTAGTAGAACATTGGATAATTTCCCTCCTTTTTACTTCTCTATATTTCTCCATATTATTTACCCCAAAACCCCCAAATATTATTTTAGAACACTTTAAATTTATTTTAAAGAAATATTTCGCATTTTTTTTTTTGTTCTTAGAAAAAAAGTATATATTGTCCACTAATAAAGCCCTCTATCTGTAGATCTTGCCTAATGTGTGTCTTTCTCTAGCTGCATGTGCAGCCTACCCTCTAGCCAGCTGGTCCTGATCCCCACTTGTCTCCCCACTTTCCCATTTGTGCTCTTACCCCCATTTTTCTTCACAGAGGCCTTCTTGCTCCTTTTTCTCCCTGACACCTTTCTAATCCTTCAACATCAGCCCAAGCAGCATCTCCTGGATAGTACCTATTCTGACCAATTCCCAAGCCAGCAGGCATTCCCGCACTCAATAAATACACATTCCTTAACAGTTGCTAGAAATCACTCAGATCCAAAGCAAAAAAGGAAATTAGGGGCATTTGAAGGACTCAGAGTGTCTTTGGGAATACACAATGATAATCTAAGTTTAAATTTCCTGATTTCATCCAGGATTGACTGGCAATATAACTTCCTGGTGGAAAAAATAGAAAGAGTAGAGTGTTTACTAGGTAGGTACTATAATAAATATAATCCTTTATACTAATATAGGGACGATCATTTACAAAGCACTCTGTACTGTTCTATTTGATTCACAATCAATGTTCTGAGAAGTGCATGAAACAAACCCACACTGCAGGTATAAGGATGTTAGTGTTACTGAAATAAAGCAACCTGTCTGTGGTTCCACAGCTAATGAATAAGAGAAGCAAATCCTCTGCTCTTTTGTTATATCAAGAAATTTTTAAGGGAAGCAATGGTGTCAGAAGCTACCTTAACACACTGCTGAGTCAAGAATCTATCTAAGACAATAAAAAACAAACAGCTCAATCAAGACTGGAGATTTGAATAGACACCTCTCTAAAGAGGGGATACAGAAGGCCAAAGGTTCATTATTATTAGAGAAATGCAAGTCAAAACCACAACGAGTTATTACCTTACACTGGTGAGAATGACCTATATCAAAAAGACAAGAAAAAAATAAATGAAGTGTTGGTGACAGTGTGGGAGAAAGAAACCCTACTACACTGTTGGTAGGAGTGTAGCTTGGTGCAGCCACTTTGGAAAATAGTATGGAGAATCTCAAAAAATTAAAAATAGAACTCTCATGCAAAACTAGGAGTGATTCTACTCCTAGGTATTTAGCCAAAAAAAATGAAAACATTAACTCAAAAAGATGTATGCATCCTTATATTTGTTGTAGCACCATTCACAGTAGCTGAGATATGGAATAAACCTAGATGCTCATTGATCAAAGAATGGCTAAAGAAGATAAGGTATATATACACAATGAATACTACTCATATTCCATAAAAGGTAAAATACTCCCATTTGCAACAACAAGAAGGGAACTTGAGAGCATTTTGCTAAATGAAATAGGTCAGAAGGAGAAAGACAAATATTGAATGACTTCACCTCTATCTGGAATAGAGAGAAACAATGCAAATGAACTGATATACTAAAATAAGAATAAACCTTTGGACTTTGACAGAAGAACTGAGGTTATGGGAGTAGGACTTGGAATCATGTGGTGATGGGTATTTATCATTTTATTATTATTTTATCCTTATTTTCTTATTCATGTCTTCATCTATGCCTTAATTAAAAATCATTTATTGCTAAAAGATACTAATCTTTTAATACCCAAGACTTTAGTGAATCCTACTCTTTGCTGGAGTAAAAAATGCAGTATATGTGAAGTGTAATAAAGCCAACTGAGGTCAAGCAAAATAAGCCTGCATTATATTCAGCAGTTTACAAATGAAAAACAATCCTATGTGATAGCTGTTATGATCTCCATTTTGTATATGAGGAATCTGAAATATAGAAACAGTGAAATATCTCTCTTATGGTCATACAGCTAGTTAGTGACAATATTGGGATTTAAGTCCAATTTGTCTGACATATATTTAGTCAAAATCAGACTTCCTATGTAGTCCCTCATTGTAGTGTAAATTTTGTTATATGAAAGTGCTTTAATATTTACAGGTAGCTACTTTATTTTCTCAGAATCTCATCTTCTCTGGCTAGTTATTCCTAACCTCTGAACCTCTTGAAATGACAGGTTGAGTTTTGCTCTGCAACAGTTCAGTTGCCCTCCTTTGAAATTTCACCAGTTTGTCTATGTTGTTATAAAAATATGGCATACAAAATGAAACATAATATTTAGGTGGGATTTGACCAGCAGTGTAAACATGACTGAATTCAGTTTAAAATAAAGCCTGGTCTATTTCACACTGATGATACACAATGATTTTTTCATCCTGACCTTGGACGACTTATTTTTTAGACTCAAATATAGAATTTCACACTTAGCCCTAGAAAACTTTATATTAAATTTGTCCTTCCTTGTGGATTTTCATAATGATTATTTTAAGAACATGCTTCTACTGTCTACCATATTTGCTTTCTCAATTTTGTGTAATGTTCAAAATTTTTTCTTCTATATCTTTAAACTAGACATTAGCTTAAAACATAACAAAACTAAAGCTTTCCCTAGTTTGACTTCCAGCTGCTCAATAAAGATATTCATCCCTTTATGATTTCTCCTAATTGCCCTTAAATTCAATTATTTCTCCATTTGTTCCACAAAGATGAGAGATCTTTGGCCAATCTTGCCGAAATTTAGGTATATTGACACATTTGCCTTGCAGTTCTTTCTCAAGCAAAATTTATTCACAATTCAACCATTGTCATTGATTTATTGTCTGTCCCAAACAGTGTGTGAGTCTAATGCAAACACAACACAGTATAAACGCAGCAGAAGCTTATGTGGTAGACAGGGTGAACAGACACACAAAGGTGCCCAACATGAGAAGAATGTGGTCAATCAGTGACAGAGGGACTGTGCAAGAGCCTACAGTATAAAAATGGGATGTTGGTGGTAAATTTAATATATTCTACACAGATGCTGATTTACAACAATGGACACCTTAAGCCTGTATAATGTTATGATGCAATGTTCCCTCAATAAAATTAAAAAAGAAAAAGAAAAGAATTCTACTGTTCTGACCTGTCAATGACTGGATTGGCTTAAGAAAGCAAGAGAGGTCTTGAAATCTCATAACTTTTGAGCTGGAGGGGACATTAGGAATCATCTAAGTCTGACCTTACTTTCTGAGGACACAGTTCAATATCAGATCTGCAAGATCACTTGGTCAGTCAATGATAGAGCTGAGGCTTTGGTTGCAAGTTCATTGTACCTTTTACTGTATCCTCTTATCTTGGCTCCATTTCTATCTTCCCTCTCAAAATATATGTACCTCACAATAGGATTGAAGTTACATGTAAAGATAAGCTTCATATTTTAACTTGTAAAATATTTTAAATGACAATAGAATAAGAGACTCATGCTGGGCAAATAGAACATTAACCAAGCATCATTATTGAATCTGGCTTGAAAATTTTCCTAAAATAAACTAAAAAGATATGCTAACTAATATTTACAGATGATATGTCTGATGAGACTGTTATGCAAACTAGACAAAAACTCTTAAAACTCAAATAAGAAAACAGTTGATTAAAAATGGGCCAAAGACCTTAATAGACTCCTCATCAAAAAAGACATACAAATAAATAAGCACATCATATATCATAAGGAAAAAGATATGTTGAGTGAGGAAACTAGTCAATTAACAATAAAAATTACTGAATGTGCTGTGTTGATCTTGGGACTGTTTGAAGGGAAGCTCTGAACAAACATCAACCTGCTTCTTACTTCTTTCTGGGTTTTGCTCCCCTAAATTGCCTATTACTTTTCAATTTCAATTGGTCTTATAATCTAATTAGCAACAGATAAGAATGCACTATTTCGTTCTACTCCTATTGGAGAAATATAATAATGAAATTGGTACTTAAGGCATAAAATTATATATTCAACTTAGAAAACTATAAACATCTTGAAGGAAAGAAAGAACAGGCTCTTATGATGTCAAATGTAAAAATAAACTAGACAAACAGAAAAGCAAGGTAGTACCAGGTAGTACCAGATTTGCTTATTTGAAAACTGTAACACAACAAATTCCTTTAGGAAATCCAAGAAGAGCACATACAAGTGCATGTGCATGCACACACACACCCACACACACCCAAAAAAATTAGAAATGGAACGAGTCACCTTAAGTATACAAATTATTTGTATAGTATATTAATAAGTGTAAGAACTTCAGTGAAATAGTTCTTAAAAAGTATGGATGAAAAGTAGATATCCTGAAAATATTGCTAACTATGGAAATAATTGTGGATGCCAGAGTAGCTTCCCCAAAGGAACCTAGACAGGAGGTTCACTACTAAATACAGTCAGACGTCCCACCAGACACTTAAAACAGTTGATAATTCCTGCTATGTCAGACCTTCCAGTGCATGGAAATATGAGAGACTGCCTAGTTTCTCTTCCCTCATTCCAAGCCTGACAAAGATAGTGAACAAAATTTAAAAACTGAAGACTAATAAGAACAAAGAAAACTAAACTTTTTTGAATTAATAACAACATTTAAAAAGATGAATATATCATTATCAAATATTTGTCATATACCATAATCTAGTTTAGTTGTCACCAAAATATAAGAAATTTTCACATAGGAAAATGTATTAATATGCTCCTCAATTGATTAAATTAAAATTCAAAACAGTCTAAATATGACTAGAAATCTACTTTCCTAAAATAGTTAAGAGTATCTGTTCCAAAGAACAGACTAGCATTACAATAACTGCATGGAAAAAAAATTGAAAACATTAATTTACTTTATCTCCTTTTTGAATCTTATTCCTCTGGTAGCCACCCAAACCAGAAGGCAGATATTTGATTTCAATAGCTGGACATATGTTTCAAGGTTTTCCTTTTCTCTTCTTTTTGGTATAACAGGCCCCCATAGAGATTATTGCCAGAGTTCTTTCATAGAATGACAACTGGATTATGAAATTAATGCTTTTTGATGGGAAGTGGGAGGTGACAGTGGGAGGATGTGACAGAGGGAAAACAATAGTTTACTGTTTCCAATTTAAGGATGCGGAAGAAAGAAGGAAGAGGGAGAAGGGGAGACTTTTTAAAAGTGTACAAGATAAGAGGCATGTACTCCAATGTCTTCTCTTTGGAACTTGAAGGCTGGGTTAGGAGAAACGGATTGGGTAGCATGAGAGGACACTGCAGACTCTTCTTTAGGCTGTTGGGGAAAGACACTGCAGGTGGTGTCTTTGTCAACATAAGGGAGGGTACCTTGACGTAGTGTTATTGCAGAGATACTCTCTTCCAGGTTCCATTCCTAGGGAAGGACCTAGAAGACTGTAAAATTGAGACCCAGTGGTCTCACAGGGAGGAGTCTGGTGACTAGAAGAGCTGGAAGAAGCAAATGATGGAATCAGAGGGTCCAGAGGTCCAGAGGCTGAGGATTGTTGTGTCACCAGACTCTCGTCAAGCCACCAGAGACACCAGTCACAGCCCTCAGGTGCCAATGCCTGAATGATTGGCAATGACCCAGCAAATGACAAACAGCTAAGGAGAGATTGGTGAGGCTTTGAGAATACCATACACATCTGAGGACTTCTTTTCCACAGGCATGAGATGCAGGCAGCCGCCTGCAAGATCAATGATTGTGTAGCCCTGTAGGTTAACACCACAACTAATCAGCGCAGCCATGTATATCATAGGATTTATTGAAGCACATCCTTAGTTCACGATCTAAATATTCATCTGTTATCACTGGACTGGCTAAAGAGCTAAAATTCATAACAAAAACTAAAGATGAAAGAGATTGTTTATCATTGGAAGGACACCAGTTTCTCAGTTTTGACAACACGAAATAAATTTGAAAGGAAACAACTGAACTGCCCATACCCCATAGGCAATTTAAGAGCTTCTGCCTAAAAACATAAAAGCAACAGTGGAGTTTTAAACAAAAGTCTTAAGAATGCCATACATAGAGGATCAGTCCTGGACAAAATAAATAAAATGTATCTTTAACATATGCAACATTCCTAGCATTGCTTCTAGCAGTAAGATATTAGATATTCTCATTAAAATAAAGCATGTGGATGCTTGATTTACTTGTTATTTAACATTGTTTTAAAAACTTCTGGTAATTCAATAAGCCATAAAAAATAAGATGTAAATATTATAAATGAAAAGATAACATTATTGTTATTTGTAAATGATAACATACCTCAACACCCAAGAGGAGTGCTTCCCAAGTTTATCTACAAATTTGAATCACCTGGGGACAGTCGAGCCTTCACGATAGCTAAGCCTCCCCACAGAGACTGAAAGTCAATTGGTCTGGAGTGGAACCTGGGTTTTGGCATTTTTAAAGATGCCCAGGTGATTCTTAAGTGCAGACAAGTTTGGTACTGGCTGCTATAATTAATAAACGAATCCAGCACACAAGCTGCATTGAAGAAAAATATACAAAAGGAAATGGCTGTTCTCTCCTAGAAATAATGTTAGGAAACAGTATGGACAAATAAGCGTTCCCATTTATAATCACAACAAATGTAAGCTATCCAAGAACGGTCTTAGCAAGAAGAATGTGCTGCTTGTGCCAAGTAAATTACAATATTCTTTTGGGGAACATAAGCCTTGAATAAATGGACAGACATAGTGCATTCCCAGATTAATTTATAGATATAATGAAGTGCCTAGGACTGGAGAGAGAGGAGTAATTAAATGGAATCGTAAGAAAGTAATTGTAGATTTGGGTAAATAGGTTTTAAAAAGCTAAACAAATTTTAAAACAAGAATGGAGAGTATTTACCTTATTGGATATTAAATGTATAAATGATATGATTCTGCTTCAAGAATAAGAATATTATAACAGAATAAATAGTTCAAAAAGAAATCCTAGAATATTTGGGAATTTATATATGCTAAAGATAATATAACCAATTAGTAGAGAAAGGAAATATGACTCAATAAGTGAAGCCTTAATAATTGGTGAACTACTTGAAAATTTTTAAAATGTTGAAGGCTTTCACTTGAACCTTCCAAAAACCCTAATAACTAAGGAATTCATATAATGAACATGTAGGATTTAAAAAATAATCATACTCACTGTACTGGAGGGTTTTGTGAGACAGTCAGACAAATTCTCATGGAATTGCAGGTCGCGCCTTATCTTTCTGGAGAGCATATTGGAAAATACGCCCAAATTATAAAATGTTTCTTCTCTTCTCTGACACATAATCCTGCTTCTAAGATTGTATATATTCTTTACAAATAGGAAGAAAAGAATTTACAGCTGAGAATAATTTGAAAAGAATTATTATAACAGTGAAATATTGGGACCAGCCAGATGCCCCTGTTAGAGAAACCATCACAATACATCCATATGATGGAACAGTGTGTAACACAGGCACTCCCTTTGAAGTCATGTAAAAGTACTTTCTCACACATTAACTTTAAAAAATAAAGAAGAGATAGAAACATACTAAAATAAATTGTGATGGATAACAGATTATTTTCACATTTTTAAAATACAAATATTTACCTTTATAATCAAGAGCATTAACTTTATAATCAGTAATAAAAAAAGGAAAGAGAATGAGACTAATGGCTAATATTGTGAAAAACTCATATTTAAAAAAGTGTTAGAATCAATAGGTACATGGAAAAGGAAAAATAACTTACATAAAAGGATGTTAAAACCGTATATATTAAAAATTGTTCATATTCATCTTTGTTAGTAATATAAGAAAGGCAAATTATACCAAGTCAAGGCATCAGTTAATGACTGTAGTTAAATTAAAAACAAAATAATTTCCAATGGTGAACAGGTTTAAGTGAAATTACACTCCTAGAGGCCCGGGCAGTGTAAATTAATTCAAAAGTTCTACAAAAGCAATTTATTTCCATATATCGAGAGCTGTAATAATGTTCATATACTTTGAAAACTTTAATTCCATTTGCGATATACTCCTAAAGAAATTATTCCAAAGGGAAAAGAAAAAGATATCCACCAAGATTTTACTTACAGCATTAAATTGGAATTTATAGTAAAGAACTAAATGCATCATGGTTCATCAACCCAGGAGACTCTTGTGATGCTATGCAAATGAGGAAAATGTATGATAACTATGCTGAATGGGGAATACATGCAGAAGGCAAAACTGTATTGGAACTAATTATGACAATTAAAAAAGTAAGATACTAGGAAGGAGAACAAGAATGTGTTAAAGTGGTGAAACTGTAATGTCTCCTAGAAACTATTCTTTTCTTTAATTGTGAATATGGGTAGCCAGTCACAACAGTAGGCACCATTCATCTGCAACCAGTTGAAATCATAGGTTAACACTACATTCCAATTGCTACAAAATACTGCACAATATAATTAATATTTATTAATACTTGGAGATTACAGTAGCTAGTAGGTTTGCTGTTAGATCCTGTTCTTTTTAAAAATATATTAAGAAGAGCATACAGTACTATATCACAAATTTGATTTTTTAATTAAAAAACTCAATAACTGAATTTTAATATTATTTCTTTTGGTGTGTTATATAGTTTATTTAATATTTTTAGGGATGTTATTCTGAGATGGAGTCCATGGGCTTGACCACATTGCCAAGGTGTTCATGGTATAAAAAACAGTTAAGAATCCTTGGAAATAAAAACATCAGACTGCTCAGTTTTTATAATAAGCTGCTCTTATGGAAATCATACAATATTTCTATGGTGAATTGATATATAGTTGGGGAAAACTACTGAGTCATTTTTTGTTAGACAATGCTCAATAACCGTATGCAGTGAACTTCTTGGTAATATTCTGTCCTCCTATATACAGTTAGTCTTATTTTGAGAACTCCTTTTCTTTGTACAGTGTGAATTCCTTTACTTCTTTATAAGGCTTATATTTTCAGATCTGTGCAATGCTTGTATATCTTAAAGGTCCAGAAAATATAATTTTCCTACTTCCATTTCATGGACCAGATCAGTATCTTAGATTTTATTTTATTTTTAAAGGAAAGGTGCAGGCAGGAATGAAGGCAAATAGGCAGGCAGGCAGGAAGAGAAAAGAGGAAGAAACATTTTATTTTCATTTAATTGTCCACACTGGTTGTTTTCCCCCTGGACTGGGGTCGGTCACCCAGGGGTATGTGGCCTATGTTCCTTTGTAGCTAATTGATCCAACCGCTACTCAACAGGGTTGCCTTAGATTTTAGACTGTTCATTTTTTTTTCTAGTCTGGCTGCTCTATATCACCTTCCAATAGAAAACAGGGTACCTCAGGAATATTACCTATATTTCAGAAATGATTGTACAAGATGATGAACAAATATACTAGAACCAGACTTTTAGAACTCTAAGGCATATGGAAGGAGTGTGGAGACAGAGTTGGTAATACTAATGGAAATAATAAAGAATAGCATGTTGAAGAATGATTTATGTATCTTCTTATTTCATTAGTTGACATCTGTCTCCTGATTCTCTTTAAAGCACATGCAGCTACTAATGGCAAACTCAAAGTTTGAACCCATGTTGTTCTCAAACTATGTCCTTAACTATTATGCTAATTTGCCTCCCTTTGGGAATCTTTCCAAATCTCTGAAATATATAAGGCAATGTAGAAATGAAAGATACCTTCTGTGATGCAAAGGTTTAAAAGGTTACTAAAAATAAGAATTGAAAATCTAAACTTGAAGAATTAAAATATGATTATTACCCATTTCAAAATAATTGACAAATATACCTTAGGGACAGAAATGAGATTACAATTTGAAATTTTTTATTGAAATAACATTGGTTGAAGACTATAGAGATTACAATCATACAACATTAGAGTCAACATCTGTATATATTATGTTGTGATCACCATCAAAAGTCTAGTTTCTATCTCTCACCATATAATTGATGCCCTTTACCTGATATATGCATCACTCTTCCCCATTTCCCTCTGATAATCACCAGTGTTCAATTCAGATATTTGTTTTGTGTTTTTCTTTACTTTCCATATATAAGTACAATCATCCAGCATTTGTCCTTCTTTGTATAAATTATTTCAATTAGAATAATGCCTATCTAAATCTATGTTGGTGCAAATGGCAACATTTCATCATTTTAAATAGCTAAGCAGTATTCCATTGTGTATATATGTATCTTCTTTACCTAGTCATCTGTCAGTGGGCACTTGGGTTGTTTTCATATCTTGACAATTGAAAATAATGCTGCAGTGAACATAAGGGTGCATGCATCATTTTGAATGTGTTTTCCTGATCTTCAGGAACACGTCTTCCCAGAAGTGGAATCTGGATCATATGAAATTTCTAGTCTCAATTCTTTGAGAAATCTCCATATTGCTTTCCAAAATAGCTGCACCATTTTACACTCTAACAGGACATAAGAGTTACTTTTTCTCTACATCTTCTCTGGCACTTGTTTACATTCTCTTGGATGGCAGTTATTCTCAAAGATGTGAGGTGATATCCAAGGCTGTTTTGATTTGCTTTTCCCTAATGACAAGGGAAGTAGAACATCTTTTAATATGCCTGTTGGCCATTTGTATGCCATCTTAAGAGAAGGGTCTATTAAGATAGATGCCTTTTTTAAAATTTATGCTTTTTTTTGTTGTTGAATTTCATGAGTTCTCTATATATTTTGGATATTAGCCCCTTGTCAGAAGTATGATATGCAAATATCTTCCCCAATTCAGTAGGATGTCTTTTTTTGTTTTGACAAGTTTCTTTAGCTGTGCAGAAGCTTTTTAGTTTGACTAAGTCCATTTGTTTATTTTGGATTTTATCTCCTTTGCTCTTGGAGTTGAGTTCTCAAAGACATCTCTTCAGAAAATATCCTGTAGTTTATTGCTTACGTTTTCTTCAGTGGTTTCTGGTCTTACATCCAACTCTAATCCATTTTGAATTAACTTTTGTGTATGGTGTTAGGTAATGATCTAATTTCAAACTTTTGCATGTAGCTTTCCAGTTTCCCCAACACAATTTATTGACGCGTCTATAGTTGTCCCATTGTATATTTTGACTCCTTTGTTGAAAATTAAATGTTTATATATGTGTGGGTTTACTTCTGGTTTCTCGATTCTGTTCCATGATCTATATTTCTGTTTTTATTCCAATACTATTTTGACTTATTGTCGCTTTGTAGTAGAGTTTGAAGTCAGGGAGCATGACATTACCACTTTTTTCTCTCCCAGAATTGTTCTTGCTTTCCTGGGTCACCTGTGGTCCTCATAAATCTCATGATTTTTTTTGTTCTGTCTTTGAAGAATGCCTTTGATGTGTTGATGGGGATAGCATTAAATCTGTATATTGCTTTATGCAAGACGGCCCTATAAAATCTGCTAATTCTTCTAATCCATGATTGTAGAATATCTTTTCACTTCTTTATGTCATCTTCTATTTCTTTTAACAATCAATGTCTTATAGTTTTCAGAGTATAGGTCTTTCACTTATTTGATTATTTTCAAAGTATTTCATTCTTTTTGATGCATTTATAAATGGATTGTTTTTACTGAGTTCTCCTTATACAATTTTGCTACTTGCATAAGAAATGCAATAGATTTGCATATATTAACTTTGTAGCCTGCCAATTTACTGTATTTATTATATCTAGTAGCTCATTATTTGAACCTTTGAGGTACTCTCTGTATCATCATGTTATCTGCAAATAGTCTCACTTCTTCCCTTCCTATTTGGATAACGTTCGTATCTTTTTCTTTTCTGATTGCACTGGCCAGGACTTCAAACACTGTATTACTGGTGAGTGAGAGTGGACATCTTTACCTTATTCCTGATCACAGAGAAAGTGTTTGCAGTTTTTCTTCATTGAATATGATGTTGACTATTGGTTTGTCATATATACCCTTTATTATGCTGAAGTACATTCTGTTGATACCCATTTTGGAGGATTTTTGACATAGAAGAGTATTGCATCTTGACAAATAATTTTTCTGCACCTATTGATACAATCATGTGATTTCTGTCTTTTTTTGTTAATATAGTATGTCACATTTATTGATTTGTGTATGTTGAATCATCCTTGAATCCCTGGAACAAATCTCACTTGATAGTGGTATATTATTGTGTAAGATGTTGAATTCTATTTGTCAGATTTGGTTGAAAATTTTTGTACCAATATTTATTAAAGACATGGGTCTGTAATTTTCTTTTTTGGTGCTGTCTTTATTTGGTTTTGGAATCAAAGTAATGTTGGTATCACAGAAAGTGCTTGGAAGTTTTCCATCTTCTTCAATTATTTGGAAAAGTTTAAGAAGGATTGGTATTAATTCTTCTTTGAATATTTGATAGAATTCACCAATGAAACCATCTGATCTAGAGCTTTTGCTTTGGAGGAAATTTTTAATTACTATTTCAATTCCCTTACTTGTGATTGATCTGTTAATGATTTCTATTTCTTCTTGGTTTAGTCTTAAAATGTTATGTTTCCAGGAATATATCTATCTCTTTTAGGTTATCCAATTTGTTGTCATTCAGTTACATTTAGTATTCTCTTACAATCATCTGTGTTTCTGCTGTATCTATTTTTCCTCCTCCATTTCTGATTTTTTTTATTTGTGTTTTCTCTCTCCTCTTTGTTGTGAGTCTGGCTAGAGGCCTGCATGTTTTGTTTATTCTTTAAAAAAATCAACTCTTGGTTTCATTAATTTTTGAGTAGTCTTTTTGATGTCTATTTCATTGATTTATGCTCTGTGTTTTATTTCCTCCCTTTTACTAGAATTTTGTTTCTTTTTCTTATTTTTCTAGTTCCTTTAAGTGAAGGTTGAGACTTCTTACTTATTTTTCTTCTTGTTTCTTGAGGTAGAATTGTATCACTATAAATTCCCCTCTTATTTTTGCTTTTGCTGCATCCCACAGATTCTGATATATCAGGTATTCATTTCATTCAACTCCAGGTATTTTATAAATTTTGTCTTTGATTTCCTTCTTTACCCAATAGTTGTTCAATACTATGCTGCTATTCTCCACTCTTTCGTAACTTTTATCTACTTCCTCTTTTGGTCGATCTCTAGTTTGATGCTGTTGTGATCTGAAAAGATGCTAGATATGATTTCAGTCTTTGAAAATTTATTGAGTCTTGATTTGTGTCCAAACATATGGTCCATACTTGAGAACAGTTCCATGAGCACTTGAAAAGAATGTGTAGTCTATTATTTTAGCATATATTATTTACATGTCTATTAAGTCCATCTCATCTAATTTTTTGTTTAAACATCTTATTCCTTCATTGAATTTCTGTCTGGCTGATCTGTTTTGATGGAGAGTGAAGTGTTAAAGACCTCTACTGTTGCATTACTGTTAATTCTCTATTTATATCTGTTAATATTTACTTTATATACTTGGGTGCTTCCAAATTGGGTACATATATATTAATAAGTGTTATAGCTCTCTGTTGTATTGATTTTTATCATTATGTAATGTTTATATTTGTCTTTTATTAACTTTTTGTTGAAAACCTACTTTATCCGAGGTAAGTATAGCAGTTTCTGCTTTTTAGATTCACCATTTGCTTGGAGTACCTATCTTTATCCCTTTACATTATGCCTCTGTTTGTCTGTAGAATTTAAGTGAATTTCTTGTAAGCAGCATATAGTTGAGTTTTGTTTCTTAATCCATTTAATCACTCTGTGCCTTTTAATTAGGGAGTTCAGTTCATTTCCATTTAGAGTGATAATTATATTTGAGGAATTGCTTCTGCCACTTTGATTTTTGTTTTCTAGTTTTGCCTTTTTATTACCTTTTTTAGTTTTTTTGTAAGGTTTCTTCTCTATGATTTAGCTATGAGAGCCTCTTTTAACATTTCTTCTAGAGGATGTCTTTTGGCAGCAAAATCTTTTGTTTATTGGGAAAAACCTTTATTTCTCCCTTAAGTCTGAGAGTTTTGCAGGATATAGTATTCATGACTGGCAGTTTTTATATTTTAGTATTTGAAAACATCATTCCATTCTCTCCTACCCTGTAGTGTTTCTGTTGAGAAGTCTGACATCAATTTGATGTGGGTTCCTTTGTATGTTACTTATTTTTTTTCCCCCAATTACCTTTAGAATTTCTTCTTTGTCTTGAACTTTTAATAGTTTCACAATTATATTACTTGATGCAGATATTTTTTCATTTAGATAACTGGGTGCTCTGTTGATTTCAGTTACTTGTGTGTCCATTTTCTTATCTATGTTTGGGAAGTTTTCAGCAATTATTTCTTTGACTATATTCTCTGTTCCTTTCTTTTCTCTTCACTTTATGGGATACCCACTATTCTTATGTTGCCTTTCTTAAAGGAGTGCCTCTTCATTTACATTTTTATATTTAATTTTCCTCTCTTCTTCTACCTGGTTCCTTTCAACATTACTATGTAGATCACTGATCCTTTTCTCTATTTGCTTGATTCTGTTTCCATAGCTTTTTTTGGTACCGTTGATCTTATTTACTGCAGTCTTTACTTCCTGGATCTCTGTTAGATTCTTTTGTAAAACTTCAGTTTCTGCTTTCTGCTCCTTAGTTGTATTTTGAGCTCACTGACTTATTTTCCTGAATTTTCCTTTATCTCTTAATTTCTTTATATTGCAACTTTGAATTCTTTATCTGTTAAAGAGAATGAATCTTCCGTATCTTTGAAATTCGTTTCTGATAATCTGTTATTTTCTTGTGTTTTCATAATACCTTGAGGTTTCAAGTCTGTTATGCTCTTTTTTCCCCCCATGGTATGGGTCCTTATTGATGAACTGCTGGATTTTTTGGCTTTTTGCCAGGTGGCACTCTAATTTTGTTTACAATTTTGGCCCTTTCAGGTTTCCATAGGGTGTTTTTTGCTGTGTCTAGGATGGCTTCTGGGTGGGGGTGGGCTGCGCAGGGTCGGGGAGTGGGGCAGTCGTTGCTGACTGATCGGGGTGGGGACTTATTCCTGTTGCCAGCACTCGGGCCAGCCCTCCTAGCCACACCGGATAACTAGAATTGGTCAACAGTCCACAGACTGCTTCCACTGAAGCCCAGGTCTCAATTTGTGGGGCAAGAGAAGTTTTGTCCCACTCCTCTATGCTCCTTGCTGTGCTGATCCAAACGCTCTCTTTTCAGCTTCTTTCAAGATAAGTGTACATAGAACCAGAATTCTTGTTCCTCCCTCCCTCAACTCAACCCAAGCTTGCTATCCTGCCAGCCTGCCAACTGTGCCTACAGTCACTAAGTCACTGTTACTGCCACCACAAAAAATTCATCCACATCTGCCTTCCAATTTCCAAAGATCGCAGTTCCTTCATGTGTTCTCCCAATGTCCTCTGTGAGCTGCTGGGGCCCCAGGTCTCTCTCCACTTCTGTCATCTCTAGACACTCCCATGCTTTCCCCAGATGTCACTTAGGCATCAACCTCAGGATAATGTAGTTTTAAATTTTTGTTGTCTTCCCTCCAGAAACCTATAGTGATATTCAAATATGAGAACTTGTATATGGTGAGTCAGTTAATACACGCAATTTAAGAGTTGCGTTCCTGAAGATTTTAACTGTTTTTCTGAGTTCTGGATTAAGCTGTAGAGATGTGGGACAGTGTCCATGTGTATCTCTTTCCTGAGGACCTTTCTTTGTATTTGGTTGATTCTCAACACGTGTGCTATAAATGAATAATAGTTGTGTCTTAGTATTCCATGCCTCAGGGTCCCTATAGCTCTATACACCACACCGGGCATCAAGTGAGACTATCTTTCTCCTTGGTGTACGTCTGTTCTTCCATTCTGTCCTTCTCAACCTGTGCCATGGCGGGCAACATCTCATTTGTCTGAGTGTGCCCAGTCCCTAGCACGGTGTTGACCCAGAGAATTAGGAGTGAGGTACATTCTGGAGCTCTTTGTGGTATGCACAGAACAGAATAAGTCTATGAAAAAAGCTGCTTTTGGCCTGTTCATATCAGGGTCCAGAGTAAAGATTATTGGTGCAGGGAAGTAGGGGCAGATCTAGAGTCACTCAGGGTACTGGACATTTGAAAAAAAATACTCAAAGTGAGCTTTTAAAAAACGACTGGCCTTAGTAAATTTAAAAACGATAAAATGAGAAGTTATAACATCATACTGTGCCTTTTATTATGTACAACTGAGTCATTAGTATCTTAAACATCATATATAGAGCAACTCTGACTAAAGTGTCATTCTGGTGCTATCTGATTTCCTCCTATTCAAGAACTGACTGGAAGTTTGTGTCTTCTCTGTCTCCATTCTTCTCTTTATTCCTTGTTGGGTTTTCATCATTTGGTAATCTGCACTCTGTATGGGTTACACATGAATTGTCCCTAGCATGATTTTGTTAATTATGAAGAAGTTATGACCATAGCCTTTCTTCCCAGAGACTTTTCTTTGTCACATGTATGTCTTTCTATAACTCTGTCAAAAATTTTCACATGTCAGGGTCTTTGCTCAAAGTACAGATTTGGTGGCCTGCTTCCAGAAAATCTGATTTAGTATGTTTTTGTAGGTGGCCTATGAATTACACTTTGGGAAACTCTGTTTTAGCTATGGATATTCCTAATTTACAACTGCAATGATCTGTGCAATGACAAAATATGAAATTTCCTTTCCTTCACAGACCCTTTGCAGAAACTTCTGTTTTTACCTGCAACAAAGTATTTTTCATGTCAATTAGCTTCTACTATAAGTAGCAGAAGAGTGGTAGAGGTATTAATCTACCTGGGTTGCTATAACAAAGTTCCATAGACTGGGTGGCTTAAACAAAAGAAAGCTATTGTGAACAATAGTTCTGGAGGCTAGAAAGGCCACAATCAAGGTGGCAGCTGATCTGGTTTTTGGTGAGGGCTCTCTTCCTGGATGACAGTCACTTTCATGTTATGTTTTCACTTGGTGGAATGAAAATAATTGTCTGGTGTCTCTTCTAATGAGGACACTAATCTTATTGAATCAGGGCTCTACCCCTCTGACTTCATATAACTTAATTACTTCCTTAATGTAAATACTGCCACAAAAGAGGGTTGGTGCCTCAAAATATGAATTTGGGGGAGGAAGGGAGACAAAATTCAATTTTTAACAGTAGATAAGCTCTAATTTTAGTGGAAATAACACTTTGACATCTTAGAGTTACCCGACAAAGTTTTCACTAGTCCTGGAAAACAACCAAAGTTAGATATTATTGAAATACCCTGGGAGTAGTAAGAGGGGCACCATTAGTTGTGGGATTTATACTAAACTGAGGAAGAATTCTTGTCCACCTTGCCTCTATGCATATATTCTGTGGACAGCAATAGGAATTTTGCCCATATCATTCCCCTCTCAAAAACTTAGCGAAGATCTATTAAGAACAAAATATGCAAAGGACTGTAGGAAAGCAAAATAGAACCTGGTCATCCCTGACCTCAGGAAAGCTTAACAATGGAAGTCAACTATGTGACCATCAAAAAGGGAGAAATCCAGCTATTTGCAGCAACATGGATGGACTTGGAGACAAACTTTGTGTGATATCACCCATATGATAAAAAAGAAACAAATGAAAGAAATTAAACAATACTAGACTTAAGAAAAAGAGCGAGAACTAATCCAAACAACAATTACCTCCTACTGGTGGGGGAAAAAAGGAAAATCAAAGGTATAGAAGAGATGGGGAGCATGAAATGGGGTAATGGGGATTACTTGTAAAGTGAAGGGGAAAAAAACGGAAATAGTGGTCAACCTGTTGTGCTATTACAGATGTAAATTTGCTATTATGTATACCTCAAACCAAATTAATGTTAAAATGCAATATTCCTTCATAAAATTAATTTTAAAAAAGCTTAATGGGCACATCTTATGTGGGAGGAGAATGTATACCTAATTAATCTGATAAGTAACCTCACAGGTGCCCAGTGTTATGAAAAGCAATAATGTCTGGAAAAATCAGGGAAGGTGCTAAAGATGAGGCATTCAAGAGGAGTTTTGAAGTATCAGGGTTGGATTCTGAAAGGCAAAGATGAAGAGTGATAAAGAAAAAAGATAAAAGGGGAGAGGATTCTAGAGAAGAAAAAAAAGTTTGTGCAAAGGTCAAAGTGGCTACATAATTTGTAGGCTGCAGTGTAAATTAAAATCACAGGGCCTCTTGTTTGAAAAAAAAAAAGGTAGTGGGGGCAGGAATGTCATTGAAAGGACTAAAATATGAAACTTCCTTTCTTATGTAATTTTTCTAATGGTGTTTTTAATTCACTATTTAATGTCATTCTAAGTAAAAGAAATTTAAAATTTAGATTATTAGCTTGAATTTAATGGTTGATTTTTATATTGTTCAATTCTATTTTAAGATGCAAAATAAGAGCCTTTAACTTGTATGTGGAAGCATCAAAATTGAACAAGTTTTATTTCATAGTTTCACATGTGTGTTTTGTTCTTACAAATGGAACAATGAAAACTACAGAAAACATACTCATCTTTGTTATTTCACCTCTTGATAAGTGAACATTCCACCAAGTCTCTACTGCAATAAATGATGAGTAAGGAAAGACAGAAAGGGAAAGCAACGATGGGTAGTCTTGTGTTCCCTTCTCCATCTATGTCATCATTTCAGTTTAAGCAGTTGGCTAATCTAGGAAAGTAACATGAACAAGAAAGAATATTATAGGGTTCCTCCATCACATGTATTTCTTAGAATGACGCTGTCTTCTGTGTTTGAAACAAGTTCTGCTTCAAATAAGAAATATGGGTGATGGGGCTATCAACACACCTGCTTTCTCAGCCATAGAGGTACCGTGTTGACTTTGTACTGGTTTCAGATCTCCCTGAATCCCCATCCCCACAGACTAGTGGGATCTGTACTGGGGGCATCACAAACTCCATATGCAAATGGTTTGGATCGACAGTGCAGACGCTCATGTTAAGTTTTCTCCCCTTTCCTGTGATTGGGCTTCACTTACTAAACACAAACCCAACATAGAATAGTTAAAATTTAGACAGAAACAGTAAAACATTCAACCAAGCTCAAGGTCCTTCTTATCACAAGTCCTTGTGTGAAGACATGGGTCACACACTGGGAAGCATGCACCGGCAAAGATGCAGAAGTGGAAAAGCACATTTCTGGTTTAGGGAAAGTTAAGGGATCTTGATTGTCTTGAATAGAAGCATAAGAGAGAAAAATCTAAAAAATAATTTGACTAGGTCCTAGAGAGTCTTCAATGCCAGAGTCATGAGTGTGGACTTTACTTTGTATACAGTGGTGAGGGTAGATGTTTTGAGTAGACCACTGACATTACCTGGAGTGGGCTTTAAGAGAGAGAGGACACTGGAAGCAGCTTATAAGGGGATCTAAGAAGGTACCATTGACAAATGGGAAGGGATTGATCATGAAGTCATGATGGCATCACAAATGAGGACCAGAATTAGGCTTTCAGCTAAAGAGAATAATGAGAGGTGCTCCGGACACAAAGACACACTTTGAAATTCAATTTAGAACAGTTCTTTCTGCACTTTTTGTCTGGTTTTGTTTTCAAACTTACAAGTTTATTTTAAAAATAAGACTTTCTTTTTCCCTCTGGAATTTTGAAGTTTCACGTGTCTGCAAAAAAATTACTTGGGTTTTAGAAATTTACTTTGGAAGCTTAAAGCTGTCAATCAGCATATAAGCTATGCCCAAAGTCCTTGCAGCTCTCGGCACTGCTCTCCTCAAAATCAGTGTTAATAATGTCCCAAAGCCTGGTGATACATTAGAAAACCACACTTTATGCAAGTAAGGTTTAAATATTTCCTACTCCAAATAAATTCCTTTTGTCTACTTCAGACCATACGGAAATGATGTAGTGAGGGCAAAACAAAAATCTAACTGAAAACATCCATTCTGGAATTAGAGGATTAAGTTCTACCTTCAACTTTCTTATCAAACCTTTGGAGGTGAGCCTGTGAAAAGGATCCATGGCAGCCCACAGGGCAAATTTATGTTCGGGGAGCTGTGTGTCAGCTCTCAGATGAAATTAAGCCTGACCCTGGTCTAACTCCCAGTCCCAGATAGGGTAAAGCTACATCTGTATTTATTTATGCATCAAAAAAGTCCCATCCAAAGAAGGGAGCAGACAGGGTTTTCTAACCGACACCTTGTTGGGAATATTCCTCGACAGTGGATGGATATAAGCAAAGACGGTGCACAGCCATTAAACGCTTTGTTTGGTTTTGCCCTATAAACACCAAATGTTTGCAGAGGCTCAAGTGCCAGACACTCTTCAAAATCAAAAGGATTTATTATTTTGACAGAAGCACAAATTTACCTTGGCTTTGAGAAGTTTGAAAATATTTCATCCACGACTTCAAACAAGGGTAACAAGTCTGATGCGAGGTTATGCTTCTCATAACAAATTCTAACTCTAAAGATACCATAAATGTCTCAATGCCTTTGTTACTTTGAAGCCCCTGATTACGTTATATCATTTCCTTTCTTGTGTTTAAGGACCATCTTAGTAGTTTTGATTTCTCCAACCACAAGAGATTGGCTACAAGCTCCTGTGAGACCACCAGCCCTTTCTTTGGAGATGGACCTCTTTTTGCCATAAATTCCTTAGTGTTCCAGTAGACAGACACTCTAGGCACAGGGAGTATCTGGAGGGAGATGATGTAGCAAGTTCAGGGCAGTCACTGAAGCATCTTGAATAACCTTGAAATCCCGAGGGCTGGCAAATGTGATAGTGTATTTAATATGGTGAAAAAAAAAAGATTCTCGACAGGAACCAATTTTACCCCCATGGGACATCTGAAAATGCGTGGAGATATTTTTGATTGGGGATGGGGTGGGAGGAGAAGAAGGGGTTACAGGTATCTACTGGGTAGAGGCTGGGGCTGTGCAGTGCATGGGACAGCCTCCACGACAAGGCAATGGATCCAAAATCTTCATAGTGCACTATGGAGAAACACTGGTATATAATAAAGGGAAAGGATGTCATTGTTCCTGGTGACACCCTAACATGGTATCAAATACTCCATGGTGCCCTATTTGATGAAGCTGATGGCCCTGATGCTAAGAAGGAAAGTGGCACCTGGAGGGGTCATGGATCATTTAGGAATTCCTTTTTTCCCTTTGCGGGATGCTTCTTTAACTGACAGCATGTCCCAGTAGAGGACGTCTGTTATTTTTGCCTGTCCAACGTCCATTCTCTTTTTCATCTGAGAAGAGCACCTTGATTTTCCTTTGAGGAGCTACCCTGTCCTTAGTCATAGAATGAACACAGAGCCTAAGTTTGGCCTCTGAGTGTCTCCACCCCAGAAGGAATGACATAAGGTGGCAAAAGGTCGAGCCCATTCATTTCTGTGGAAAAGGTTCTTGGGAGGCCATACCTACCTTTCCAGAGCAACTCTGCTTTCTTCCTTTTCAAAATCTGCTAGCTCAATTTTATTTTATTTTCCTGTGACATCTATCATCCCAATATACTCCATGTTTGTTTGCGCTAGCAAGAGTGGGCTGTAAACAAATAAACGAAAACCCCAAATGCCTCAACTCACTATTCTGAGTGTCCGAGTACAGTTATGGATTTGAATGCTATCAGACTCGTGGGCTCTTTCAAGCGGTGTGTAGATTTTAGAGATTTATAGAGACTCACTGCAAACTCTTCACTGCAGTGCCCCTCTCCAACGCTGACCTGTTTCATACACTAGAAAGAACAGCAGTCACTCTCTGTCAGTCCTTGGCCACCTAGAAGCACGTGGCCCTGTCAGGCAGAGTCACCACATATGCTAACAGAGGAGATTATAAATTCAGCAAAACAAACTTTACAAAGCATGAGAGGAACTGAGAAGTATAGTCCAAAAAATACCTCAGCTCTGTGCCTGCTTGCTCCCTGGGTAGTTAACTCTGTTAACTAGACATGTGAATGACACTTGATGGTGGAGGATAATGCCATGAGTTGCATATTTAATTCTTAGAACTCTTTCATAGAGATTGTCCCCAAATTGAATGAAGTGACCACGACATCTCTATTACAAATTTTTACTCCATTGTATTTTGCCTTTTTTTTTTTTTAATTACAAAAGCTTGCTTCTTGGTATAAAAAACGTAAAAGAAAATCCTCTAAATTCTTCCTCTCTTTCTTATTCATTCCCTAGACTAACAATGATAGTGAGGAATGGTGTATAATACACTATCTATAATTCCAGACATCTTTTCCTGCCTATCCAAACAGTCAGAGATTATTGTTTTCCCTAGTGAATCATAAAATCAGGATCACATTATACAGATTTTTTAGCACTTTTTCCAATACATGTCTTGGACATCCTTCTATGGCAATTCCTATAAATCTGACTTCATTGCTTTTTTATTTGTATTTTATATAGTATATCCGCACACTTCAGACTCATTTTGGAATCCCTCATAAGGGCTGATAAAAAATAATGGTGATTCCAGGACCACCTCTGGCAAATCTGTGTTTTCATTCTTGATGAGGATCTCCTGGCACACTGCCCACGCTATCTGACTGTTGTTGTTATGAGAGCACAGAAATATGCTTCAAGCATTTCCTTCAACTATCAAAACTTCAGGGCAAGAAGAAGGGTCTGAAGTACTGCCCAGCAGAGAAAGGTAGAACGTCCTGGAAACACATTCCTAGACTAGAGGAGACCAAATGAAATAGAGTAGCCAATTTCTCCCACACATCTCTACCCCCAAATCTGCAATCAGCAATAATTTTAGAGAAATAAAGCAAATGGATCGCCACATTCCTACACGTCTATTACACTTGACTATTTTTTGCAGGAGCTACTCAGGACCAAATGTTTGGAAAGGAAGTTGGCTGGCCAGAATGTCTTTTTTTTTTTTTTAAACTTATTCTGCTGCAGCTGCAAAATAGAAAAAGAAGAAAAAAAGAAATTTAACCTCCCCCAACCCGAGACCCTTTTTGGGAAAATTCTTCCAACCTTTTTTTTTTTTGAAAAGTACTTGCAACATTACACATTTATGCTTACGCATGCTGAATCTTTTGATAATCCTCTGAGGTCTTTTAATTTTTTTAACATAAGAATTTAGAGATGTATTTTCTCACAAATGAGCAGGTCCTTTGAGGCAGGATTAACCGTTGAATTCCTTGGCTTCTCTGTACCTCTGACTGAGCCCTAAGGACAACCTGTTTTCTTAGGGGTTATTTCCTTGTGGGCTAACAGGCCACATTAATATTGATTATGACAAAGTGTTTTCCACAATCTGCTTTAATGTTTGTGTTTGGTATGTAAAACCTTGGCTTTCCTTTCAGTCTATAATTGCTGGCCTCTATTCTAGCAAATAGTAGCATGCATCGTATTATAAGGTATTCTGCTATCTTCTAAGTATGGCACTGCAAATCTTTGAGTCTTTCCAAATCTACCCTCTGTCCTCAGCCTCATCTACCGCATTCGGAGAACACAGGGTCTGCATGAAATCATGCTCAGTGTCACAATGTTGGGTCTCTTCTACTTGCAATGCTCTGCCTTTCTCCCTGGACAGCTGGCTAAGTTCTTGTCATCTTTCCAAGTCCAGATGTAGGGCCACCTCTTTCTGACATTCTTCTTAACTATGACTTCCTCTTTCCCTCACTAAGCAGAATTAAGTCTCCACAACTAGATGGTATTTTGTTCTGACTCTTACATCATATACAATGCAATTTTGATTATCAATACTGTTATTTATTACCACTATAATAAAAAATAGCTATTTTCAATACTTACTAGTTGCCAGAAATGGAGTTAAGGACTTACAGGAAATCGTTTATGTATTATTTGACTTTGTCTCCTTTTGTAGAGGAAGAAGTTAAAACATTCAGAGACATGAAGCCCGACTGCACATAGCACACCATGCCAGAGCCAAACTCCAGCTAGTCTAATGGAGAGTTGGTGATCCGCTGTCCTGGGCTATGGATCACACTTCTCTTGGTTGGGGTGAGAGTGCTGGGGGAAAGTTCTCTGTTTCCTCCACGTTTGTGCTCATTGTCCCAGAAACAGCAGCACATTTCTTTACAAGTAGGTTTTCATCCAGATGTTGAAAACTTAGTATTTTGGAGAGGGTGATGAGCAAATGGGATCAGGATGTTTGCTGGTGGGGTGGATAGAGACTTCTGACATTTCTGATAGCTTAGTGCCAGTTCCACAGAGGAATGCGTGTGGGTGCAGTGGGGTAGAGGGAAGACTGTCATATGGGGTGCTAGTCAGGTAGGGAGAGAGTGTGTGAGAATAAATACCTGGTGTGGGGATGGTACATCAAGACCAGTCTAACCTCTGCACATCTACCATGAGCAGGCTCTTGATTTTTGCCTTGCACTTCCTCCCACTTAATCTCCGATTTCCCATTTCGGATAGAAAACAGATGCTCAGAAAAGGTTGACTAACTTGTTCAAAGATACATGACTGCTAACTGCCCAAGATGTCTAACCAGGCATGAACCCAAAGCCTTAGCCCCTGGAATAAAGTATGCTCATTTTAGTCCCAAGTCTAATACCACTGTACTGGCCCTTCAAAAGCCATCACTCTAAGTGAATTTTGTTCCTTGTGGACAAGGAGCATGCTTGTATTAACTTCGTGTAGTACAGCAATATTTAACATTCTGTTTAGAAGTGAATGAGGAGAGAAGGCCTTGTTATGGCTTGAGGGCAAACTATTGAACTTCGACATGGTACACTGAACCAGAGTGTCAGAAAAAGGGGCTGGAAAATGTGGCCAGTTCTCTACCCAACACCAGGAGTGTGCAGAGCTATGCTCTACAAGGGGTGACCAGGGCGGGGAATAAACTGTAGAGAACGAATGTTCTTTGATATACATCCAAACCCACACCACCCTTTGATGGAACATGGTGAGATCGCCACCCCAGTTTAGAAGAAAGATGATGTCACCCCCCTCAGCCTCACCTCCTTCTGCTTTGAAGGTTAACCACTCCCCCCACCCTTACATTTGCAGAGCTCACATACCATGTGCCTAAATATTTGAAAGTTATAAATCAAACTAACAAACTTAAATAAAATGTTCTATCCTCCTACCTCAACTAGTCTAACTCTATAATGATATGGAAGGTCGGACAGGAATTTACATTTTTAAGGCTCTTTCAGTTAGGTCTCTGCTGGAACAAGGCAGTACAAGCAGAGGTGGCTCCCAGTCAGAGGTGCACTTGCCTTAGATTTCTATGTCACCACAAAAGGCCTATAATGTATGTGTGGGGCTATTCCAGTCCACACATTAAATTCTGTCTGGCTTAAGCAGCCCTGTGCTCACTCTGAGCATAGGATTTCATCATTTGAGGATGAACTTCTGGGGTGCTAGATGCCTGGAATGAGGCCTAGATTGGGGATTGTAGGCTTCTTGTCCTATGTGCAGGGGTGAGGCTGGAAGGGAGACAAAGTTAGACCCCCTAAAGTAATGGGATGGGGCAGAGTCTCTCTTATCTGGGTCTACTTGAAAGTAATGAACACTCATGATAAGGAAAATTGTATTTGTGAATAGAAGCTTGTCTTGCCATCATCCTAATCCCTGTACCCAGCAAAATGTCTAGTAGGTACTCAATACATTGTGATTGAATTAAAACAATCATAGAAGTCAAGATGGATGTTAAGTCACTGGTTGCCAGAATACCAAAATCACTATACTTGGAATGCTTTCAGAGGCCAAGTGGGATTTACGTAGCAATTGATTCTTATCCTTTGTGTTGGGGTGTGGCCCCTTCTCTCCACCCACATTTTGGGCAACTCAAAATACTAAAGATAAACCATTTTGTATTTAAAATGCCTGCATTGCAAACACCTGTGTTAGAAAATTGGAAAACAATTGTCTTCTTTAAAAATGTTATATTACCTTTAAGTAGAGAAACTTTAAATCTGAGCACTAAAGCACTGTATGTTCAACCCTTCCTGAGAAAGGAGATAAAGTAATCATACCTGGATTTTTCCAGGTCTTAACAACTATCATCACCCTATTGTTTGCTTTGGAGTCAAGTTTCTTTTAGTGCTAGGTCTTCTGTTTCATTTGGGATCTTTATCTTATGCCCTGATTTCTAGGATTAGAGTTGCCCAGTTCTGCACATGTACAGAGGAAGTGCACATGGAGCCCCTTGTTGGTTCTATTCCAGTTAAGACAGTATTTGCCCTCATGTCCTGTAGGGGTCTCATTTGGCCTTATTGAAATCAATATGACTCATTGTAGACTTGCCTAGACTTGTACTCCCCTGGATAACTAACTAAAATTTGATTTGGGCTTCAACAAAACACATGACTGAAACTATGGATAGATTTCATTTGGGAGTTTCCTATAGCAATGATTTAGTTGTTCATATTTTCAGGTCAAATATCTGTAGTCTTTTCTATTTTCTAGCCTTTCTTTGCCAGAGCTCATGCAAAATATTAAGGTCTTGTTGAATGATAACATGGTAATTTCAACCACAGTCTTTGAGAATTATGAAAGGATGGGCTAAATAAGGTTAAACGAATGATGATAGGAAATTCCTTTCCTTAATGTCAAATTTAAATTTCCAAGGAACTTGAACCCTGGAGTGCTCAACTCTTCTACTCCTTGTCTGAAAATATTGCTGGAAATGTTAAATAGGATGTTCTTAGCTTAAAGGATTTTCTTTCTTCTCTGGTCTCCTCGGTTGTCTTCATTGTCTTCATTGCCTTCCTCCTCTTCCTATTCAAGATGGTCTATGAAATTTCATTATATCCTCCAAGTGATTGCTACCTTTTGACCAAACAAAAAAGACCACTCTACCAACAGGGTTATCTTAACTCCAAAAGGGTGTCCAGGGTTGTGGTTTTTTGTGTCCAGAAACTTTAGAACAACATCCTGTGAGTTAGACACCTGCTGATATCAATGGAAACCATTAACTCTTCTCATAAATAATCAGGCAAGATGCAAGATTAAGAAACTTGCTTCATGTTTCTCCTACCTGACCCCCAGGTTTGTGGTAGCCTTGGTAATTCTCTCTTTTTTTTTTTTTTTGGTTCAGGGGAAATATTTTTATTGATATATATTAACCAATCCCAAATTTTTACCTCAAATTTTCATAATCATTCCTACCCAGGTTTCCGTGATTGTCTCTCATTTTGTTGCAGGCAGAACATTCATATGCGATATAGGCGTCAGGAAGATTTTACTTTGAGAAAGGACCTAGATATTTATGATGCTGTTCAAAGAACAAATATTGTATGTTATTCAAGTTTCTTGTTATCTATTAATAGAGGAACAGCTCTCCTAGAGCTGGATATTATTCCAAGCAGGGTGCCTGTCTTAAAGGTTTTCAGAGTTTGCAGAATGAGTCAGCTATGGTTCTATGAAGACCACGTGCAAAGGAATCGCTGGCAGAGATGCTAATCCATTTTCTCAGTCATAGTCTCAAGAAGAATAACGGAGGAGGGAAAAAAAGGAAAATTTATTTGAATCACATAAAAGCTTTGAATGGGATAGAAAGAAAAGAAAGATAAAAAATTAGCTGAGGTAAACTTATATAGAAAATTGGACTCAGAATTCAAGTTCAAGATTATAGGCTGAGTTTAAAGTTCTTTCTCTTCTAAAATTTCTTTAAACTCACAGGAGAAAAAGTACTGAAAGATGAACATGAGTGCCACTAGAAATTGAATTTCTAGGCAATAAGGAGGATGGAATGATGTTAACAGCAGTGGGGAAAATAGTACTGTAAAACAGTTATAGGAGAAATCTCCTGTAGAGGTAAGAGTGCTGTTTCTACACCTGACAAAATGCTAAATGGAGGGAACAATTACACAGGTCAGAAATAAGACTGCCATGGTCATGGAGACAGAGGGCTGCCAGTAACATACATCTCGTGCTCAGTCTTCACACTAATGCCCATCCCCTGTCCTCTTTTGTTCAGAGTGGTTAACTGGACCATTGGAGAAAACAGTTCTTTAAAAAGAGCATGTGAACTGAAATAAGCCAGAAAGAAAAAGAGAAGTATAGGATGGTTTCATGCATATGGGGAATATAAAGAAACAAAACAAACCAACAGACAAACCCTAACAAAATTCACAGGAAGCAGCAGTGTGGCTACCAGAGGTCAGAGGGAAGGAAGAAGGGAACAAGGTGGTAGTAAAGGGTACTAGAACTCTGAAGCTGGTTGTGTGTGAAATACACACGACTGAGATGTGGTTTCAATATCCTAAAATGCACATAACAATGTAAACAAAACAAATAATAAAAGTATTATGACAAAAAAAATCTAAAAAAAAAATTAGGTTTCACTTACAGAGAGAAACACACACACACACACACACACACACACACACACACACACACACACACACCACTGTTCATGTGTCCAGTGAATAGAGAAGGCATGATTCCTAGTGTGGTCACTGAATAGGGAGTAAGGCTAAACAGAAAAGCCCAACCCAGGTTGACTCAAGAAGTATGTAGGTATAATCTGAGAGCGTGTGTGTACAGGACACACACAGAATGGGTATCCATTAGAGGAAGAGAAACTTAGGTGATATTTGTAAGGGGTTTTTAGAAAACCCTTTTTTTTAGTCTGTAATGTAATTTCCTTTCTCCATTTCCCCACAAAACTTCAGAAAATGCTCAATATTTTTGAACTGAAATTTATGTGTTTAACTAGGAGTGAGGTGATATTAACCTCAAGTAGCAATAGGACAAGAGCACGATGGGTCAAGGAAAACAGAATTTAAAAAGAAGAGATCTATAACCGATATCTTCAGAATACTTGAGAATATATTGTATCTATAAAGCAGAGCAGGACCAAAAAATTACTCTCAACTTTAGAAGTGCTACCCAGAGTAAATTCAGTAAAAAGTCTAACTGAAGAAATCATTAGCAATCTGAAAATAAAATCAAGGGAGTCTTCTAGAACAGAAAATAAAAATTCTGAGATGCCCATATCAAAATTTTTTTCTAAGGATTATAGAGAGAACTCTAAACTTTCATGACTATAGAGAAAATAAGAAAAAGAGAGAAGAAAACAACTTTAAAAAAAGAAAGAGAAATAAAGCGCAAGATTTAAAAAAATTAAGACTCAAAGACAAGAGTACAAAACCCACAGCATTTTGTATATATTGACCACAGTGCAGTAAAACTAGAAAGTCACAGAAGAGTAGAGAGGAAATATATTTGTATTTTAAAACCTGGCATGCCCTGGAGGACTAGTGTTTTGAACAGCAACGTCTGGAGCAGCTTGGTTCATGTTCATCACAAGGACTTGGGTTCGCATCCCTGGTCCAGGAGGAGCAACCAAGAAGAACAACTAAATAAAAATAAAATAAGATGTGTCTTCCTTCTCTCTTTTCCTGACTGCCTGCTCATCTTCATTCCTGCCTGTACTTTCCTTTAAAAAACAAAACAAACAAACAAAAAAAAAAACGCTTAAGATGCCTATTGGGTTAAGTAAGATACAAAATGGAAATCAGACTGAAGAGAGCAGTAAATGCAAACAAAGCTGCATCTTTGAATAAACCAGAAACACATCCTTTTGGAAAGTATTGAAAAGCAGTGACAGAAACAAAGATGCACTGATAAGCACTGTCATTGTGAAGGAGATTTTTTTTAAAAGACATGGTAATTATTCAAAAAATTGAAACCTGGATAAGATAAATGATTTTTATAGGACGAAAAATTACCAAAGCTAGTTTAAGAAAGATATTGAAAAGTGTTAGATACATTCCTCTCAGTGTTCACAGACTTAAGAGTGATCCCTGCAAAACTTTTAAAGAAAATTTAATTGACAGATCATTTGACTGTTGCATGACATTAAAACACACACACACTGCTTTCAACTCATATTGTGCCATTATCATAATATCAAAATAAGTATCACACAGACTAGATCATATAAACATCATCCTATATGAATCATTTTCAATATTCTAAGTAAAATAAAGTATTAAAAGAATGTACTTCATAATTAACAGGGTTTTATCCCAGATATGTGAGGATGATCCAATGTTAGCCAGTCTCCATTTTACTAATAGTTTAAATAAATGACAGCTGATGCTTTTCAATAGATGCTGCAAAGATGCTTGGTAAAATTCAATAGTCAGAACATGCCCAGGTAGAGCAGTGAAGGAGCAAGCCACATGCCCCCGTTTGAAGCCTGGGTCCCCAGGAAACAACCAGTGTGAATGACTAAATAAAAATAAAATAAAGATGCTTCCTCCTCCTTTCTCTTCCTGCCTACTTACCTATTTGCCTTCATTCCTACTTGTAACTTTTCTTTAAAAAAAAAAAAGACCAGTGTCATTACATCAAACACAAGTAAATATTCTGGCCCAATTTAGAACATGTTGGCCTTCAGAGATATTAGGATAATAGAAGTCATAGATATCTAGATAGTTTTCATCAAATGGAAATTTCTAATTATATTTCAGAAGATACCATTTCTGGTATCCTAATGAAAATAACTAAAAAAATTTAATGATTTAAGATTTACACATGATTTAAGAGTACATTTCAAGATCATTTCACCTGTAATAATTATTTCAGGGCCCAGTTATTCTATGTTTAATTTAAAGATAGATAATTCTGTGTAATTGGTAATTCTGCATCTCTTTCTTATTTCTGGGAGGACCTGTCGGCAACAAAACATTAAAAAAAAAAAAAAAACCAAACAACTAACACTACTAAATTTGGAAAGACATCCTCAGTATTAATTCAGGATCTTTTAAATCTTCTATAATCCCTGTGATCTACTGATAAATTCATAATCATTGTGGCAAGAGCACAACCAGCCAGGACAGATGCCCACTCCATGAGAATGGGAATTCAGCAATCTACTGATGCAAACCAGCTAAGGGACAAACAGCAGAACATCAAGAGTAGATTGGCCCCAGGAGGGTTCATGCCATCTGTGGAGCACGGAATAGTTGGTTTGAACTACAGTCTCTGAAGAGTCACTTATTATCTCAGCTTAAATAAAAAGTTCCCCAATTAAAAACTCCACCCCCAGTTGCACTCTCTGGTTTGTTGCATTTAGCAGTTTCTATCATATTCAACAAATATCCTCACCACTTCTTCTTAATTTATTGTTCACATCAACACCATCATTATGTTCAGTCATTTGAGCTTAAAACTTATGAGTAAGTATCAATTGGTAACAGATTGGAGATAGCCAATATTAAAAGATAACTGACATGAGTTTTTCTCAGGAAATAAGAAAAGCAAGTAATGGAGTGCATGTATTAACCAAGTCTAACAGTAGGCAGTTGGCAAAGGACAGGCAGAACATGGGTCAGGTGAAGAAACAAGGCTCAGTAAGACCTAAGGAGAAGGTATATCAGACATCTAGTCCCAGAGTCTCAAAGCAGGAGTCAGATGCCTAGTGCTATGGTGGGCTTGGACACAGGGGCCTAAGAGGACAGCCTGACTACTTGAAAAACAAGTTTAAAGGTGAAAAGTCAATGCTGTAGGCTAGTACCTTTTGAGACTGGGGCAAAGAATGGATCCTCATACAACACAAAATTTGTTAAAGTCAGTGATCTCCAGAGCTGACTGAACTAACTCATCTAGAAAGGCTAAAGAAATGAAGGATCATGGGATCCATAATGCAGGGGAAGCCATCTTGACTCTTTGTAGCCCTTATCCTCCAGAGGCTGCAGATAGAGGGGAGAGTCCAGCACTTGGTGAGAAGGTCCGTTACTGGAAATAGGAGTTAGAACAGGCTCCAGTTGGTGGATATGGTAAGCAGGAGTCTTTGCTTGAAATGCTCACCTCTGCCATCAAGCTGTTTTTAAGGAATAAAATGTTGATCTGCCAGTTCCTGTGGACATCCTGATATTAGAAGTACAGGTCAGTGAGAAAAATTGGGGGTTAATCTACAGGTGTTCTCTTCTATCTAAAAGTAGAGTGTTCCTATTTTATAATCTTTTATAAGCTAAAATGGTGTAAAGGGAAGAAGCTACTATCATCCATTTGTATGGAAATTTTTTTGAGCTTGTCAGACCCCCAAGTAACCTACCAAATCATGCATAAACTCTAAAAAACACTAACATGGAGTGAAAGTGAGAATAAGATGATACATTCACAACCTGTTTAGAGTAGGTCCCCAGAAGGAGCTTGGAGGGGCAGCTTTGCTGCTGGAGATTCATGCTGTTGCTGCTTCTAGAATGGCTGCCGTGAAACAAACTGCTTTATGACTTCTGTCATGAAAGTGGAAATCCTCTTGTTTCTCATAGTTTGCAAAAAATATGTATATATAATATAGATCTTCTGTGAAAAGCAAAGTGGTGTGGCATGGGTTTTTGAAAATCGGGATACCTGCACTAAGGAAGTTAAAGGTCAGGTGTGAGCTCTAAGATACTAGCTGCATTATTTAAAGCTGGAAAGAACATAGGCTTTGCAGCTCCCTGAGGGCAGGTCCTTTGCTGCCTGGTCTCTGGTCTCCCTTCCAGTCCCACCACCCAGCAGACAACCTGACACATGGCAATACTCAATAAATATTTGTTGAATCAATGTGTGCATTTTTTCAATGTAAATCTTGGCTTTGCCACTTCCTAGTTGTGTCACTGTGTCAAGTCATTAAATCTCATGGAGGTTCATTTTTATTTTTGCCATAAAAATGGAACATGTATTGTGTACACAAAATGCATAGCAGGTGGGTAGAACATGGTGACTGCTATTGTTGACTATCTTACTCTATTTCCTTTCCAGACTAGAAGCTCCCTGAGGAGAGCTTGTTCTAAACATGTGTGTAGACTGTGAATACAGTACACCAGTGCTCACTTCATAAATGCTCAGCAAATATTTCTTCACAGAATAAGTAAGTACATGGTACTTACATGAAGGACATTAACATCAGAAACTCCATGGCCGGATACGATGGCCAGAAAAACAGAACTTAAAACACTCCCAGGCATGTGTTAAGTGCTATTTAAGTATTTCCTAATTTCAATCTGCTTTTTAAACTTTTGCTTATATCTAAGTTCACATATACCTTTTACTCAGTTTCCTCAAATATCAACATTCTACATAATCCTAATGCAATGATCAAAACAAGGACATTAATACTAATTGTGGGTAAATACCTATTAGTTAATGCTGATTACTTCATAATGTAAAACTATTAAATCATCTACAGACTTGATTTCACTAGTTTTCTCACTAATGTCCTCTTTCTGGCCTAATTTAGGACCTGACATTGCAGTTAGTTATGTTTCTTTGAACTCCTCCAATGTGTAACAGTTTCTGAGTCTTTCATGCTCCATTGAAGAATACTCACCAGTTATTTTTCACAATGTCCTTCAAACCAGATTAGTCTTTTGATTCCTCAGGATTTAGCCTGTGGTTACCTGTTTTGGCAAACATACCACAGAAATGATTTGGGGTTTTTTTTCAGTGCATTATATGAAGAGATGCAGAATGTTGATATATCTTATATGTCTTACCTGGTGATGTTATCTTTGATCACTTGATAAAGGGGATATCCAGGTTTTCCCAAAATAAAGCTGTAATATTCCCCTTTATAATGAATCAGTCTCCTTTGAGAAGATACTTTGAGACTGTGCAAATATCCTGATATGTCAAATGTACAGCCACTAATTTTAACAATCATTGATGATCCTGACCACTAATAACAATTACTTTAGTATTTTATCAATAGTGAAATATTTTCCCTCTTATTTATTCAATTACTTTTATCAGTTGGATGCATGATTATTTAGTTTATTTCATTATCATTGTTATGTGTTTTGTTGCTCAGATTGTCCCAGCTTTGACCATTGACAATTGCATCAATTTGGTGCTCGTGTTCTTTGAAATATAGCCATAATTTTTTGAAGTACTTCCATGTTTTGTGGCACCAAAAGATGATTTCAGTTAGTCTTGTAATTTTCTTGCCCTCGTCGTGGAATCAACCATTTATCCAAGGATTCTTGCCATCTTTTATTGGAGAATGGTATTTAGAAACCAAGATCTAGGTACTAGGTGTGCTTGTTGCTATTGAGGTGTCAGTGTTTCTAGGTCTTCTCAGTGGACAGATTTGAGAAATACATGTTTATAGATACTTGGAATATAGATACATATACAAATTTGTTCTATTCACATAAGAAAATATACATTTTATGTTCTATTATGAGATATTTTAAAAGAGGTACATACTTCAGACTATCAGCTTACTTGTAATTCTGCACACTCATTTATTGTTGCCATAGGTACTACAGTATAAGGACTCTAATGGATCAACCGAATTAGTTCTCTTTTGACTTGAGAAAATGGAAATGAAAAGGCTTTGCTCCCTCTAGTGGTCAACCTGAGTAACTGGTGTTTCATGACCTTGGGACAAAGAGTTGAATGTATGACTGAGATAGTAGAGTGACCAGCAATTTAGTAAAGATATTGACCAATGTAGAATACTTGTGATTGGACAGAATTAGTATGTAACTATCTTGAAGTTATGAATGAACCTAAAGTAGGTAATTTATAGTTAATTCTTAACTGGGTTGTTTGAGAGAGTAACATAACCAACATTTTACAAAAGGCATTGACATAGATTATTTCATGGTTTCCTTACAACAATCTTGTGAAGCAGGTAAAGCATATTTTAATTATCCTTACATTTCAAGTAAGAAATAAAGTACAAAGAAATTGCTTAAATTAATATGACTTATTTGGGACAGAGCTGGAACTTAGATCGAATTTATATGGTAAGAAAGAATTAGTCTATTTTGTTATTGCTTGTCCTTTGCTCATTTTGCTAGAGGATTCTAAACTATGTTAAAACTTTCATTATAATTTAAAAAGTACAAAAATGAGCCCAGAAATTTTGTCCCATAATTTTAAAAGAAGGAAGAAAAAAATATCTTCCACAATTTGACTCTTGCAAACATTTTTAGCAGTTCATAAAAGTGAGAAAAAGACAATCCTTAAAAATCAGTGAAGTTCTTTATCAAGTTAACACCTAGTTAAAACAGGTAATGGAGGGTTTATAAATACTGAATCCAGACCTTCAATAAACCTCCCTTCCACCAGATGTGAACTGAGATATGCACCAGTCTGGGAAACTGGCCACCATAAACCCTCTGAGAGCCATTGAGGAGTCATATAACCATCTTACTCCACGTGATCACTGGCCTTTGTAGTGTTACCCTTGATTTGGCTGAAGAGTTATTATCACAAATACAGCCCTAAGTAAAAGGATGCATATTCTCATTTTCATCTACACAGACTGGAAAATAGGGAAGAAATTGATCAATACCCTCATCTTTTGGCAATCATCTGAGAGGCCAGAATGACCTTGAGGATGAAGTATTGTACACACAATGTGAAGCCCTAAAAGCTTCTGGTCTCTGAATGTTATTATGGAGACGATGGGAAATAATAAAGCTATGTCGTTTATTTAAAGTGAGAGTCATCATCTTGTCTCTCCTGGTACTTCCTCTCTTCTCTCCATTCCTAAAGTGCTGACTGGACACTATGAAAGAGAAAGAAAGGTGCCAGTTTCAAACCTTCAGGAAATCCATTTGGTCAACTGAGTCTAGAAAAGGAAAGCCTGTCAAATATTTCACAAATATAAGTTGCTATCAGGTTAACTCTCAAATTGATGCCAGACACAAGCCTTCAGATGTGTTGTTCTTATCCAAGTAACAATGCAGCAATGACAAAGAGATTCCCCTCCCTGTCCACTGGGACTGACAGAATTCCAAGCTGACCTGGGAGAGCTGGCTGTTGTTGGTTGTTCAATGGAGCTGTTTATAGCTCTAATGTACTGTGAAGCATAATTGCTAAACCTGGTTTGGAAAATCAAAATGGGCAAGAGGTGCCGTGAAACAGAATTTCCAAGATTAGTTGGGAGAATAAACAAGGAAAAAGAAAATCTGTGAAAACTTATGCATCGGATACTCTTTGAGGTCAAAGCTATAAAGGGAACCCACAGGTTCTATAAAATTCTTCTCATTGTCTTTTCCCCTTGTCCTCTGCTAGCCAGTAAGGAGACAAAGAGCAGGCTTATGTCAACATCTGGCTAGTGTCTAGGCAGGAGCCATAATGTTCTCGCCCACACACAGGTGTTGCCATGTGATGTCCGGCCAGCACATGGCACAGCCTGAAGTGGAGCACATTGGGGAGGCAGTTGGTGTGCCCTGTGTTCTGGTTCATCACACCCATGGGCACTGTCCCCAGACAGATAAACGAAATGAAATAATTCAGATTTTAGCCAGTTCTGTGCCGCAGGGAACACAAAGACCATGGCAGTCATTCCTACCTGCCTGCGCCCTGGGTGCTGGAGGAAATCAGGAGGAGGGTATCTTTTTATATAGTCATTTGAAACCTGTTGATTATCAATGGAAAAATTATCTTCTGTGACTAAACCATCTAAAGACCAATATAAATTGGATGAGAGGAGTACCCACCAATTAAGAGGCCTGGGAAACATGTTAGCATCAAACACAGCACTGGGGACCTTGCTCACCCCTCCAACCATCTCACCCACCACTTCACACAGCATGGGTGCTCCTGCCTCGCTAGCTCTTCCCATTACGTTCTGGGCACACTGCACCCTCAGCCTGGAACACATGGGCCAAATTGCTACTGCTCTAAGATTACTCAGATGCCCCTTCTCTAGGAAGGCTCTGAATCCCCATGTATTTCTTCACAAGTGGCCGAGTGGCAGGAGCTCTTCCTTCTCTGTCTTTAGTGCTTATGTAGTGCAATGGATGTCTAGTGTTCATCACATCAACGCTGTCCCATACAGCTCTCCTTCTCACTCTGAGTCCCTGAAGTCCCAATAGTAACTTTTGTATTCCAGTTCCAACCTCAGTATTGGGAACACAGTGAGAATTAGGTACGTAAATCTGTGCTGAATCCATGAAAAAATTGATGAGGAAGTATGAGAAACAATCACATTCACCAGGACACTTGGATCTGAAATGCCGCTGAAGGTCTGAGTTCTAATTCAACCCAGTGTTTTCCAAAGTGTGATCAGTAGAACCGAAGAACATAGGTTGTGTTCTTTTTCCCATCCCCTGAAAGAGTAGAAATGTAAAAGGGGTATCTATGGTCAAATATGTTTGGGAAATGAAGCAAATTCTGTTTCTCCTAGAATTCTATATACCTGAGCTTTATAAAAGTCATGGGAAGATCTAATATCAGGAAAATGTTTAAAAGTTGATTTCATCTGGTGTTGAATGAACCAATTCTTTACCAGCTAAGGCTGGCGATTTCATACTGTTTTAAGAGATGATCCCATTCTGCTGACAGTCAATTGGAAGAAAAATTTGAAAACAGGTGCTTCCAGTGCAACAGTGGTTCTCAAAAATATGGTCCTCAGACCAGCAGCAGTAGTTTCTGGAAATTTCTTGTCTCTGGGATGGGTCCTAGACCTATTAATTCATATTTTGGGAGCGGGGTGAAGGAAACTGTTTTAATAAACAGTACTGATGATGTCGATACACACTCTCAAGTGTGAGAACCGCTGCATTCCTGGTTCCTAGGGCCCTCCCTCACTCATTCAGAGAGGACAAGTTTATCTGAGGAGTGAGTCAGGAGAAGGAATTACCCACATGCTTCTCAGCCCCTTCTCAGTTCCTGTCATCTGATCTGCTGTCTGCTGTGAGGGGATGTCTGGTGGGCCAGAACCCTCTGTCGGGGAGGCCTGTGGTTTCATGATGCTGCCAATTACTAGGTGGACAATTGTCTCATCCAGATGAGGTATGAGCACAACTTTTCCCCACAAATCTAAAGCCTTGCTTTCCAGTAAGTTTATCTTTATTGGATGACAGCATTTTGATAGCCCATCTCCTGTATCTTATTTCTTGTTTGGTTCTGAACTTGGATGGGGAAGAAGGAATTTTTTACAGGACTACCCTGTTGACAGCCCAGCAATCCATGGGAATGAGCTCCTGGATGGCACATTGCAGCTGTCCCCGCTATTCACCACCCCAGTGACCTCCAGTTCTGTGTTGAGAAGTTCTCTGTTGAGAAGTCTTCTGAGACTGGGTCTCTGTTGAGAAGAGTTCTCTGTTGAGAAGTCTTCTGAGAATGGGTCTACACTCCGTGGGAAAGGGTTCTGAGTGATGTTAAGGAACTCCACAGGCATGAGAGGGGAAGTGAAGGCAACTGGGTCAAATAGCTCCCATTCCAGCATCAGTTGAAATCAAAACAAACAGTTCCAGGGCTATGAAGAGTATGGAAACATTGCCCGTTGTCACTCTTACCCTTCTTCACCAATCAACACTCAAGGTCTGTTCTACTAAGTGGACTAACGTATCAGGAAGGAGTACATTGGATCAAAGTCCATTTTCAGGTAACCTGTGAGGTCATTTTTCCTATAGACAGCAATAAAACGGCCTTTGGCTTTATCTCTAGGTTCCTTTATTGTTTCATTAGCATGGAAGCTGGCCACCTCCAGCCTGCTGAGAAAGCAGTGTCTGTGCTGGGAAGCTGAGACAAGGTCCTGGCCACTGCTGCCTTGTTTCGGGAGCCCCCATGCATGCCTTTCATCACAATGGGTGGCTGGGCCAAAGGGACCTTCTCTCAACTCATGCTTTCCATTTCAAACAGCAAAGCATTCATGCAAAAGGGAATGAAGAGAAGGAATTATCTAGGGAACTTTATCCTTGTGGTCATTTCTCAGACAGAAAACCTTCCATCCATCCCTTTCTCAAGAGCAGGAATTTGGCACCAGTATTATCTAGATCCTTACATTACTTCTCCTGGCACTCTAAAAGAAAGTTGTTTTGTGTGTCTGCGCGAAAGAGATTTAATGTATTTATCTTCCTTTGATGCCTGATTCCCCTCTGAGTTTCTATTACTAACCAATGATGGCCTCGCATGTAGTTTTGTAATGTGAAGCCCACACATAGAGCTTTTTATTGGTAAAATGACTTTTCTAAAATTACTTAGGCACTGCCAGTCCTGAAAAGTAGCCTTTATTGAATTAATTTTTTGAGCAACAGCACCCACAAACTAGTTTAAGCAGAAGAAAGCTGAGACGTATGAGCACTGTCAGCTTTCCCATCTAATCTCCTGCACATCCTGGCAGGAGGCTTGCTGCATGAGAATGGTTAGGACAAAAGTAGGAAAACCTTTGTGAAATTGTCAAAGAATGACAGAAAATTTTAAAGTATTCTCAGAGCTAATTGTGATAATGCAACTCTTTCTTGCCTTTTTTTTGTTGTTGTTAGTTTTGCCTCTCTACAACACCTAAGTGCCAGTCATGTCTTAAGAAATGTGCTCAACCGGACACCTTACAGATTTCTAGTGACTTTCAGTGAGGATCATGATTAAGAGCAGGGACTATGGAACCAGACTGTCCCCTTCTGCATCTAAGCACCATCGTTTACTAGTTAAGTGATGTCAGAGAAGCGGTTCACCTCCTTGAATCTCAGTAGGCTCATATATAAAATGAAGATTGTAACAGTGCTCAGCTCACAGCCCTGATCTAATTTCACTCAGCAACTTTGCTAGCAAAGTTGTGGGCATATGGTGAGTGCTCAGTCAACACTAACTTCTATTTCTATTGTTTTGTGGGAGCAGAGGTAAACCTTCTTCTAGTTGGTAGTTGGTTGGTTATTACTTTTTATAAAGATGTGAAGACAAAATGCTCTTTATTTAAAGTGTACAATGTGATTATTTGATATCTCTGTACATTGTAAAATGATTACAATAATCAAGTTAACTTTCACATGATTACCTTTTTGAATTTTTCTTTTTTTTTTTTTTTTTGGTGAGAAGGCTTAAGATCTACTCTCTTAGCTACTCTCAAATATAAAATACAGTATTTTAAACTATGATAACTGTGTTGTATATTAGAGTCTCAGAATTTATTCATCTTATAACTAAAAGTTTTTTTCCATTTGACTCCCCATTTCCCCCCACCCTCTAGTCCCTGACAAACACTGTTCTACTCATTGTTTCTGTGAGTTTGCTTTTTTAAAAGTTTCCAAATCTAAGTAATACCATTTAGTAATTTTATTTCTCTGACTTTTTTCACTTAGCACAATGACCTCTAGTTCCATCCATGATGTTGCAAATGATACAATGTCCTCCTTTCTTTGGCTAAATAAAGTTCCACTGTACATATGCCATATTTTCTGTATCCATTCATCCATTTGTGAACACTCAGGTTGTTTCTGTATCATCTGTATTGTGAATAATGCTGTAATAAACATGGATGTGAAGACAGTACTTCAAGGCAGTGATTCTCCTTCCTTCAGCTATGTTCCTAGAAGCAGAATTGCTAGATCATATGGTAGTTCCATTTTTGTTTTGTTGAGGAACCTCCATACTCTTTTCCATAGTGGCTATACCAACTGACATACCCACTGACAGGGTACAAGTGTTTCTTTTACTCTGTATCCTCATCAACATTTTTTATCTCTTATCTTCCTGATAATACCCATTCTAATCTGTGTGAGGTATGTCTCACTGTTGTTTTAATTTTCAATTCCCAGGTGATTAGCAATGTCGAGCATATTTTCAGGTAAGTCTTCCTTGGGAAAATGTATATTAAGTTCCTCTGCCCATTTTTAATCAGGTTATGGGGTGGGGGGTTGCTATTGAGTTGTATAAATTCTTTTTATGTCCTGGATATTAACCCCAGATCAGATAAATTATTTGTAAATATTCTCTCCCACTCAATAGGTTACCTTTTCATTATGCTGCTGATTTCCTTTGCTATGCAGGAATTTTTTAGTGACACAGACCCACTTGTTTAGTTTTGCTTTCATTGCCTTTGCTTTTGAAGTGTAATCCGAACAATTATTGCCAAAGTAAGGTCAAGGAGTTTCCCACTTGTTGTTTTATTTTTTTTCTCTTTAGAAGCTTATGTTTTCATGTATTTAAGTCCTTAATTTATTTCAAGTTGATTTTTATTTGTGATATGAGATAGGGGTTCAGTTTCATTCTTCCTTTTTAAGAAACACTTTATTTTTATTTGGATGTTCATATTTGTTGTTCCCCCTGGCCCCAGGATGTGAACCTGGATCCTTGGGATGTTTGTGAGCTGTGTTGTTGGCCAGAGACAGCAGACCTAACTGCTGCTCCGCCAGAGTGCACCAATCTCATTCTTTTTAAGTGGCTAACCAGGTTTCCCAGCACCATTTATTGCAGAGACTGTCTTTCCCGTATTCTTGAATCCTTTATAATAAAAATTAATTGACTTCCATGTGTGGATTTAATTCTTGGCTCTCTGTTCTGTTCTATTGATCTATCTGATTTTGTATGTCAGTATCATACTGCTATTATTATTATAGCTTTGTAATATAGTTTAAATTAGGGAGCATGATACCTCCAGCTTTATTCTTGGTCAAGATTGCTTTAGTTATTTGGAGTCTTTTGTGGGTATATACAAATTTTGGAATTATTTGTTTGATTTCTATGAACTATGTCGCTGAAATTTTGATTGGGATTGCATCGAATCTGTAGAGTACTTTGGGTGGTGTGGACATTTTAACAATATTCGTTTTTCCAATCCATGAAAACCGAATTTTTCTCACTTATTTCTTCAATTTCTTTCATGTTTTATAAATTTAATTGTACAGGTCTTTCACCTCCTTGGTTACATTTGTTTGAGGTATTTTATTTTATTTTTTTGATGTAATGGTAAATTGGATTATGTTCTTAATTTCTCTCCCCCATCTCCTGTCACTTGACAGGTCATCATCTTGTGTCCTGTGGGTTTGTTTTTTTTTTGGGGGGGAGGTTATCTGTTTATTTGTTTCATTTCACTATATACCACATCTGAGTGAAACCATCCTGTATTTCTCTTTTTCTCTCTGACTTATTCACCTAACACGCTTCCTTCCAGTTCTGTCCAGATTGTTGCAAGGGCACAATTCATTTCTTTTTAGTAGCTGCATAGAATTCCATTGAGTGTATATACCACAGATTCTTTAACCAATCATCTATTGTTGGCCATTTAGGTTGTTTCCATGTCTTCGCTATTGTGAATTGTGCTGCTATGAACATAGGGGAATAGATATTTTTCTTGATTAGAGATTTTATACTCTGAGTATATACCTAGCAGTAGAATCGCTGGATGAAATCTTTGTTCCATATTCTTTTTTTGAGGACTCTTCATACTGCTTGCCAAAGAGGCTGCACTAATTTACATTCCCACCAACAGTGAAGGAGGGTTCCTTTTTCTTCACACCCTCTACAACACTTGTTGTAAGGTTTTTCTGGGCTCCGCGAGGAGAAAAGCTCAATCAGACAAAAAATGTCGAATAGCCAGGGCTTTATTGGGGTTTGCACACCCGGGCGAAACTCCCAAGTCCGCAGAGGGCCGGGAAGTCGCGGGCTTGGAAGTCGCGCCCAGAAAAAAGGGGTACCGGCTCTTTAAGCAGAGGAATTTCGCGGGCTTCCTATGTGGCGATTGGGGATTGGACCTGTGAATCCAGGTGTGGGGGTCGCATCCCTTGTTCTGACGTCATCCACCTTTTTCCCGGGCTTGGCTGCCGTTTTCCCAGGCATGGCCGCTGCTGCTTTTGTCCCTGGGCCAGCCTAACATTTGTTATTTCTAGTCTTTTGGATGTGGGTCATTCTTGATGGTGTGAGGTGTTATCTCATTGTGGCCTATATTTGCATTTCTCTGATGATGAACAATGTAAAACATTTTTTCATATGTCTGTAGGCCATCTGCCACACTGACTTTTTATGAAATATTTTATTAGATCAAAAGGTTTCACCAAGTTTCCCGGACAGCAGAGGGCACTGTGGAGACTTTGGGCTTTAAGCCTCCCTAGTGGATACTAGAAATCCTGTCTCAAATTATCTGTGACAAAGAATGAATTTATATTTTCCCAAGCTTTGCAGACCAATCATTTTGTAAGTTACAACAAAAATTATAAAAAGAATAATGATATATAAAATGCAAGCCTCAATTTCTCCCCAACATTATAATGAATATTTAAAAACATACAGAAAAACCAAAGAAATTTCACAAGGAGCACCATTTTCAGTATCAGATTTAATGAGGATAAAATTACTTTGTTAAACTGCCACTGAAATTTCTGATACATATTCTTAATTTCTAAATTTTACTTCCTCATGCTAGAAACTACAGATAGAACTAGAAATAGGAAGCTCATGAATCAGCCCAGTCCATGCAGTCCTATGTGAATAAGTCCTTTTCTGAATATGAATATTTCTTAACCTATGTTTGAAAGAGGGAAAAAATCCTGAGTTCTGTCTGTGAACACTTACATAAACCACTTACGCTCTCTAGGACTCATTTTCTCATGTATACAATGAAGTTTAGTCCAGGTCTCTAATTTCAACTTCATTACATGGTACTTTGGCAAGTGCCTATCTTTGGAAGAACAAACCAAGAACTGCATGTTGAGATCTGCATACAATTCACAGTCTATCTTGTCTATGTATCAGCCTGTAAAACATCTGGGCACAAGCATGTAAATATTTGTTTGTTGCCAAGGGCAGGAGTTTGAGAACTTCTGGGATGAATGATCTCTGGGGCCCCTTCCAGGCTAAGTTTTGGATCCCTAGTGCCTCTGCACCTGTGACTGACCACATTCCATGCCAGTGTGCTGCTACCACCACCTGGAAAGTTCTCCTTCCTCAAAAATCCAACCATCAATCCTTACTTAGCTCTCACAAAGACACTTTCATTTGAAAACATGCAGTTCTGAATTGGGAGGCAAATTACAACTGTGGTCAAATCTTTCCTCCAAGTTTGCAAGGAAGCCTGTTTAGGAAGTTATAAGCTGATTATATAATTTTGTTGCTCATTTATTTTCTGTCAATATTTTTTTTTTTGATATATAAAAACATAGAAGGATATTTCCATCCCTTTCTGACCTCTGTCTTTGCTTCATAGAGGCACTATTAGGATGAGTATCTGAGAAGCAAGGGGCGTGTGTGTGTGTGTGTGTGTGTGTGTGTGTGTGTGTGTGTGTGTGTAGTGTGTGTTTGAAGTTCTGGAGTGGTTCATAGAGGTAGCAAGCCGAGTTGGAAGATTGGCTCCATGAAGCACAAAAGTTAATAGATTGTGAAAAATGTTGTCAAATTTCTCACAGTCAAACTAGTGATTTACATAGTTGGAAAAGGAGAAAACTACAAAATACCCTGAAGTGTTGAACTAGATGTGGAGTAAAGGATGTGAATTTGTTGTTTAAATATAAAATTAAGAAAATACATATTTCTAAATATACTATTAAAAAGTAAAATGTTATTTTTAAAAAAAGTTAAAATGCATGTGCATATATAAAATAGTTATGAATGTATGTGTGCATGTGCATGTGAGCATACACATATGCATATATGTATATATACGTACAGATATTTTCTACAATTATCTGTTGAAAGGGCCCAGAAGTAATGGCACCTCATAAGCAACAAGCATACCTAGCACCTAGATCCTGATTTCTAAATATTATTCTCTACTAAGAAGAACTGGAACTCCTTGCAGAAATGTGTGGATAAAGGAAAGCGCAAGATATGCCTAGAACATTCTTCTGTGTCAGAAAGTTTTGAGTTAATAAAATATCACTCATCAAACCAGGAATCAGTAATGTATCCATTAGAATGAAAGAAGAATCAATGAATGCTAAAACAAAGATGATAAAGATATTAGCTATCTGACAAAGATTTTAAAGCAATCTTCATAAAATGTTTTAATTAGCCATGATAAACAGTTTGAAACAAATGAATAAAAAGCAGGTGTCAGCAAAGAAATAGAAAGTCTCAGCTAAGAAATAGAAGATATATGAAAGATCCAAAATTTTAGAACTGAAAAATCCAGTAGTCAATATAAAAAAGTCAATGTATGAACACAACAGTAAAATGAACGTGGCAGAGTCTCTGAACTTGAAAATAGGATAATAAAAACTACCTAGTCTTAGCAACAGAGAAAAAGTATATTGGTGAATAAAAAAATGAACAGAGCCTCAGGGAATTTAAATAGAAGAACGTATATTCATGTCACTGAAGTCTCAAAATGAGAGGAGAGAGGGGCAGGACAAAGTACTCGGAGAATTTATCTCCTCAAATTTAACAAAATATATATAATAATAGCCTCAATAAGCTGAACAAATTCAAACAGGATAACCCCAAAGAAACCCACACCAAGATATATCATCAAACTTCTATAAAAGGGGGCAGGTGGACAAACAAAAATCTTGAAAGCAGCAAGAAAGAAATGACATTTTATTTATAAGGGAAAAGCAATTTGAGTGTAAGTGGATTTTTCATAAGACTATGAAAGCCAGGGGGAGTGACACAACATTTTTCAATTGCTAAAAGAAAACAACAGTCAATTCAGAATTCCATTTCCAGTGAAAATATCTCCAAAAATGAAGGGAACATGAAGATATTCTTAGATGGAGGAAAATAGAATTTGTCAGTATCAGAGCTAATGGTTCAAGGAAGTTCTCTAAATAGAAAGGAAAATGATAAAAGCAATTTGGAACATAAGAAAAGAAAGAAAGAATAAAAACATGAGTAATTATAATATATTTCATTTTACTCTTGAGTTTTCAAAGTTATGTTTAACAACTGAAGGAAAATTAACATTATCTGATATAATTCTAAATGTATGTAGAGAACAGGTCTAAGAAAACTATAACATTCAACTCAGAGGGGTCCATGAAGGAGAAGAGAGAGAAAAGGAGGGCAGAAACTGTATTTGAACAAATAATAGCTGAGAATTTCCCTAACTTGAGGAATGAAGCAAGTCTCCAGATACAGGAATCTCAAAGAGTGCCAAACAAAAGAAACCCAAAAGACCTACACTTAGAAACAAGTTATCAAAAATACAAGATAAAGTATCTTAAAAGCAGCTAGTGAAAAATGAGTCACGTATAAAGGAGTCCCCATAAGATTGCCAATGGATACTTTACTGAATGGAATGGCATGATATATTCAAAGTACTGTAAGAAAAGGATTTTCAACCTAGGATATTATACCATATGAGATTATCATTTAGACCTGAAGGAATGATAAAAAGTTTTTCCAATAAGCAAGAGTTAAAGGAATTCATCACCCCCAAACTAGATTTATAAGAAATACTGAAGAAACAGGAATAGCCATACTTATATCAGATAAAACAGACTTCCAACTAAACCACATGTGAATGGTGAATGTCAATGGTGAAAAATTGAAAGAATTTCTTCTGAAGTCATGAACAAGGCAAGGATGTGCATTCTCACCACTATTTAATATCATATTGGAGGTATTAGCCAGAGCAATCAGACAAGAACAAGAAATAAAAGGAATCTAAATTGAAAAGGAGGAAGTAAAACCATTTTTATTTACAGGTGAAGATTATATATATTTAAAACCCTAAAAACTCTGTCAAAAGCTACTGGAACTAATCAACAAATACAGTAAAGTGACAGGCTACAAAATCAACGCAACAATACAGTAGAAGAAAATGAAATAAAGAAAACCACACTGTTTAAGATAGAAGTAAAAAGAATCAAATATCTTGGAACATACTTAACAAAGGAGGTGAAAGACATATGCAATGAAAAATGCAAGATCTTCTTAAATGGAATAGAGGAGGATATAAAGGGATGGAAAGACTTCTGCTTATGATTGGATGGAAAGACTTCTGCTTATGATTGGGAAGAATCAACACCATTAAAATGATTATCTTACTTAAATTAATATGCAGATTTAATACAATTCCATTAAAATCCCACAGGCTTTTTACCAGTAAATAGAACAAAACAATCTTAAAATTTGCATGAAACAGCAAAGGACCCTAAACAGCCAAAGAAATTATTAGAAAAATAGAATGAATGAATCTGGAGTTATTCTACCAGACACTAAGCTATACAAAGTGATGGTGATCAAAACTGCATGGTATGAATCATAACAGAAGCTTAGACCAGCTGATTAGAGCTAATCACCCGAAACTGACTCACTCACTCACAGTCAGTTAGTCTATGATAAAGGAGTCAAAAGTATACAATGGGGAAAGGAAAGTCCTTTCGATAAATGGTGCTGGGATAACTGGACAGCCACATGTAAAAAAATGAAACCAGATCACACTCTAAAACCATTCACAAATGTTAAGTCAAAATGTATAGAGACTAGGACATAAGAATGGAGACCATAAGATTCTTGGAAGACTATATAGGAAAGATATTCCATGACATGAGCTTGAGAGAGGCTTTTGGGGACTCCAGCCTCAAGGGAAACAAAACAAAAATAAACACATGGGACTACATCAAACTAAAAAACTTCTTCACAGCAGAAGAAAACATCACCAAAACAAAAAGAAACCTACTAACTGGAGAAGATTTTTGCATTTCATATTTCTGAAAAGGGCTTAATATCTAAAATATATAACTCATAAAGTTCAGTAACAGAAAAAGAGGCAATCCAATCAAAAAATGAGAAGAATTGGAGAGACATTTTTCCTAAGATATACAGATGGCTAACAGGCACATGAAAAGATGTTCCTGCTCTCTGGCTGTCAAGGAAATGCAAATCAAAACAACAATGAGATATCACCTTACACTTGAGACATTGGCTATTATCCAAAGGTCTGGAGACAACAAATTTTGGTGAAGAAGTGGAGAAAAGGGAACACTTTTACACTGTTGGTGGGAGTGCAAGTTGGTGCAACCCCTATGGAAAGCAGTATGGAGATTACTCAAAAAATTGAATGTGAAAATTCCATATGATTCAGACATCCCACTTCTGAGTGTTTACCCAAAATATACAAAAACAATAATTTCCAGGGATTTATGCACCTCCATGTTTATTGTACACCTATTCACAAAAACTAAGAATTGGAAACTACCTAAGTCCCCATCATTAGATCAATGGATAAAGAGGATGTGTGTGTATATATACATATACATACATATACATATATATACATATATATATATATATATATACCAGATGATCTCACTCATAGGTAGGATGTGAATAGAGGAAACAAAGGAACAGATGAAATAAAACCAACCCTTGGACACTAACAATAGAACTGAGATTACCAAGAAGGAATTTGATGGTTGTGTCAGGTGGTGGGGGAGGAGCAAGTAGTGGTGGATCCCACTGGACAATGATGATGAACACTTGGTGATTTGGTGAAGGGCAGGGTTTGGTGATACATATCCCAGGTATAGGGAAACTGCAAACATGGGGAACCTACACATATGAGTTTACTCTGATTTGTGAAACAAAATTACTGCAATAAAATACTGGAAAAGCAATATAAAAATGAATTGCATTTTGATGTAGCAGCTATGAACATGTGGAATTCAAATTTAAAATACAATGCTATATACAATCACTCGAAACTTATTCAGTGTAAATCTAACAAAACATACAGAGCTTGTGTGCTAAAGATTACAAAATATTGTGAAAGATATCAAAGAAAGCTAGCCTTGAGTGGATTCAAAGGAGTCTTTAGACAATTACTGTCACGGAAAAAGATATTGATGACCCAAATCAAGAACTTGATAGTCACTCCCCAGTCAGAAACAGGCTAGGAACTACTGAAAGAACTTCCTGAACTTTCACCACAAGGAAAAGGCAATGACCATTGATATTTTCAATACACAATGATACTGGCATATATACAAATTCCTCTATCTAGGTGTCAGCATGAGATTTCAGTGCAAACACATTTTCTGGGAGGATAAGAACTGTTTCCACCCCCTTATCCTCTGTCCTCTGTCCTCCCAGTTTAGTGAAATGAGACCTGGGGATGTTGTTACCTTTACTCAGGGATTCTGAAGCATGACTATACTAATAATAAGGAATTCATTGAGGATCGACATCTGGATGGGGACTCGATAGGAAGTGCTTTCGGGTTGCTCCTCACAGACAATGAAAAAAAAATCAAAGAAAAATTACCTATTTTCCTGAGACAAACACCAAGAAACATCTGCCACTTCAGCTGGAGACAGAACAGCTGACCACTAATGATGGGTGGGGGCACCTGGTGGTGGGGATCTCAGCTAAGCTGCAGATTTGGATTTGGGATGGAGCTTGGGAGTCTCTGGATGCATGGTGGGTTGGAGGCTAAGGATTTCGGTACCAGCTATGGAGGCAGTGAGAGGCATGCCCAGTGGGGCTGAGATGAAGAGCCATGGAGGGCCAACTTAGGAGGGAGTGAAAGGAGGGCCAGCACACCAGCAGCTGAGCTGGAGCACACAGTGTGAAATTGCACTGGATGCAGCCATAATCAGAAATCAGACAAAGAAGTTCCCAGCTCAAACCCCTCCCACAGACATTTCATGCCAGAGCCTGGGTTCACCTAGAGGAAATCCCACCCACCACATATTCCACCCATTGGATATCCCGCCCACTGCATACCCTGCCCACCGAATATCCTGACCTCAGGATTACAGTGAGAAGGCAGTTCTATATGGAACTAATGCTACCCACTAGCACCACCTTGAGGGTACAGATGAAACTGCAGCCTGATTGCCAATCCTGGGCAAGTCAAACCTATGCACCACCAGAGAAAACAAGCCCTCGGAAATAAGAACAGAATGCTGAATAGAGCAAAGGCACAGAGAAATATATGTGAAATGATGGATCCAATCAAAAACCCAGGAGAGAATCTGAATGTAGCAGGTGTATATAAATTACCTGAAGAGGAATTTAGGGTAACAGTGATTAACATACTTATGGGAATCCAGAAATCAGTAAAGGCAGTAAACAATAATGTCACGAAGCAAAGAATTAAAACAAGTCAAACAGGTAAGAGACACGATGGCTGAATTAAGGAACTCAATAGAGGGACTCAACAATAAGATGGATGAAGTTTCCAATGTAATCAGTGATCTGGAAGCTAGGACAGAGGAACTCAATCAAGCAAACCAGCAAAGAAATTTAAAAAAAATCAAAGACTGAAAGACAGTACTCAAGATCTATGGGATAGCATCAAAAGGAACAACATTTTCATGATAGGGGTACCAGAGGAATAGAGAGAAAAGGAGGCAGAAACCATATTTGAAGAAATAACAGATAAGAACTTCCGAATCTGAAGAATGAAGCAAACCTCTAGATCCAGGAAGCTCAGAGTTCCTAATAAAAGAAACCCAAACAGAAATACACCTAAACACATTTTCATCAAAATGTCAAAGATGCAAGATAAAGAAAGTCTTAAAAGTAGCCAGAGAAAAACATGTCACATACAGAGAAGCCCCCATAAGATTGTCAGAAGACTTCTCAAATGAAACTCTACAAGACAGAAGGGAATGGCATAATATATTCAAAGTGCTGAAAGAAAAGGATTTTCAACCTAGGATGCTATATCTAGCAATATTATTATTCAGAACTGAAGAAATGATAAAAACCTTTTCAGATAAGCAAAAGTTAAAGAAGTTCATCACCACAAAAGCAGCTTTGCAAAAAATATTAGAGGATGCTCTATAAAGCATAAGAAACCACACAGAAAAAACAGTAAGACAGCAAATATTAAAAGTGGGAAGGAAAAGAAGAGAACAAAAATGTGGATAGGTAGAATGAGTGGAAGACTAACATGCTTTCAATAAAATTATGCAGTAAATGCAGAACTGTGAATGCTAACTTAAGGGTAACCTCAAAATACATCCCCAGGGAGAAAGCAAAGAAGAAAACAAAAGGCAAAATCAATCAAAACATAACTGCACCCATCTTACCTAAGAAGAGAAAGAGAACAAAGGCATCATCTGGAGCAACATAAAAGAGACAAATTATAAAATGACACTAAGCAGCTGTATTTCAATAATCACCCTAAATGTTAATGGATTGAATTCACCAGTCAAATGATGCAGAGTGACTGAATGGATTAAAAATCATAACCCAACCCATCCATTCAGGAAACCCACCTTCTTCCAAAAGATAAACAAAGGCTCAAAGTCAATGACTGGAAGACAATCCTACAGTTGAATGGCAACCACTAAAGACAGGTACTGCTATACTCATATGAGATAAAAACAGACTTCCATCTAAAAAGCATAACAAAAAACAGAGATGTATATTACATAATGATTAAAGGATCAATCCAACAGGAAGACATAACGCTTTTATTAACATATATTCACCAAATGAAGGAGCACCGAAATATATGAAGCAAGCATTATTAGACCAAAAGAGAGACATTGACAGCAACTCATTAATAGTGGGGGACTTAACACCCTTCTTATAACTAATGGACAGATCAACCAGGCAGAAAATTAACAGGGAAACAGTCACTTTAAATGACCATCTGAAACAGATAGGTCTAAAAGACATATACTGATCACATCACCCAATGACTGCAGATTTCATTTTCTTCTCAAGCATGCTTGGAACATTCTCACAGATAGATCATATGTGGGACACAAAACATTTCTCATCAAATTCACAAAGATTTAAGTCATACTAACCATCTTCTCTGATCACAATGGCCTAAAACTGGAAATCAACCACAAAAAGAAAGCTGGAAGACCACAAACTAATTGGAAACTCAATATGCTCCTGAAGGACTCTTGGGTAAATCAAAAGAGGAACCCATATGACCTGACTTAAAAACTACTTAGAGACAAATGAGAGGAGGACATGATTTACCAGAATCTATGGGATGTAGCAAAAGCAGTACTGAGGGGAAAGTTCATCGCAATCCAGGCCTATCTCAAGAAGCAAGAAAAATTGTAAATAAAAAACTTAATTCTACATTTAAAACAACTAGAGAAAGAAAAACAATTAAAGTAAAAAATCAGCAGAAGAAAGGAAATAATCAAAATTCAAGCAGAAGTAAATGAAATAGAAGACAAAAAGACAATCCAGAAGATCAATGAAACCAAAAGTTTGTTCTTTGAAAAAATAAACAAAATTGAGAATATGTTGGTGAGACTCACGGAGAAAATTCTCATAACTAGAATCATAAATGAAAAGGGAAAAGTTACAACAGATGCCACAGAAATTCAGAACATCATAAGGGATTATTATGAACAGCTCTATACCACCAAAATGGACAACATTGAGGACATGGACAGATTTCTAGAAAAGTATAGTCTACCAAAACTGAACCCAGAAGAACTGGAAAACCTGAACACAACAATCACAAGAATAGAAAATGAAGAAGTAATCAAGGGCCTCCCAAAAATAAAAGCCCAGGACCAGATGACTTCTCCAATGAGTTCTACCAAAACTTCAGAGAAGAATTAACATCTATTATTTTCAAACTCTTCCAAAATACTGAAGAACAAGGAACTCTCCCAAATACTTTCTCTGAAACTAACATTACACTGATACCAAAAGCTGACAGAGATGTCACCAAGAAAATTACAGACTGATATTTCTAACGAGCATAGACGCAAAAATTCTCAACAAAATATTAGCAAACCGAATTCAACAATGCATCAAAAGGATCATCCATCATGACCAAATGGGATTCGTCTCATTGTTGCAAGGATGGTTCAACATACATAATTCTATTAATGTCATACACCATATCAACAAGAACAAAGAGAAAGACCACATGATTATATCAATAGATGAAGGGAAAGCTTTTGACAAGATTCAACACCCATTTATGATAAAAACCCTCTGTAAAATGGGAATAGAAGGTTCATACCTCATCATAATAAAGACCGTATATGAAAAACCCACAGCCAACCTCATAGTCAATGGTGAAAAATTGAAAGCATTTCCTCTTAGGTCAGGAACAAGGCAAGGTTGTTCACTCTCACCACTGCTATTTAACATTGTACTGAAGGTATTAACCAGACCAATTAGGCAAGAAAAGGATATGAAAGGAATCCAAATTGAAAAGGAGGAAGTAAAACTCTCATTATTTGCGGATGACAGGATTTTACATATCTATTGAAAATCCCCAAAACTATCAAAAAACTTCTAGAACTCATCCATGAATACAGTAAAGTGGCAGGCTACAAAATCAATGCACAAAAATCTGTTGCATTTTTATACACAAACAATACACTAGAAGAAAATGAAATCACAAAAATCACACCATTTAAAATAGAAGTAAACGAATACAATACATGGGCATATACCTAACAAAGAAAATAAAAGATCTATACAATGAAAACTATAAGTCCTTCTTAAAAGAAATAGAAGAGGACACAAAGAAATGGAAAGACATACCTGATTGTGGCTGGGAAGAATCATATTCATTAAAATGGCCATCTTGCCCAAAGCAATATATAGGTTTAATGCAATCTGCATTAAAATCCCATGGGCATATTTCCAGGATATAGAACAAAAAATCTTAAAATTTGTATGGAACGACACAAGACCCCAAATAACCAAAACAATCATTAGAAAAAAGAATGAATCTGGAGGTATTGCACTTCCAGATTTTGAACTAAATTATAATAGTGATCAAAACAGTATGGTACTGGAATAATAACAGAGGCACAGATCAGTGGAATAGAACTGAATCACCAGAAAATGACCCACTCACAGTCATTTAATCTATGACAAAGAAGCCAAAAGCATACGACGGGAAAAGGAAAGGCCTAACAAATGGCGTTGGGAAAACTGGACATGCAGAAGAATGAAGCTAGACCACTCCCTAACACCATTCACAAATTCACTAACTCAATTCACCATTCACTAACTCAAAATGTACTAGAGACTTGGACATAAGACTGGAGACAATAAGATCCTTGGAAGACTATATAGGAAAGATATTCCATGACATCAGTTGTAGAGAAGCCTTTGGGAACTCAATTCCACCATCAAGGGAAACAAAAAGAAAAATAAACAACTGAAGTACATCAAACTAAGTAGCTTTTTCACAGCAAAAGAAAGCATCACCAAAACCAAAAGGAAATCTACTAACTGGGAGAAGACATTTGCATTCTATATTTCCGACAAAGGGATACTGTGTAAAATATACAAAGAACACGTAAAACTCAACAACAAAAGAATAGGCAATTCAATCAAAATGTTGGAGGAGGAATTAGAGAGACACTTTTCTGAAGAGGCTATACAGATGGCTAACAGGCACATGGAATTATATTCCTACTCACTGGCTATCAGGGAAATGCAAATTAAAACAACGAGGTATCACCTTATACCTGAAAGAGTGGCTATCATCCAAAATCTGGAAACAACAAATGCTGGTGAGGATGTGGAGAAAAGGGAACACTTTTGCACTGTTGGTGGGAGTGCCAATTGGAGCAACCCCTATGGAAAACAGTTTGGAGATTCCTCAAAAAACTGAACATGGAAATCCCATGTGATCCTGTCATTCCACTTCTGGGCATCTACCCAAAAGATACGAAAGCACCCATTCACAGAGATTTATGTATCCCCAAGTTTATTACAGCCTTATTCACAATAGATAAGAACTGGAAAATACATACGTGCCCAATATCAGATGAATGGATCAAGAAGATGTGGTATGTATACACAATGAAATAATACACAGCCCTTAGAAGAGGTGAAACCCTGTCATTTGAATCAACATAGATGGAACTAGAGGGGATTATGCTAAGTGAAAAAAGTAAAAAGAATGGTAGATACCAAAAGACCTCACTCATAGGTAGAATGTGAATAGATGAAACAAAGAAACTGAGGTAACGTAATCAACCTTGAAACAGTTGCAACAGAACTGAGGTTGCCAAAAGGGAATGGGGCAGGCAGGTGCAAATGGTGGTGTTTCTCGCTGGACAATGGGGAAGAATGAACACTTGGTGATTTGGTGAAGGGCATAGTGTATTGAAATATATCTAAGAAATGGAGAAATTATTCTAGGAAATTTTTCTAATGTGTAGAATAATTTTTACAATGAAAAATAAGTTAATTAAAAAACAATTAATTGAAAGAGTAAAAAACGATACCGAAAAAGATCTAAATGAAGGGAGAAGCAGGTCTGCGTTCATGGATTGGAAGACAAAATATAATAAAGATGTCAATTCTCCCTAAACTGATATTCAAAATTAACACAATTCCTATTAAAATCTAACCAAGATTTTTTGTAAAGATAGATATTATTCTAAAATTCATATGGAATGTCAAGGAATATAGAACTGCTATGACAATTCCAAAAAGGAAATGGGAAGAATCAATCTTTCCAATTTTAATATGTATATAGTTATCATAAATAATGTAATAATTAAGACTGCTATTGGTGGAGGGATAGACATATAGCTCAATGAAGAAAAACAGAGAACCCAAAAAGAGACAAATAAACATGACTACTAAAGTATGAAGTAATTTAAAAGAAAGAAGATAGCAAGCAGGAACCCTAAACTTGAGAACTTAAACAAATATTAACTCAACTATATCATGGATGTGGACTTAAATGTGAAAATTAAAGCTATAAAACTTTTAGAAAAGAACATATGAGATGCTATTTACCACCTAGAGCTAGGTTAGGAATTCTCAGGCTTGACACCAAAAGTATAATTTATAAAAAGAAAAACTGATACATTGGACTTTATCATAACTAAAAACTTTTGCTCTGGGAAAGATCCTATTAAGGAGATGAAAACATAAAACACAGATTGGGAGAAAATATTTGTAAACCACGTATTTAATAAAGGAATAATATCTAGAACACTTAAAGCCCTTTGAAATTAAACACTGTCTTAATCTGATTATAAAATGGGCAAAAATTAATAGCATTTTACGGAGGATATACAGATGATAAGTACATGAAAATATCAGCAACATAATTAACAATTTGGGGAGTGCAAATTAAAACTACAATGAGATATCTCTATATACTTATTAAAATGGTAAAAATAAAAAAAATAATGACAACACGAAATGGTGGATATAATGTGGAATGTATGTATGAATGTATGAATAGGTTATTCATACATTGCTGATAGGAATGAAGAATGGTATACTCACTCTGGAATAGAGTTTGGCAGTCTCTTTAAAATAAAAAAGCGCTAAGCATATAACTATTATACAATCCAACAATTGCACTTTTGGGCACTTAGCTCAGAGAAATTAAAATGTGTGTTCACACCAAAACATGCATACAAATTCTCACAATAACTTTTCTTATAGCTAGAAAATGTAAAAAACACAGATATCCTCCCACAGGGAAATGGTTAAATATACTGGAACTGCTACACCATATTACTTACCAATAAAAAGGAATGAACTATTGATACACACAATAGGCTTGAGCAATCTCCAATTATGTTAAGTGGAGAAAACCATTTCCAAAAGATATACTGTATGATTCTGTTCATATATTTGAAATAATCCAATTATAGAAATGGAGAACAAATTAATGATTGCTAGAGGTTAAAGAGGAAATGGAGGTGATATGGAAGTGACTGTGATTATAAAAGGGACATATGAGGGGTCTTTGTGGTGATGGAAATGTCCTGTATCTTGACTGTGCCAATGCTCATATCCTGATTGAGATATTGTGTTAATAGTTTTGTAAGACATTATCATTAGGGGACACTGAGTACAGGATAGATGACCTCTGTCAATATTATTTCTTAGAACTGTATGTGTGAGTCTATACCTAAAAATTAAAAATTCAGAAAAAAATCATCTTAACAAGGTAGAAAATGCCCTAGATAAGGAGGTAGAAATCTGGGCCTGCTCTCAGTTCTGTCCCAAACTTACTCTTTGAGAGGCATAACATTTGTGAGTCTCAAATTCTTTACAACAAAAATGAAGAAACTGAATTTGGTCTTAGTGTATTATTTCCCAGAGTTGTCATAATAAATCATATAGCTTTAATAGCTGAAATGTATTGTCTCAGTTCTGAAAGTTCAAAGTCCACAATCAGTGTGTTGGCAGGGTTGGTTCTTTCTGAGGGAAAGGAAAGGATATTTATAAGTCTTTCTTCTGAACTTCCAGATGGCCATCTTCTCCCTGTATCTCTTCTTATCATCTTCCCTCTATGTGTACCCTTTTGTCCAAATTTTCCCTTTTTATAAGCAGTTATATTGTATTAGAACCCAGCCTAATAACTTCACTTTAACTTGGTCACCTCTGTAAAGATCCTATTTCCAAGTAAACTTATATTCTGAGGTACTGGAGGTTAGGATATCAACATATAAATTTTGAAGGTGGGGGACACAGTTCAACCCAGAACCTTTAACATCATAGATGAACTGTGATGAGCAGAATAAATAACTAGTGAAATCCCTCTGTGGAAGTTTCTGTGCAAACCCAAGATTTAAAAGATCATTAAGAACAGTATAAGAAAATGGCATTCAAGCAGTAACTTGGAGAAATACTGATTCTAGGCAGAAGCTCCAGCTTATATTACAAAGGGAGTTGAGGTCAGGTTATTTCACTTTAACTCAAATATTCTGTTGGTTCTAATTTCATTGTTTTAAAATAACTTTCCGATTATATGAAAAGGAAGCTTATTATAGAAATGTTGGAACACAATGGGATAAGAAAACAAAATATTAGCCGTAATTTCATAACTCACTAAATCTCCTTGTTAACATTTTGTTTGTTCTAATTTGTTCCCCCAAGCACATGTGCTTGCATAAAGATATGTGTGTAGATATATATACACATAAATACATATATTATATATGTATAAAATTTACATTATGCTTATACAATATGTGTTATAAAGTTATCACATGTAACACACATGTAATTATATAACATTTATATTATGTGTAATTTATTTTATGATGTAAATGTACTATTCTTTATGACCTATTACATAGGTCATAACACAATAGAACTTGTGCTTTTTACACACTGGAACTCGGGCTCTAGAATTCTATACAATCTGACTTTTCCCATCTAGCATTTTATTGTAAGCATCTTCCTACATCATTAAAATTCTTCAAATATGCAATCCCTATTGATTGTATAATGTTCCATTGAATGGGAGATTTATATTTTATTTAATCAGGTTCTTAATTCCTTGCAAGCCTGCCTCTCTGTGTTCTGAAAGAAACTGCTGCAGATTTATGCCACCTGTCCCAGACACCAAGTCAGGTTTTGACACAGGCCTCCCCCAAAACATGATTCACTGAAACTTGGCACTGAAGTGTGACAACAGGAAGCATGACCTCCCACAGGGCAAGGTGGGCTGGAGCGCCAGCTGCCTGCTTAGAGCCCTGAGGCCCCACCTGCTGGGGGAGGGAGGAGCTGGGTACTGGGCTGAGTGAATGTACCACTTCCAGTGCAATCCCGCAGAGTGGGGGGAAGGCAGAGACCCTGGGAACCAGGAGGCTGCGGAAGGTGAATGCAGAGTAAAGGGAGGAAATGCTCTGATGCTCCTGTCCCTTCAGGACTTCTCGGCTTTCAGCTCCAGTTTTCCCAGAGTATCCCTGCCTACTTTCTGCCCCAAACATTTCCTTGGGTATGGCCGGTGCCGGGCCATCTGCATGAGAAAGTACAATAAAAACAAAATCTTCTGCAGATGCAGCAGCCCAAAGAGGATCTTATATTCAAGTCCATAGATGGGCCCCCCACCTCAGCAGATGCGGTAGCACAGTGCACAGATGTGGAGAGGCCCATAGTCAGATCATAAAAAACATTGCAGAAGTCATTTACTAGAGAAGGACTTTCCAGGCTCTCACAGGATGCAGCAGGCCTGCACAGAATGCAGCAATCAGGCTTTTTTTTAGGATGAAGATGGCCAATGTTATGTGACAAAACAACTGAGATGTAGTTTAATTTTCAAAAATGTGTTTAACTGCTTCAGGCACTGATACAACTGTGACTGTCTTTACATATTTCCTGTCCCTTTTTATGTTTTATTTCCCTGGGAAGGAAATCCCCTCACTATTAAATGTGCCCAAATTTTGGCATAAACCAGAAAGAAATATTTGTTGGGTTTTGCTGACAGTTTTTCATTTTAATTTGGTTTATCTTAGAGGAGTGGGGAGAACCTTACACAGAAGAAGTAGAATTCATTTCCAGTCCTGAGTTTGTCACATATTAGACTTACAATTTTTGAGCAAAATGTGTGATTCTAAATAAATGATTTAACTCTTCTGGAACTCAGTCTCATCAAACAGAACATAAAGGAATGGTATAATAGGTAATTTTTCTCAGCTGTTGATGCTGTGGAAGTCTTTGCTCAAATGAAATCCTACATGGAAAGATCCAAGACTGATGATTAAAACATTTACTAACCAAGAGAGCTTGGAGCCCTCTAATGAAAACAAACAATGACTCTGGTCCTGTAGCTGAGACTGGAGAGACCCCTATCCTGCCTGACATTAATGAATTCTGTAGTTCGTAGGTAATAGAGTCTTTTTTTGGGGGAAGCAGTGTGGATCTCAGGCAATAAGCTCTATGTCTCTTGGAATCACTCAGGAATCACTCAGGGATCACTCAGGGAATGCAGGACAACTCTTTATCAATAAGTATGTTCAGCAGTATTATTCACAATGACCCAAAGTGGAAACAAACCAAGGGCCCTTCAGTGAGTGGACAGATGAAGAAAACGTGGTATATCCATGTGATACAGTGCTGGACAACCACATAAAGGGGTGAAGTAGTGACAGGTGCTGCAATGTGAATGCACCTTGAAAACCTGATGGCTGTAAAAGGAGCCAGACACAAAAGGCTACATATTAATTATTCCATTTGTTTAAAAAGTGTGTAACAGACAAATCCATAGAGACAGAAAGCAACTTAATTGTTGCCAACAGCTGGGGGAGAGAAGGGAAGAGTGGGTAGGAAAGAATGGGGAATGACCGCTAATAGGCATGGGAGTTCATTCTAGGATGGTGAAAATGTTTTGAAATGTGATAGTGACACAGTTCTGCTAATAATGACCAAATCACACACTTTAAAAAGGCAAATATTATGGCATGTGAATTATAACTTAATAAAACTCTTATTAAAGAAGATATATGACCTGTGTCCTGGTGGAGTAGCAGTTAGGTCAATCGCCTCTGAAGAATGCAAGTCATATACCTGAGTTCAAGGCCTGGACCTGGAGGTAATGACCAATGTGAACAACTAAATGAAAAATAAAAATAAAATTAGATTCTTCTTTCTCTTCTCTCTTCCTGTCTGCCAGCATCTAAAAGAAGGCGTATGAAAAGTTATATGTTCATATATTTTAAGGTTTAATAATAAAATATGTATGTATTAAAAAACCCACAAAATGTCAAAATTAATATAAGAACAAAAGAGATTTGAGTTGACTAGTAAGTGTTAAAGAGATTAAAATGGGAGTTAAATCTCTCTCCTTCAGAATCCAGGCTCAGATGGTTTTACAGGTGAGTTCTATCAGACTCTTAAGAAATAATTAATTCTACTCTTAGATTGTTTTGGGGAAATATAAACAAAAAAAAATGACCCAATCATTTTATAATGTTGGTGTAGTATTGATTACAAAATCAGATACAACAATATGAGAAGGAAGTTATAGACCCATTTCACTGATGAAAATAAATGTAAAAATCAAAACAAAATATTTGCTTATCAAATCAGACTAAATTATAAAAATGCATTTTGATTAGTAATTTATCTAAAGTCTGTGAACATGAATTAACATGAGAAATTCTATGTAATTTTTCTCATTGTGTGGCATATAGAGAAATCAAATGAATGAATAAATAAAGCAAAAATAAACTTTTAGATTTTAAAACCAAATTAGGCCATGCCCTGATGGAGTAGCAATTTGATCAGCTGCCTCTGAAGGAGTGCAGTCCACATAGATCCCAAGGGCCCGGGTACATGTCCCAGGTCCAAGGGGAACAACCAACGTGAACAAGTAAAAAAAATGAAATGCTTCTTCTTCCCCTCTTTTCCTGCCTACTTGCCTACTTGCCTTCATTCCTGCTTTCATCTTTCCTTTAAGAAAAAATAAGACCAAATTTATGGTACCAAAAGGAAGAAGAAAGAGCAAATTGGGTAAAAGGGGTCAATTGTAAGGTAAAGGATTGAATCAGTACTCTTATTATAGAATATACTGACATTGCTATATAATGATGCACACCTGAAACCTTTCAAATGTTGTAATGCAATGTTACTTCTGTAAAAATAATAAGTGACTTACAGAAAGCCAAAAAAAACAAACAACCCCTGACTAAGCAGCAGAAAACATGTCGAACTACCAGAAAATGCATTGACTTATTTATGATTTAAAAAAAATTGTGTAGAATCTAGAATAAAATAAGAACTGCCCTAATTTTATAAAGATTATATTAAAACTTATAGCAGATGTTGTTATTAACAGAGAAACTCTAGATCCTTTCCCAGTAATGGGAGGTGGGTGTGTTTCTGAAGGACCCACAACATTGCCACCACGTGGATTGCTGAGACCTGTGAGCTCCAGCTGTGGTATCAGAGTCAGACTTGACTGCCAACTTTCTTCACATTGTTTCCACACCTTGATCCTCGAGAGGCCAGAAACCATGATTAACAAGATAAGGGAAGCAGAAGTAGAGCTCAAGAACTTCAGCTCAGCACCTTGTAAATCCACCTGCACTGTGACCATGCAGAAGCCACACTGTGGATGAAGTGTAGAGTGCAATTTTTCACTGGGCCTAATACATGAATTCTTGAACAGAGACTGCTTTTGACCACCAGTCTCAAGAGACTTGTCCTAATTTTGATCCAGAACCAGAGAAGAATTGGTCCTATGGAATGCATTTAAAAAATTTAGAGGGAACCGCAAATATAAAAGTTTTATGATTACAATTCACACACAGTGATATTGGAGGTAATCATTACTCTGTTATTTGTCACTATAATCCTGGTATATAAATATTGTTATGAGAATAATATTATACCCAAGGGGCAGTGTGGGGGGAACTCTTGCTTGTAGTGGTTAAGTGATTTGTATAAATTTACAGAGCAGACAAGGGGTAGAGTCAGGGATGAAGTATTGGATTTCTGTCAATGCAGCCTTACTTGTGAACAAAATATTTAAAACTATAGACTTGAGTATATCCTCCTGCACATCAGGATCTGTTCCACATAGAACATTCTATGGGAAATATCCCTCTGCTTCCTGGTAGCTCATTTGGGTTGAATGTCTTTATTTTTGCACTTATTATTAAAAAAGTATTTATTGAAATAACACTGGTGTATAACACCATATAGGTTTTAAGTGTACTGCATTACATATCAAAATCTTTATATGCAATGTTATAATCCCCGGTAAAAGGTTAGTTTTCATCTACCACCGTACAATTGATCCCCTTTACTTCATTTGTCTACCCCTATTCCTCTTCCCCTTAGGTGGCCACCATTTTGGTTGAGTCTCTCTTTTTTTTAAATATATATTTCTTTTTGAGGTAACATTGGTTTATAACACTTTGTAAGTTTTAGATGGGCAGGTTTATTCTTCATCAAATATATGATATCATACCATGCCCACCATCAAATTTCTAATAGTTCTTCACTACTGTCCATTGGATCTCAACTACCCTTTGCTTCCACCACCACCCCCAACTTCCTTCCCCTCTGGTAACCTCAGTTATGTTGTCAATGTCTAAGCATTAATTTTTGTTTTGTTTTGTTTCCTTATATTCCACATATGAAAGAAATAACCAGTATGTGTTTTTTTCCTTATGAGTTATTTTACTTAGCATAAGCCCCTCTAGTTCAATCCATGTTGCAAATGGCAAATATTCAACTATTTTGTAGCTGAGTAGTATTCCACTGTGTATATATACAACATCTTTATTCAATCATCTGTCAGTGAGTCCTTAGTTTGTTTCCCATTTTTTGCTATTGTAAACAGTGCTGCAATGAATATAAGGTGGGTACATATCTTTTCAAATCAGTGTTTTCATGATCTTTGGAAAGATACCTGGATATGGAATTGCTGGATTGTATAGTGGTATTTCCATTTTTTGAAGACCCTCTATATTGTTTTCAATGAATCTGCACCAATTTACATACACACCAACTGCATTCTCTTTTCTTCACATCCTTACCAACACTTATTTCTAGTCCTTATGAAATAGGTTGTTCTCATAGGGGTGAGGTGATATATCATTGTTATAATTTGCGTTTCTCTAATAATAAGTAATTGTGATTAATTTTACGTGCCTGTTGACCATCTATGTATCTTCCTTGAAGAAGTTTCTATTCAGATCTTCTGCCCATATTTTTAATTGGATTCTTTGTTGTTGTTTTTTTTCTTTTTCTTTTTCTTTTGCTGTTGTTGAGCTGTATGAGTTCCTTATATATCTTGGATATAAAGCCCTTGTTTAATGTATGATATGCAAATATCTCACTTCCATTTTGTTGACTTCTTTTCCTTCTGATGATAGTTTTTTGTTTTGTTTTGTTTTTGCTGTGCAGAAGCCTTTTGTTTGATGCAGTCCCATTTGTTTATTTTTGTTTTTGTTTCCCTTGCTGCTGGAGTTGAATCCCTAAATACAACTCTAAGGTGGATGTCGTGGAATTTATTGCTTATATTTTCTTCTACCTATTTATTGTTTCTGACCCTACATTCAGGTCTGTAATCCATTTTGCATAATTTTTTATATATGATACTAGAGAGTGATCTAGTCTCATTCTTTTACATGTGGTTGTTTAGTTTCCTTAACGCCATTTGTTGGAAAGACTTTCTTTTCTCCTTTGTCATAAATTAACTGATAATATATTATGAGTTTATTTCTGAGGTCTCAATTCTATTCCATTAATCTGTTTTTATTCCAGTACTATACTGTTTTGATTAATATCACTTTGCAGTATAGTTTTAAATCCAAGAGCATGATACTTCCATTTTTTTCTTCCTTTCTCTCAAGATTACTTTGACTGTTCAGTGTTTTGTAATTTCATAAAAATTTGAGAATTTTTTTGTTTCCTTAAAAAAAGTCAATGAAATTTTAAGATTACATTAAATATATATATATTTTCTTTAAGTAAAATGGCTATTTTAATAATGTTAATTATCGAGCATGAAATATCTTGTGTCTTCTTCTGTTTCTTTTAACAATTTGTTGCATTTTTTATTGTATAGGTCTTTACCCTTTTTGCTAAAATTATTTCTATGTATTCAATTCTATTACATGTGACTATAAATTGTAATGTTTTCTTAATTTGTTTTTCTTATAGCTCATTTTTGTGTATGAAAATGAAATAGATTTTTGAATATTAAATTTTTAACCTGCCTCTTTACTGTAATTATTTTTAAATTCTAAAAGTTTTTGATGGAATCTTTAGAACTTTTTATGTATACTATTATGACATCTCAAGTAGTGATAGCTTTACTTCTTCCTTTCCAATTTAGATTCCTTTTTGTTTATCTTCCCTAATTACTCAAACTAGGTGAATCTCTTTTTAAATGACCCCAAGAAAAACATTCCTATTCCTGTTTGCACCTCTTTCCTCCATTTTGAACTTTAGACTTGCCATAAGAAGGAAGGAAGATCCCACCCTAACCAAACCTCTCCTCTTGCTTGGTTCTGCAGGCTCAGACCCTCAAAATTTTGTCTGAAGATCCATCAACTAGTGCAGATCCACTCGAAAGGAGCCCTAAGCTCCAGGGAATACAAGGCATGTTTTCCAAAGATTGCCCTCTTTGTAAGGGGACTGTAAAGGCGCTAGATTCCTCCACTCTAACTCCTTTTTCACAAGATGGCAACAACTTTCCCAAAGAAATCCTAAAGTTATGCTCCATCTCTAATTTTTCAACTTGCTTATAGTCTTGATTTAATCTTGTATTTTGTCATTTTGCTGAACTTTTTTTATTAGCTTGAATAGTTTTATCTCCTGTTACCACATTACTTTCCCTAGGAATTTCACAATGTTTGCAAATAATGCTAGTGTTATCACTTTTCTTCCAATCCTCTTCCTCCCCCTCCCCATCCTTTCTTATACATTGACACACTATTGCATAAACTATCAACATTCTTGACTGATTCCAACCTTAGGAACACCCGTGACATCTTTCTGCACCTGGTACTAGCGTCAACAGTCACATAGGACGCTGGGCTTGTTTTAATGCTTTGCTGGTACCATTCTGAAACTATCGTAAAGTTTGCATAAGGGACTCCACTTCTGTACTGGGCACTGTAAATTATGCAGCTGATTCTGTCTGGATGATAGTAAGTGATGATTATGTAACAAAATACAACAGTTTGCAATCTATAAAATGAAATTTCTACTTAGGGGTCTTCACTTATCTGTCAAGAAAACTGTCCTTATGTTGACACACATCAGTTTTATTCTTGCTAGGCAGAGTTCTGTATAAATAGATAGTTTATCTTTTTTTAAAGCTGTTTTTCCTGCAACTTAGGTATGTTCTAAATAACTTCATTGCTGAAACTAAAGAAAAATGGGTTCATGAGAAATCAGTGGGGGTTTTGTGATTTTTTTTTTAACATCAAAACCAAGTCATTCCAGTTTGATTAGTAGAAATGGACAACAAAGATGGCAAACATGAAAACCATTATAGGAAACTACTGGTCAGATTCCCTTCTTGAACATAAAGAAAATTAACCATTTGTCTTTTTCCTGGGAAACAAATGAATTTAATCCAGTGTAGCTGTTTGCCCAATCTACAGAGCAGGCACACTACACTCTATGTGCCCTTTCCTCTGCTATGTTCCTAATTTTTCTTTGAAAGTCTGCTGGTACAGGAGTTAAGCTTACTTCAATTAATGAGAACTTGGAGAGACACCAACTCCTTTATCAATGAGATAAGAGAGCAGGTGCCCAGGACAGGACTAAAAGAGAACTATTCCTCCCCATAAACTGGTTTCCAGGACCAGACTTGGAGCTTGACTATGGAAGGTGGATCAGCCCTTCAGGGACCCTACTTTGCTCAGAGGAACTGAAACAGCTTGGGGAGTCTATGACTTTTTGCCTGATCAAAGGATGGCCATCTTTGGTGGAGGGTTGGAACCTGGAATATTATCTTCAATAAGAAATGAGGGAAAATAAAACAAAAAATATCTTCACTGACAAGATCTATTTAAGGTCTCTCCAAGATTGAGAAGTAGTTTCTGTATCTGGCAGTTCTATGACAAAATCTGTCCCATCAAGGGGGATTGAGGAAGGGGATCTGCTTAGTCTAGAAACAAATACTTAGGAGGCCTTGAATTTGTGTGGGCCCCACACAGGTCTGGCTGTTGAGGGCACAGCAAGGACACGGGTTTCAGTTGTAGTGCATCAGCTTCAGCAGTATTGGGGAGAACTTTCTGCCACAAGCTTGTTTTAAGTCCAGATTTTCACATGGTATAGTAAGGGGAGTTTGTAGACCTTAAACTTCATTTATTTTCACTGAAATACAACAGATATTCAGAAAATTTTGCATAAAATGAACAGCTCTTTGAAATTTTATATACTCCCCAGGCCTATGTAACAACCATCAAAGTGACTAGCAGCTCCCCAGAATAGCCCTTCCAGGTAACACTAATTTCAAAGGTAACGGTTGTTCCAACCTCTAACAGCATCTGCTGGTTTCACTAGACTTGCACTTTATATAAATGGCATCAGGGATACAGATCCTTCTTATACCTGCTGTCTTTGTCAAATCATTGCATTGTGAGATTCAGCAGTATTGTTGTGATGGCTGTTTGTAGGTGGTTTGATATCATTATGTGAATAAAGCATTATTTAATGTATGCAGTCCTACTATGGGTGTGCATTTAAATAGCACCTAATTTGGGGTTATGACAAAGAATGTTGCTCTGGATATTTTGGTGTGTACATACATATTTACTTTTCTTTGGCATATATTAGGAGTGAAATTGTTGGTTTGTAGGGTATGTGTTTTAGTAGATATTGCCAAAAACTTCTACACTATTTGTACCAATTTCACTCTCATTAAAAGTGTTTGAGAGTTTCAAATCTTTGCCATACCTGAAATGTGTTCTCCATCAGAGTCATCTGAAAATTTGTCATTAGAGATGCATGCTTGGCGGGGAGCCCATGTCCTTTCACCAGTCATTCACACAGAATAGGAGTGAATCCCTCACAGTTTTTCTTTAACTAGAGCCATGATCAGAAGAGGAGAACATTGTGAGTTTACAACAAGGAAAGAAAACTGGTGACCTCAGAAAGGACAGTGGGTGTGCCTCCTGGCCTGGCATCTCAGCTGTGGCCCTGGGATTGTCCCCTGGCCATCAGGTCTGTGTCTGGTCAAAGCTGCCACACTCTGAGAACTACACTTGTCATCTGTCCTGCAGGTTTTGTTCTGCCACTGAGCAGCAACCCAGTCCTCCACCATGCCTGGGGAGGAAAAGAGAGCAGTGTGGGTGCTCCTCAGTCCTGAGGAGGAATGGCGATGCCAGCTGTGCAGCCCCAAAGTTCCCTCTGCTTCTCTATCCTGATCCGAAGCCCAATCTCATGTGCACCCCCGCCCCACCCCCAGGCTTCTTCTCTACTCTTCTCTGAAACAGGAATTATTTTGCACATTTTCTCTCCAAGTCCAAAAATAGGAAAGAGAAGGGAACAGCTAATCTGGCCCAGCTGCTGGTTTTGCTACTTAACAAAGTTTTTTTTTTACAGTAATTCTTTCTCTGGTTTTCCTGCACATCTGTACAATCTTCTATGCCCCCCCGACCCCCACTAACCCACATACATACCATTTACAAAACCACCCTCTTAGAACTCAGAGAATGTTTCTTTCTTAGCTGCCTATGATTGGTATCCACCCAACTGAAGGGCTCCTTCTCAGTGGTACCAAGCCCCACACACCAGGATTTTCACCTTGTGTGCAAATTCTGGTTGAATCATTGCTGCTCTCTGTGCGTTTCAGCACATCTCACACCAGGTGATGTCCTAACTGTCACAGTCTTAATATTTGAGAAGTTTTAGGGGATAGAAAGAGGTAACGAGAAGAACCACCAAATATGAAGCCACAATGAACATGCAAACTGTACAGTGAATTACCATGTGCATAACCAAAATCATAAATTCATTCACTTATCTAGCCTGTAACCCCTGAACTAACTTACAGCAGACTTAATGCTAGACGCTGGGGTAGATACAGACAGGTACTTTCAACACCAAAAAAGGTCATGCTTAGATGGGTAATAAGGACATTTTCAGACTTACCACAAACTGGGACTCCTCTGTCATTGAAATGTGCTATTAATAGTTGTGCCAGATGGAAGGCATGAACTGGGACTATCCCAGGCAAATCAGGACAAAGGGGTACTCATCTATGGATTGAGAATTTTGTCAGTGACTTTAATAAAAGCAATTTACAGAGAAGTCACTGTAGTTACTAATACCCTCAGGATTCCCAGTGACCCACTTTCTGCACATTTCCCTACCTGTAGCCAAATTCATAAAAAGAAGCAGGTTTCTGATCCTAAAGATGCCTCACCCTGTTTCCAGCAACCATCTCTGCCTTACCTTTGCTCCCCCTCTTCATGCCATTCTCCAATGCAGATTGGTAGAGGTGGGACCACCTGCAGGTTAGTCTCTACTCTGGTTATTAAGTGATCCCACTGCTATTTTTGTGGCATCTCATGTCAAATAGAGAAATTTAGAGAGATCATAGATAGAATCTTTGCCCCGAGAATCTGTATGGCTTTACAATTTAAGATGCTATGTTTTGTGTAAGAATGTGAACCTTTATCAGTGTAATTTCCAAAAAAAATTTTAGGAGGCAATTGTAAAAGTCATGCTAGGCTAAGCAACCCTAAGACAGAATCATCACAACCAGATCCAGGTTCCATTTCCCTGGAAACCTTGTGGGAAGGGATTTTCTTTAAGAGCATAGAAGTAGATTATCCCATTTTTGGTTGAAAAGAGTCTAGTGACGAAATTTTTTATATTGTCACCATAGAGACCCCCTACAAGCTTTCAGATTTTACCCCATGTTTCTGCTCCAGGACTGGGAAGAGAGAGGAAAGAAAGAAGAGGGAATTATATCTATGGAGAATTAATTACTAAGTTAGCAAGTATTGAAAGAGGCCACTCTACTTTTTCTATGTGAGTATGTCCAACTATCAGCAGCAGCAGCACTCACAAATGTGTAAGCAATGTTTAAGTATAGATGTTTATTGAGTGAATACTTGAGTGAATGAGTGAAAGGAGAGGTTATGTGCTTTGAATGCAGTCCCCAGAAGAAATGGGAGACAAAAGTAGTGCCATGATTCCTTGGATTGGTCATCAATCTGTGTGCCTCCATGTCTCCACAAACTGTTGATACTGGCTAGTGTGAAGGGAGCTCAGTGTGGGATGTGGGTTTGGGTCTTATAGCAGCATGAACTGCTGGTGCTTCTGACAAGTTTTTGCAGAGGGCAGCGATTATTCGTCTACCCAGTATCCATTCCCCCACACCTCCCATATCCAGTGGTGGTCATATGACTTATGTTCAATCTAAGTTACAATGATATACTTAGAGATGGGTATATGAGCTAATCTGGTTCAATAAGGATCAGTTTCAGTACTTTTGCTCAAACTATTGGGAAAAAGTTGTGGCTGTCTTTCTGTGGTGGTTGCCAAGCTGGCAGAGTGTCAGCCTGCTGCTGATGGCCAAATTTGTCACTAAGTGGGAAGAGCCTGATATAAATTGACATAGCCTCTTTTTGCATAAGTTGGATGCTGATTTTCAGTCTACTGAAGGTGAGATTGCTGTGCCTAGAGTTTTTTCTCTGTGATTTGAGGCTCTGAAACCCCATGGGGGTCCTCGGGCCATTGGTTAGGCATTTTGACATCTCTTTATTGTCCATGCCAGGTTACTGACTAGGAGGCACCTTGTGCACAAGTTTAGGAAAATATAGGCTTCATAAAGGCTGACTTTTGTGTTTGAGCTTCCTACAAGGGGGCACAGCTGAGTCTTCCTGCTTTTGTACCCAGAACACTGTCCCTATAGACAGTACACCAGAATTTTAAGAATGCAGCACACTCACCCTGTTGGAGTTAAATTTCAAGATTGGTCTCAGTTGCTCCATGAGTCAATGGGTAAACCGTATTGCCCTGGGGTCCCTTGAGGTGATACCATCATGGCTGAGCACCTGGCTTAGATCAGCACTGCTCAAAGTAGCCAGTCCATGATGAATGAAGGTGGTTATATCAGAATGTATATCAATGTCCTGTTTATTTCATAGTCTTTCTACAAAAAAGACATGACTTAATGACATGATTGCTTCCCATGAATATACAAGTTCCTCGAAGACCAGTAATGCAGGCATTTATGAACCAGCAGTGGTCAACAGACTACCCTTTGAGTACCATTGGTCAGGATCACTCCCAGTTTCCACAGTCATACAGAAAAGTAGGTCTTAACTGCAGTCAAACTCCCAAATGTGATCCTCTTGTGACAAGAATGCCTTGCCATCTGAGAATCATGGATTGTTTTGCAAAGGCTCTCAACCTTGATTGGACATTGGAATCACCTGGAAACTTTCAAAGGCTGGATCCCACCCCAAGACATTTTTATTTGAGTGGGGCAATAATTGGGGATTATTAACAGTTCTCTAAATTACTCTAATGTGCTCCCAAAGTTGAGAATCACTGATCTAGCTCGACATTAGTGGTTATTCAATGTTAATGTGCATAAAGATAATTTATGAAGCTTGCGTAAAATTTATTTAGGCATCAATGACAAAGACTCTGTTAAAGTAAGAGTTAGGAAATTGAATTTTCTTAAAAGGTAATGAAGGAAATTTTAATGTAGAGCTCCGTTGACCACAACTCTTTGAAGAGAATTTCTTTAGATGATTGGGTAGATTAGATCAAGGTAGTCTGGAATAAGCAAAGACTTCAAGAAAGTTTTCAGCAGTTGAAATGTCCAAGCCACACCAGGTGCATTTTTCTTTCACGTTCTTGATGATCTTAACTATGTGGGACTGTTATAGCAAAGAAATGGGGAATGAGTGGTTCATAGTGTTCAGTGAATCCCAGAAATCAATGACAATCTTACTTTCCTTGGAGCTATCAAGTTCAGTAACATTAATACTTTGTCCTATTTCATGTGATTGTCTCTGCTTTAGATCTCCCAAACTACCTTTCTCTGCTTTGACCTGAAAGGAAATGCTATAGGAAAAAGTTCAAGACAGGCTTAGGCCAATCCCAATGAGTCAATCACAAGGGCGTTCTGATGGAGTTGGCTTTGCCCCATCAGCCTAGTACACAGTGGATCTGTTTACTAGGTGAACAGCTTTATAATTGCAACTAGGGAAAACACATCTTTGATCAGGAGGTGGTTGTATATCCAAAGGTTTAAATGATGTGTCAGACTTTGCTCAGTTGCTTCAGGAGGGAAAAGCAACTGATCTCAAAAATGAAAACGGTGAAGTCAAGGTGATATCCAAAGTTTCTTCGCACTTAAATCTCCCTACCTCCTTTTTAACGATGAAGAGCACCTACCTCCCAGAAGGGGATGAGATTTTGGTAATCCACTTGCTCCGATTAGTACCTTTGTGACTGTGGGTGAATGAATTCAGGTCCAAAGAGAGTGTATTGTTAACATTTAGAGCAAAATGGGCCCTGGGGGTAGTTCTACAGGGCAGTTCCTCTACTGAATGGTGAACCACTCCTTCTAGTCTGAAGCAATTGAAGTCTGAATACTTGTTCAAGAGTCTCTGAATGGGAGAAAATGGTGAATATGGTGGATTAACAGAATATCCATTTCAATGATTACTGAAATGAGTTTTTAATGGTCTTGTTATAAATTAACTAGACCTTAGTTTACTGAATTAAATCCAATATGCAGTTTCTCTCTATGTGGGGTTTGGGGAGTTGTCTGTCTTCCTCTTGAAAGCTGACTATGTATAATATGGGAATTCTAATTATTCCAATTCCTATTGACATATTCTCATTATATAGGACAAACCCAGTATATATCTATTATCCTTGAAAAATTACTAATTGTCCTCTTTCAATGAAAAGTTTCAGTTTGGATGATGAATTGTATGGCCATCCCATCCATGGAGTATTTTTTAAAAATATTATAGTAGTGAATCAATTTAAGTTTTGTCTTTTTTTTATGTTTGTGTTTAATGAAGTGAAGCAGTCAGCTTAAAAAATGGAAATGGGAGATATTTGTATAAAAATAACTATTGCAACATTTGCAAAGTTTTCTGAGATGAATTCAGCTGGAATCCAACAATAATTTTTAAAAATCTCTCAGGCAGTTAAGACTTTTTGATGGAAACTGTTGACTCTTTTCTGCCTCAATGCCCTTTCACTTGAGGAATCCATACTTGCTAAAGGCCATCAGATAAAACTGTAGCTGTATTTAAAAAAAAAAAAAAAAAGACTTGTTTTTGAATCTACAATGAGCATCTACTATCTAAGACAAAGGAGAAAAGAATCAAATCCCTTGTTTCAGGGAGGATCCTCAGGAAATGAGATACAAACAAAATGTTCTGCCATAAAACTATTGTCCCTGGTGCCTGATCCAAAAATTTGTGTATGTCCTCAGCATTACGTTGAGAGAACAACAGAGTTGCCAGTTCTGGCCACCCGGCCTCATTTCTCTTTCTGGGGTCATTACTGAGGCCATTCTCTACCTCATTTCTAGGTCAGCCAATGTGTGGAACGATGACTATGTGAGTAATGTCCACATTAGTGGGGACTTCAGCTTCTGTCTAGTGGCGCTCCAGGTGCTGCCGAACGGTGTGGCTGTACCATTACATCATCACCATCTTCATGATCAGCACAGATAACACTCATTAGAGTGTTCGCTATATGCCAAGACCTTTTTCAAACATGCTACATGAAGCAACTTACTCTTTACAGCTTTATAACAAGGTACTATTATAATCTCCAGGTGTCTGATGAAGAAACTGAGACAGACAAGGTAAGAGACTTGACAAAGTTCACATAAGTAATAAGATATGGTAATAAGATACGGAGCTAGGTTTCAGAATGAAGCAATCTGGTTCCAGTGCTCCTAACTTCTGTCTCCGCTGCCACTTTAGTATGAATGACAGTTTGGATAGCAGTAAACTATTTTTCCTGACCCTATTTTCCTCTCCAGCTACTTCTCTCTCCCTCTTTTCACAACATTCCTCAAATTCCTCAAACAACATGACAATATGTGCTATCTCCAATATCTCTCCTCTTATTCCTTCTTGAATCCCCTTCAATCAGGCACTCACCCCACCACTCCATTAAAATGATTCCATCAAAGCATCCAATCGCTTCCATGTTGATAGATCTGATGGGAGTTTTCAGTTCTCATCTTTCCTGATGCATCAATAGCTAAGAATTTGATCACTCTCAACTGTTTGAAAAGTTCTCTTTACTGGCTTCCAGGGCAGTACATTTCCTTGCCTCACTGGCCTTTCTTCTTCACTTTGATGCTAGCTCCTCCTGATTTACCTGACATCTTAATATTGGTGTGTCTCAGGCTCAGTTCTTGGAATTTCTGAATTTCATTCATTTCATAATTTTTAATATCTATATTATAGCATTCTCTTTAGTCTGTACGTCTCCCTTAAACTCTAGACTCTAATATTAACTTGCATCCAAACTTCATATAACTGAAACTGAGCTCCTGTTTGAAGCTCAACAAATCCTTCAGAGAAACTCACTTTGCCTGCTGTCTTCTCATTTCTCTTCTTGCCACATTCACTTACTGCTCTCTCCTCATCCAAACCTCATTGTCTCTCTCCTGGATTATAATAGCTTCTTAGTCTTCCTTTCAGTCTTTTCTCAATACAGCCACTAGAAAGATTCCATTTCAATTGTGTTAGAACATGTTACTACTCTATAATGCAATGGTTTCTCATTGCACAGAGTGTGATAAGTATCCTGCTTGGTCGTTTTATGACTCTGGAGATGAAGTTAGTGTTCTCCCTGGAATCTGGACAGTCATATGATTATAGAAAAAGTCATAAAAGTAACTTTTAAGGATAGATGATCCTTTGAGTCTTCCCAGATTCAAAAGTCCCCTAAACTGGAAACATGGAATGCAGACAAGTCATGCTTACCATCCCCTATCCAAATTCTTGACCCACAGAAGTATCGCCAAATGTTTGTTTTGTGACAGTAAGTTTTGGGTGATTTGTTCCACAGCAAAGATAACTGGAACACTGGGTAAAATCCAAACTCCTCACAGAAGCTACAACCTTGTTCATGACTGGTTCTTCATCATGGCTCTGACCTCATCTCCTGCCACTGTCCCGCATCCACTCCAGGCATGTTTCCTAGCTGTGGGGGTCTTTACATTTGTTATTCTCACTGAACTTATTACCATCTAATATACTATATGTTTTATTTATTGCTCCCATTCATCTTCAGATTCATTTCTTAGCTCCTTCAAATTTTTCTTTTCAGTCTTCCCTCATATAATATCCAGACTCCAATATGATTCCAGTGACAGCTGTCTCCTGGCATCATGCTTTGGCAGTATTTTCCCACAGTGGATCAGACTGGACCATGTAACCCACAGGGCATGGCATAAATGACAGAATGGGACTTCTAAGGCATCTATATTGCTCTCTGTGCACTCACTCTGGGGGAAGCAAGTTGCCATGTCAAGAGGAGATACAAGCAAGCTAGGGGGAGACCCATTGGTGAGTAACTGAGGTCTCTTGACAAAGTCAGCAAATAACTGAAGCCTCGTGCCAATAATCATATAAGCAGGATATCTTGGAAGTGAATTCTCCAGCCTCATTCAAGCCTTTCAATAATTGCATCCCAGCTGACATCTTGATTGCAAACTCATTAAAATCTCCAACCCAGAACAACCTAGCTAAGTTTCTCATGAATTTATGACCTACAAAAATTATGAAATAACAAATGTTTGCCATTGGAAGTCATCAAATTCTGGATAATTTATTAACCAGAAAAAGATAACTGATGTACCTGACTATCCTGCTTAACCCCTCTCTTCCCAACATTCTCCATCCCCCTTTCCTGCTGTTTTCATCCCCTGCACATTTTAACCATATAACATACCACATATTTTATTTATTTATCTTGATTACTGATTCCCTTCTGATTCTCTACTCTAGTGAAAGTTGTAAGAGTATAAAAATTTTTTACCTGTTTTATTCATTGCAAATCTCCAGTACCTGGAATTTAGCTAGCACTCCATAAATTATGTGTTAAAAGGATAAGCACACATTCCACTGAGTGATCAATTGATTATGGCTCCCTTAAGCAGTAATAATGAGGCTTGCCTGAACTTAGCAGAAAAACAACTGTAATCAATTAGTAGTGACTGCTGTGCTGCGAAAGTAGCAGTAGTTGTATGTTTATCACATTTTCTTTCCCTCCTTTATTCCTGCATCTTTTCTTCAGGCACAATTCATACTCTGTTAGCCTACACCAATATAAACGAATGTGTTTTGTCAAGAACTCCACATAAGGCAACTCACTCCACAATTTAACTTTCACAACATTAGGAAAAATATTCCTCTCCTAACTCTCTATACAAATGCCAACATGCAGTTTTTCCTCTGGCACCTAAATTTTAAGGAGGCAAAGAATAACTGGTTACCGTTATCTTTGAACTAATTCTTTATAAAGCAAAGAAAATAAACACTAAGAAATGAAAGTTTTAAGACTTACGGTGGGGGAAATTTAACCTTGAAAATTATCCAACAGAATTCAGAGTTTATGTAGGAGTTTGAAAGTAATTTGTAAAATGAATAAAATATTTATGCAGCCCATGAGAATACCACCAGCCCTGCTGTGAATGGCAGGATGGAATGTAGCATTCATGACAATCAAATATGCAACACTGCTTATAAATCAAGTGATCTTCTTTGAAAATATTACCTTCTTTCATTCATTAAAAAATTTCTGACTGCCTACTATGTTATTGACAATGGTTTAGTTATGGAGAATTCAGTATCACATTAAATAACCTCTAATATCTTTCATTCTCCTTGTCAAATAGCATGATTTTCTGGCCTCCAATTATTATCCAGGTTCTTCCCAGGAAGCCTGTAGAAGTCTGGTGTGGGAAAGGCATTCAGAAGTACTGTGAGCATCAGGTCTGTTCAAGACCTATTGGTCAGACTGCACAGTGGATCTGCATGCAGGCATGCAGGCAAAGCAGTTCTGGGTAGGAGTGTGTGTGTGTGTGTGTGTGTGTGTGTGTGTGTGTGTGTGTGTGTGTGATAAAATGGGTTCAGTAATGTTGGAAAAGCCAAGAAAACAAGCTTACTAGGTAGTGGGAAATATAGTTAATCAATCATTATTAATTCAATAGTCCATCTTAGTGATGACAGTTGCCCTGCAAGATCAAGTCCAAAATGGTTGAGACACAGAGTTCTAGGGCACATCAACATCATCAATACATTATCTTCAGTACCTTATCTTATCTGACCCTCACCACAACCAGTGATAGATATCATGGAGGAGGTTGTTTTAATCTTATGTTTTAGATGAAAGATGAAAAGCTCTGAGAGCTGAGAATTTGCTAATGGTTTCATGGAACTAAGTCAAGAATAGACTGGTGGACCCCTTCTGCAACATCACTACTTTGAGACACAGCCGTCTAGAGAGAAATAAAGTATAATGTGATATAAATTCTACTGTTTCTGCACTTTTGATTGTTAGGCTGGCCCAGAAGGACAAAATGGCGGCCATACCGGGGCAAAAAGGAAGTTGACGAAACCACACCTGGAATCACAGGACCAATTCCCAATAGCGACGTATGAAGCCCGCGAAATTCTTTTGCTTAAAGAGTGCGCTTCCCTTTGTTCCGGCGTAACTTCCCCGGCCCTCATTCTGCAGACCGGAGAACCTCGCCGGACCGGAGAACCTCACCCGGGTGCGCAAACCCCAATAAAGCCCTGGCTATTCGACTTTTTGTCTAATTGACTTCCTTTTCTCGCGGAGCTCAGAAAAAACCTTTCATTGATGATCCACTTTGGCAACTCCCTCCTTATAAATGGGAAAGAAAGAAAAGTTTGCCATAGCTGGATTTCCTTTATGTGCTATAGATGGAAACCAAGACTTGAATCTAAGCATCCCCATCATTCTGCATACAAGTGACTGTCTTCCAACTCCAAACGTATCTCTTTTTTCCCCACTAAATCTGAGCCAAGTAAATGTAGCTGAAACTAATAATTTTTATATTTTTGTAACAGTGAATAGAGTCAAGTAAAAACCTTTTTTTAGTAAAACAAACTTAAAGTAATTTCTTCACAAATGCTGAGTTTCACCATTGCATGTCTTGAAATGCCTTGACAGCATACTTAATTTGAATCTCAGCTTGTTGGAAGAATGTTAGGAGGAAGCAGACTACCTGCTCTCCCTGTTCAGTGTTAGATTTAGCCATGAGTGTGTCTGAATTGATATGCTTGAGGTGTTATAACTGTGAGACACAGTGGTGGTTTGAATCTCTCCCTGGCATACCTAAAGGGAGGAGTAGAGTGTTTGCTTGGCTCTGTTTTTAGAGCAATAACCAGGCAGAGAAAAAGCATGCTGAAGCATGGTGCTTTTTGAGAAGAATAGTGTAAGTTTCTCTCATCACTTCTATATCTGCTAACAAACCTGCAGGAACCTCAGTGGAGGGTTTTGGGGTTAGTTTTTCTTGGCTGGGCATTACTCTTAGGGGTGTAGCTTACAAAGAAGTGTACCCCCTAAACAGAAATAAGAACTACTCCTACCATTTTTTCAAGCAATTTATCTGGACACAGTACTAGGCATATTACTACATCACTTCATTTAATATTTGCAAAAGTGAGAAGTGTATTTCTGTATTTTACAGATGAAAAATCTAAGACTCAGAGACATTACATAACTTACTAAGGATAAATCTGGTCGAAGGCTGCGTGATGAGTGTCTGGCTCCAATGTTCAAAGTGTCCTTCAGGTAACCCTTCCCTTGACTAGTTTTCAAAGTCTGTGAGGACTCGACCTGCTCTTCTCTCCTTTCCTTGAAAATGGGAAGATGTCATTTCCCATTCTCAATAGAAAAGGTGCCTAGAGCTCTCATGGTGTTTTGCTGGTCCCCCAAATAAACACGCATGCTCACTCCTTTTTATGGGCGTTTCATCTAAACTTTACAAGAACAAGAGTGGTAATAGGAGTAATTAGGATGGAGAAATCACGAAGCTTCCAAAATGATTACAAAGTTCTCTTGGTATTTATTTCCTGCTTTCTCGGCAGCACCGGCTGCTCCACAACTCCGCCCCAACTCTCTTTCTTAGCTGATTCTAGAAGTCTCCCCAGGGTGGGGCCAGATGTCCCTCCTTGTCACAGCCTTCAGGCTGTGTTCTTTCATTCCAAGAGTAAGGCTCATTCAATCATCAACCTTCCCCACCCCTAACAGAAAAAAAAACGATTAAACTTTGCCTTTGCCCCATTCTACTGCTTTGAAAAGAAGAGACGCCCAACTGCACTGACCCATCTTCAACTCTGAACACCAACTGTCTCAAAGAAAACTCATTTCATACTCTTTTGAATCCTTCTCTACAAATCCCAAATTCTGGGCAACTACACATATGCTCCTTCCTTACCTCCCTCATTCTGTACCCCAAATTGTACTTGCCTGACGCCCTCCCTCCCATCTCCCACAGGTACTTCTCATAGTCAGTGTACACTTGTTCCATTTTTGTTGAACCTGCTGGTCTGGCACCTAAGGATGAACTGTCATCACCTGGAAACCCACTGACTTACTTATTTTGGACCACATTTTTTTTTTTTTTTTTTGGCAGCGGGGAGCGACTGTACAATGTATTAAAAATTAGGCATGCCCTGGTGGCTTAGAAGTTAAATTTTCTGGATATTCTCCACATACATCCCAAGGACCTAGATTTATAACCCAGACCTGAGGGAACAATCGAGATGAACAACTAAATAAAATAAGTAAACATTTCCTCCTCTCTCTTCCTACCCCTGACTACTTACCTCCATTCTTGCCTACACCTTTTCTAAATAAACATACAAGCAAATAATAAGTATTAGCTGACATTAAAATAGTTACATTGTAATTCATGCTCTGGCTTCTTTTTAAAAATCAGAAGACCTGGTGCCATGGGCTTTCACTCTTGCACATTCCATGAGGTCTGCACACCCTGCTTCTGCTCACCTCTACTCAGTTTTCTGCCAGGCCTCTGGAGGGGTTGACAGCTGGCCTTCACTGAGGAATTACATGCCTTCCACACACAGATAGGAGACTATGAATCAACTTCCAATAAACACATTATATAACTGACTGAGAATCAGGCAAATTATTGTGTTTACAAGATGGGTAGTTAAAACAATTCTACAGGAAACCAATTATTTTTGTTCTTGACTAATGCTAACTAGAGGAATACTGATACATTTGCATATGATTATTCTGATCACTATTTATGGGTTTAGAATCAATTTAGTGCTATAAAATATATAGACATTATATAATTATGTATAAATTTAAAGGAAATACATTTATAAATTATTAATATTATTGAATTTACTGTAACAGATTTTTCTGAAGTAACATTGGTTTATAGCACTACACAGGTTAAAATACTTTTAATGTTATTGTAAAATGGATCTACAAGCTGCCAACTGTATGATTTCCAGTGTCTCTTTTTTTTACCTTTTTAATCTTTTTTATTGTAGAAATTATTCTACACATTAGAATAATTTCCTATGTATAGGTTCCCCATTTCTTAGATAGGTTACAACACACCATGCCTTCCACCAAATCACCAATTCCAGTGTCTCTTTATTTTTGCTTATATAAGGCAAAAAAACATAGACAAACAAAACACAGTTTTTGCTCCCTCTCCTAAGACTTAGAAGAAAGAAACTCATTTTCTATCTAGGTTAAAAACACCACAAGCAAGCTCATGCTGGATCTCTTCAATGTTTCAAGTGGCAGAAACACATCTCACACTGACTTTTGAGGACATTATTGCTTGTCCTCAGAGTTCAGGAGTTGGAATCATCTCATACTGTTCGCCATTTTACATAAAAATTATCTTACTGAAAAATTTAAGAGCTGAATTTTCTTCCAAGCATTTGACAATCGGGGGCTAAAGATTTCCCTATACTTTTATCACATAAATACATGCAAATTATTAACTCAAAAAGCTTTGGTGCCATGGGGCTACATTTTCATCTTTGCACGTTATGAGATTTCAATGGAGGAGAGGCAGAACATATCGGCCACAGAGAGGGAAATGGAGGTGAAACCCACCTGGGTAGAGCACATGTCCAAATATTGTCCAAGTTTTAGAGATGAAGAATCTGAGACCAAAGAGGGATCCTGGTCAGGTCTGAGTCTCATGACTGGCTGGTAGAAGAGGAGGCAGGAGTCTGTGCAAGGTCTCTTGGTTTCCTCTCCTTCCAGTGTTGTCACCTTAAAAAATGCAAAATGACCTGAGGGTCCTCTAAATAATAAATCGGAAAGGTATATTATACACTTTAAAGGATTTCATTAAGAAGATTAAAATATATGATGTTTCTACTTAAAAAGAGAATAATATATACATATACGACAGAAGAATATATATCCATGTGTTAAGTGCAGTAAATGCTAACACTAGAATATAAGCCCTACAAGATCACACACTTTTGTCTTTTGGCTTACTGCCTCCATGGCACCAATAATTTTGAAGCATTACAGGTGTTGGGGAAATAGGGAGACTGTATGTGTCGGTTTGTCCAGGACAGCCACTGTGCACCTGCTGTCCTGGAGACCTCGTCCTCAGCACTCCCTTCCATTCTCAGACATGCAGCCCTAAATATGTTTAATGAATTATTTATGAAGGATGAAATTATGGGTTGTTTTTACTTTCTTTTTTTGATTTATCTAAATTTTCTAATTTTTATGTAATGAACGTTTTATTTATATAATAAAAAGATATTTTTAGATTAGATATAGTAAAATTGGCTCTCGACCAATAAGCATCAATTGTTCTATATTCTTATATGAATTATTTTATTTCATGAAAACTATCTAAATATTGCAATAAATCTCCAAAACACAGAACTTTAAAAACCATGCAATGTCTATATATAATATTAAAATACTCTGAAAACAGTAGTACAAAATTGAAAGTCAACAACTTTTTAAAAAATCTTATTGTTTCTTTTGTTTACATTGCTGTATGCATTTTAGGATACTGAAATCACACCTCAGACTGCATTTCACACCAACCCACTACCAGAGTTCTCATGTCTTTTGCCACCACCTTGTTCCCTTTCTCCTTCCCTCCCTCCTACCTCCTGCTAGCCACTGTCTGGTGTCTGTGAGCTTTGTGGCATTTGTTCGTTTGTTTTGTTTCAAAGGGCAAGACTTCACCTTTTTCACAGCTGCGTAGAATTCCATTGAGTATATACATCACAGCTTCTTTATCCAGTTGTCTGTTGATGGGCATTTAGGCTGTTTCCATGTCTTGCCTATTGTGGACTATGTAACGAGCATAGATGTACAGATAGAAAATCAGCTTTTTAAAAAAAATCTCAAATCATAAGCATATGGCTTCAAAGCAATCCCTTTCTATTTTAAATTATGTGTCAATCGGGCCTCTGTGATTGAGGACAGATTGATAAGAGGCTCTTTAAACATGTCAAACTTCTTAGGTTTTAAAAGAACTTTTCTTCATTTCTCTCTAGAAGTGTTTTATTTCTACATTGTGTTAAGAATGCCCACTTATTGCCATTATCATAAAAGATGTGTATAGAAATTTATGAAGATCTACCTGTCCATAGCTATGTCAAAGCTCAAACTTTTCTTAGTCTACTAACCTAAAGAAACAAAGTGTTATTTTTTAAGCAATGAACTTAATATTGCAAAAATATACTTCAAAATTTGGGGGCAATTTCTCTCTAGAAAGGGATGGTGAATGCTGAGGAAAATAAAAGATAAAAGAGGGAGAGTCTACCCCACCCTTCCAACAGAGAAACTGAATATAAATGCAGAGTGAAGGCTGCAAGATTCTGAGAACAAGAAAGACACCTCTGTCCACTGCAGCCACAGACATTCTCTTCCTGACCCTCCACCTCCCTGCCCTCAGGACACTGTGCTAATTGATTGACTCTTCAACTCTTCAGACCTGAGGTATGTCCCTTTTACCATCGCTGGGGCCAGTTTTTTTTATCTCTTCCATGGTTTCCTTCAAAGACGCCTCCTGCCTTCATATTGGCTCCCAGGAATGGTTTATTCTCCTACCTAGAAGTTTCCATATCTGCCAGCCTCACCCTAAGAGCCGAATGCTCAGGGGCTTTTGGATTGCTTTCCTTGAGATGCACTGCCATTGACAGAGTATAAATGCACGTATGAGAAGGAGCACCTACTGTGTGCAAGCTGTTGTTGGGCTGCATTTTCATCTTTTTACATCATCAGACTTAATTGGAGGAAATACAGAACAATATTGGCTCACAGAGAGGGAGCGGGAAGTGGACCCCACCTGGGCAGAGCACATGTGCATGGGACCCATTTACTGCTTTCATCACTTGCTTTCGTGGGACGGAGCCACATCTGGATCCCATTACAATTATGAAAGGTGCAGGCTTCATGCTTACTCCAAAGCCCAGCTCTGATTTCACAACCAGCCTGGAGAAGCAGCAGGCAAATAAATACTTCCTGTTCCATTTGTAATCAACATGCACTTGACATCAATAAATGGGGATAATTACATTATCATTATCATTACCATCATTACTGTTGGACACAATTGAGGAGACATTAATAGAGATTTCTATAGCATCCTCTTGGGATCGATGTGATTAACATTGGGGTAGAGGGCAGAGAGAGACATCATTTGTCTCTTTCCTTAGGCAAGTAGATGAGAGAACTTTTTAAATGCTCTCAAAAATGTGAAGATTCAAGCAATAGAATAGCAATAGATTGCTTTCATTGTTTCTTCCACACAAAAGACTGAATGTTTTCAGGAATCCTAGAACATTAGAGATGTGTGTG